>JACVVK020000354.1:105000-250000 GCA_018292915.2 Batillaria attramentaria
TGTACGTGTAGATACAACGTTCCAGTCAATATTGATTGATAGTAGGAGGTCGTGCAGATTCTACAGAAGAATGTTACACAAGTCGCTTCCAATCTGTCGAAGAGATTTTTCGTCTCATAAATTACAATAACTGTTTCCAACACATGTGTACACTCCTCGAAGCCATTACAGGTACAAACATGATAATTCACGTGCATGTGTATACCATGTCCGTAGTACTCTGTAATGCCGCCATGTTTGTTGTTTGTTTCTTCAGTTTGGTAAACTCTTCAAACAAACACGTAACAGGGTGCTAACTGATTTTTGTGATTCCTTGTAATTGAATTCTCCTGAGCTTTTGGCAATTCATGGCCGTAAGACCACAGCTAGTATGGTAGCTTGAATAACTGCCGCGCCGTGGTCTGAGGTTTTTTTTTCCCGGACTATGAAAACTTTGACGAAAAATTAGTTTGTACTTAAAGCTGATTCTGATGCCCCCCACCCCCAACCCCGTCCTTTTCAAAGTAATTTAGGCATAAACTTACGCCACTTCAAGCAATATCATTTGGTAACCCCCGCCCGCAAGAGCACAATATGACAAGTACAGTTTTCTGTAGATGCAGTTGTCAGTCATCTTTCTGCTTCTCGCTCTGACGTTCGTCTTGCTGACGGGCACTGAGGGACAGTCAAGCTCAACATGCAGGTGTAAAGGGGGAGGATGGATTTGGGGGAGAAAAGTTAGTACTCTCTCTCTCTCTCTCCGCGGCTCTCTCTCTCTCTCTCTCTCTCTTTCTCTGAGGGCTAAAAATTTTTTTGTAAGACAGACAGCTACGCCCACTGGGAGAATTATCCTAATAAAGGTAAAGGTTTAATCATCATCATCGTCTGTCTCCTCTCTCTCTCTCTCTGTTTCTGTCTGTCTGTCTGGTTCTACATTTTCCCCCATATTCCTGTAGCTTATAGATTGTTCTTCCTTTGCTCATATTCTCGTTGTTTAGCTACGGCAAGTTCGAACACGGTATTTCTGCCAAAACTTTTACCGCTGGAAAATAAACATTACTGTCATTGTCATTCTCTCTCTCTCTCTCTCTCTCTCTTTCCAAAGAACCGCTGCTTTTCTAATTCTCTGGTTTTCCTTGCTTTGTCATGTGCATAAATGTACATATTCATGTACAACATGCGATAAAACAGTAACGAAAAATGTAAGTTTGGTTCTTGATTTTCTCCCGAAGAGATGCAGCTGCACCATCATCAATAATAATTATGGCAAGCGAGATGGAAAACCAGACAGCGCCAAGCCAGACGGCGATGTCCTGATCGGGGCGTTGTCCCAGGCCTGTCCTGACCTTGACTTTGCTCCTGACACCCAGGTGTCTCAGCTGGTACAGGATGCATTTCAAGACGTGGACGGTCAGTTACTGAAAATGGGGAGATATCTGGATGCTAGTACATGTATATCCAATCCGATAGGAATATCTGCATATTTGTCGAAGCGAAATATGAACACACATTACAAGCAAACAGAATACTTGGAAAAGTATTATCCGAAACAAAGTCATTTTCTTTCTCACGTTAAATGGAACATTCTGCACAGTTTTGAAGTGGGTTTTGATTATTGTCTCTTCCAGCAAACAAGGACGGACAGCTGAACGCAAATGAAGTGGCGGAATTTGCCACCATGATCGGTGAGTAAGAGATGTTTATTTTCTTGGCTGTTAAAACACAAACCGTGTTTGGTTCATTACGCTAGAGCAAAGGACGGGGATGGGAGTGGGGCGAGTCGGTCGGCGTTTTGCGCGAGATATAGTTCACGTGACTCATCTCTTTGACAGAGCCTGACTACCAGTCCTAGACAGTCAACCTCTCATGAACATGAACGAAAGACGACTGGAAAACTGGGTGTCAAAAGTAAACATGTTGCTCTGTTATGCACACGTTATTAGTGTTGGAATGAAGGTGTCGGTGACAAGAATCTGTTCCTACTTTGTGTATCTGAATTAAAACTTAGAGTCACGGATCGTTTCTACCAAGGCTGGCACACCAAACAAGAAGACAGCACAAGATACAATACGTCCAAGTCCTTTAAGGCTGTTCTCTAACGCGAGAAATATTTCGATGTGCTCCAAACGCCTGTCATTCGCTCAATGTACATAAAATTCCGTCTGGGGTTGCTACCATTAAAGGCAAACACGCTTCGTAATGTTGACGCTAGTGATGCCGCCATGATGTGTTCACTATGCAGAACTGCTGTTGAGGACGGTAAACATTTCCTGTTCGCATGTCCATTCTACACAAATGTTAGAGTCAGAGTTTTGGAAGATTCTTTTGATTTGCATTTCCGTAACCAAAACATGGTTATGGCGATTTTGAACACAAAGAGCCCAAGACGCATTATCTCATTGGCAATGTTCATTTTTCATGCGATGAAACTGAGAAATAGCTTTCAGGAAGTAACACAATTTCAGACGATATTTTTAAACTTTTTTTTTTTTGGCTACGTGCTTTGCAAATACAACAATAACAAAACACGTGTTAAAATCTGACGCAGGCCGAGGGCCCAAACCCCCCTGTTTTCGGTGTGAAAGTAGGAGCGAGTATGTCAGTGGTTCGCTCTGCGCGTGCATGCGTATACGTGTGTGTGTGTGTCGAAGTCGAAGTCGAAAGTTTTTATTGACATTGGCACGGCGGCCATTATCACCAGGTGAGAGGTGGTACAGTAAACACATAATGAACCGTGGGGGAAGTACATAGGTATACGGGAAAGCTGCAGGCTGCTAGTACTATGGGACAGGATGTTTTAAGTGCACATCAAATTTTTCCTCAATTCAAAACATTTGTACAGAAACCATGCTAGTTGTCTAGTGCCTGACGCTCTCTTGCAGGCAATGTGTGTGTGTGTGTGTGTGTGTGTGTGTGTGTGTGTGTGTGTGTGTGTGTGTGTGTGTGTGTGTGTGTGTGTGTGTGTGTGTGTGTGTGTGTGTGTGTTCAGTTCGAATGGAGAGATAACATCCTGTTCTAGTTCAAGTTGTGCGACAGTTTGTAACTGAATTCTAGTAAACACAGAAATTGTACAAATAAATGTCTTTTGATTTTCTAAAGTGTGTTCAGATTTTTCAGTGGACAAAATATGTCAGTGAAATAAATAATAATAATAATAATAATAAATTGTTTTTATATAGCGCAGACAATCTGCCCAAGAGAGCACTCAGTGCGCGCTACACATAGGCCTACACACACTCACACACGCCCCCCCACCCCCCCCCCCCCCCCCCACCCCCCCTCCCCCCCCCCCCACACACACACCCGGCGGATGTGGGATACAGTGGAGGATACAGTAAAACTTTTAGTGGAAAGCTTGCCGAAACAGATAGGTTTTAAGGTATGCCTTGAACTGTGACAGAGTGGGGAGGTTTCTAAGGGAGACGGCCAGTGAGTTCCAGATTTGGGGGGCAGAGTAACTGAAGGAAGAGTTCTGAGTTCTGAGTTGTCCCCTCTGGTATGTTGTTTATTTCTACGCGCAAAGAGCATGAATTGGTTTCGTGAAGTAGTGCTACACTGTATAAATCGATATCGCGTTTCAAAGTGTAGCAATGACTTAAAGTTGTCGCGGCTCTAGAACTGTTTATTCTGGCATTTTCCACAGATTTGCTGGAGTTCTGCACCAAGGACAAGAAGCAGCTACCACACTGAGAGTGAAGTGCACTTTGCCCGCTGACTGTCTGACTACTATCGTTCGTCACATTTTGGGCGCGTTTTCCGAGTCAGCGGATAAACACAACATTTACACAGTACTCTTCTGGTTGTATCTGCTGTGTACTTAAAAGGAGGAAGAAAAGTATCCTTGACAAATAAATACTTTTGAGCATCACGCTTTGCTTTTGCAGTGTGTGTGTGTGTGTGTGTGTGTGTGTGTGTGTGTGTGTGTGTGTGTGTGTGTGTGTGTGTGTGTGAGAGAGAGAGAGAGAGAGAGAGAGAGCTGTTAAAACGAGTACAGTGCGCTATGGCTACATTTACCTGACGTCCAGACAAGACCACACACACACACACACACACACACACACACACAGAGTCCACGCACGCATACATTTCTGGTGTAACCTGCTGATGCTGACACCATTACATACATTTGTTGCCCAGTTCCTGCCAGTGTACCAGATTGTATCTCTGTCCAGACAACTGAAGACAATCATAGTATTTCCCATTCCAGAGGTGGCTGAGTTCTGCTCGAACCTAAAGGAATCACCCCAAGTGCACTAGCGACATTTGCATGATGTCAAGGTCAAGGTCGAGATAATCGACACATTATGGATTTCGTGGTCCGTTATCTCTTTCAGACCTTCTGGACATCAAGGTATTTAAACTATACTGACGAAGAGAATTAAAATGTGCTCCAAACATGTATGTCTTGTTGTCTTAGTTGTTTTTAAGTTGTTTCTCTATAGAGATGGGATATGGGATGGGGCAGATGTCGCTACGCGCAGCAGCAAGTTTCAGTGATACAAAACAAGGCTGTGACGTTTCTCCAGACAATACATACTTTAACGCACATTGTGACAGAACGAAATCTGCGGCATAGACACTTGACGTGCACACTATGCTGCTGCGTTCTTTTTGGCGGGAGTTGTGAGACGTCTGTGTGTGTGTGTGTGTGTGGCTGTGTGTGTGTGTGTGTGTGGACGGATGTAATGATGGCTCCTAAACCACCTCGTTGGAGGGCTTTTTACTTTGAGATAAAATGGGAATTCACCTTCTCAAGACCTACCTTTCACGATTTTTATCCTGCCGCATTTTCAGAAGAGTTATCGCCGATTTAAAAAAAAAATCGGTCATGTTACGAATTGTTTCGAAAAAGTTGTTCAAATTCTAGACTTTGGAAGTTCACCCAATTACACTGACTGTATTCGTGCTACAGCTCTGTAGCTCTGACTGGTTTTGTGTAAAAAAAAAAAAAAAAAAAAAATTCGAGGTAGGGGTGGTTTGCACATAAGATCAAATATCTATGAAAAGACTACTGCAAATTACTTATCATCCCGGCGTTTTTGTCTAGTGTGACAACTGCACATATAACAGGAACTACTGCACTATTATATCTTTAGCATTAAGAATAACTGAACGTTTAGATAAACATAACTTTTTCAAGTTTCTGCGAGAAGCACCAGTCAAAAGAGTTCCAAATTTGCGATTTCATAAGTAGAATCCAAGGTATTCTACTCCACGTTTCACCAGCCCTCTAGCTCTAGATCTTCCAGATTTTATGTAAAAATTAATTCAGTCAGGGAAGTCACAAAAGCAACAGGGAAATCGCAAGACATGCACAAGCATCATCTGTCATACCACCAGTGTGAAGCTGACGTCAAACGCTGAGTTCACAGACGAAATCAGGAAGTATCGTCACTGCCTCCGACATTTCACCAGCCCTATAGATCTTCCAGATTTCATGTGAAAAATAATTCAATCGGGGAAGCCACAAAGCCAACAGGGAAATCACAAGACATAAACAAGCATCCTCAGACGATCTCAGTGCTACAGGTTGACGTCAAATGTTTAGTTCACGGAACTGACCTCTCTCTCTCTCTCTCTCTGGGGAGCCAGGGTGGCCGAATGGTAGAGCATTGGACTTTCAATGCTCGGGTCGAGAGTTCGAATCCCGGCTGGGGCCAAATATTTGAGATGGCCTTTTTCTCGTTGCCCCGTCTTTGATATCACCCTTATGTGGTGGAAAAGGACGTTAAACTCCTAAACACCCATTCGCCCACCCTCTCTCTCTGTCTCTCTCTCTCCGAGGATCCGGGGTGGCTGAATGGTAGAGCGTTGGACTTGCAATGCTCGGGTCGTGAGTTCGTATCCCGGCTGGGGCCAAATATTTGTGCTGGCTTTTTCATCGTTGCCCCGTCTTTGATATCACCCGTATGTGGTGGAAAAGGACGTTCTTCTTCTTCTACTTCTTCTGCGTTCCCTGTTCTGGACTCCGTCTCAGATGATTAGGTTTGTGGTCTTTATATAAGCAGTGGTCTTCAAGAGGTCTGTTTTGCTGCCCCAGAGTTTCTCTGCCAGTGTGGCTCCGTTCGGCCAGTGTTGTGTCCTGCTTCTTGAAAAGGGGACAGGACTGCAGAATGTGTTCCGGGGTTTGAGGGGCTGTTCCGCACGGACAGTTTGGTGAGTGTGACAGCCCAAGGCGGCACAGGTGGGCACGCAGTCTGCAGTGTCCAGTTCGTAGTCGGAAGATGGTGGTCTGTTCGTGACGCTGGAGCTGTGGCATCTGGTCGTCAGATGGGGGATTGTGTTGTGCTGTCCAGATTGTCTTGTACTGATGTTTTACCGGAGTCTTGGCTTGTCTGTAGGAGACTGCCTGCTGGGGTTGCTCTTTTCTGCTGCCAGACTTGGCCAGTCTGTCTGCCTCTTCGTTTCCTGTGAGACCACAGTGAGCAGGGATCCACTGTACGGCAACCTTCATCTGTTGTGAGAGGGCAGCTAGAAGGTGCTGTGTGTCTCTTTCCAGCTGCTCACTGGGTGACTGCAGGCTTTGGATGACGGATCTGCAGTCAGTTAGGAAGACGACGTGTGTGGGCAGGGGGGATTCTCTACCAATGAGCGAGAGAAAAGGACGTTAAACTCCCAAACACCTACCCACCCACTCTCTCTCTCCCCCTCTCCCCCCCCTCCCCCCCCCCCCGGCCTCACCCCCAGTCACGTGGCTAATCGGTCGAGGTCGTAGAGGATCTAGTGTCATTGGTAGAACTTGGAGAGGGGAGGACCGGCAACAACAACAACAAAACAGACAAAATAAAATGAAGTTTGGAGAAACAACTTTGTAGGACGGGGCCGTTCTTCCTTGTTTTTTTTTTTGTGGTGTGTGTGTGTGTGTGTGTGTGTGTGTGTGTGTGTGTGTGTGTGTGTGTGTGTGTGTGTTCCACGCAAGTCGCCTTCGTTCACATCTGCTTGTACTAGCAGCATGTTAACCAGTCTACATCGACAGAGGTACCACACACACACACACACACACACACACACACAGAGGCACACACACAGAGGCACACACACACACACACACACACACACACACACACACACACGTGCAAGCACTACAAGAAAAATACAGTACAGGAGAAGCGGACTTTTACTGTACAGGTCGCATTTAGTACAGACAACTGTTGAACCGTCCATTCTAAATGACACATGCACTTGTTGGCGGTCACTCCTTAAACACTGTTTCGATTTCGCAGTAGTTGAGAACCTCTGTCAGAGAGACCAAGGGAAACAATCACGTGATTACAGTTCGTCACGTGCCACAGCTTGACCTCTATACCATTTCCAGTAATACTGTCACGTGATATGGAGGAAAACAAGAAAATGTAACATTGTTGCTGCACTATTTTACTACTATCGATAGAAAGAAACGCAGCAGTTGCAAACAGGAAAATGCATGGTATGTGATTGGACATATGGTACAAAAACAGTTTATCGCTTAATCTGTTATACCTTCCCATTTTACGCACACTAGGTAAATCTTAAGGCGTGATATCCAAGAAATCTGCTGTAATGTCTGTCTATCTGTCTGTCTGTCCTCTCTCTCTCTCTCTCTTTCTCTCTCTCTCTCTGTTTCTCTCTCTCTGTCCTGCGTTCAACAGGCAATGTCAGAAATGTGTTTGAAAACAAGTTCCCTGTATTTTAAATACTTGCCAACGATTGTAATGAATTCTTCGTATTCCTCAGGATCCAGCCGCCCATTCTTGTTTTCTGGGAGACACATTTGCAAGGATGAAACATTAGCTTGAAATTCACGAGATAATAAAATTGTTAGCATTGTGCATATTATTTTTTTTTGCTGTGCTTGTAATGATTCTTCATACATGACTCCTCCCCCATACTCAATTTCCTGAACTACTCGACAAACTCTCGATCCCTTTAAAGTAAATTTGTGGTCTTCATCATCCGGAGCCACCAAAAAACACACAGTACATCGATACAGCTGAACAATTACTGCTACCCACCCATTAGATGGTACCTGCAACGCCCATCTCATTAAGATTCTAATAGGTGTTAGGGCATAGTTTATGTAGCAACCTTATAAGTGATTTCTGTACACTGGATGACAACATAATGACACGTGTAGGGCTGTAGGATAAGGGAGAACAGAGACGTACAGAAACACACACACAGCACATACCGTCAGCCTCACTGAATGCGTTCTTCACAACGTCAGAGAGTTTGACATCAGGACCAAATTCAACATCCGGGCACGCTTGTTGCAGAGCTGCTTGCAGGACCCCGTCTGCCTGTCTGCCATTCACACCTCGCTTACCAAACGTTTTCCTCCACCAGGACTTAAACTGAAACCACAATACGCTTTTAAGGAGTGTGTTTGAACAGTTCTATAATTTATACTTTTTCCGAGGCTGCTGACCTCTGTGGCTCGTTACACTACCCGTTCACATGACTTGAACCTGAGGTGGTTCAAATCCTGTAATCATCCTGTCAATGTGACCGTTGGATAATCCCGTCAAATACGCGACTTGTTAGTAGAATTCGCATTACGCATACCACTGTGTCCTGATTATATACAGTCAAACGATTGGGTGATGGTTATCGATAATGCTACGTGTGTATTTCATTCACACCAAGATCATTGTGTCTACAATCTTTCACATAGGTCCTGCGCTAATGGTGATCAGGTATTTCTTCACTAATAATGATATTAACGACATTTGCTAACTACAGTACTCACTTTCTTCCACCAGTCGGCTCCCTCAGTGCTGGTCAGGAGAACGGAAGACACTAAGAGAAGCAATGCGATGGTTGCTGGTCGCATCTGTATGGAAGTATAGATAACATTATTCAGAAGTTTGATCTGTTTTCAAGGCAGTGAAGTTCTGAAAGTTTACACTCAAGATGGTAAACTGTCAAATTTTCATGAACTCACGATAGCTTCCAACCGCCCCTAGGTAAAACTTTACTTACCGTGTATGATATCCACTGACAAACTGCTGGTTTTGCTGCTTCGCTTTGATGAGGTGACAGGATGCTTGGCTGCAGTGTCCTCTGTAAGGGAAAACTGTGCGTTTTATGGACACGTTAACGACTGGGTCTTGGAAACAGCTGTTCCCGATCAAACACTTATTCTGACACAGTGTAAATCCAGATTACTCTGTGCCTTGAAGTTCGTACACTATACATCTTCTCATGTCAAGTCCATTATCACTGGCTAGATAAGCCTGCTTTTGAGGACTCTCTCTCTCTCTCTCTTTCAAATAAAGTTATTTCAATTTCAATTTCAATTTTCTCTCTCTCTCTCTCTCTCTCTCTCTCTCTCTCTGTGTTGAGGGGGGGGGGGTATTTGTAACACTGACACAAAGGAGAAGATGATTAGGATTGTAGAATGAATTCAAACGATTAAATAGAGCATTTTATTTTTTAGTGTCTTTGAAACTAGAGTATTCAGCCATTGTAACTGAAAGGGAAGTGGTTCAGGATGGTGGTTTCCCGCAGTCCTGCAATGCCAGATTTCTGTACCGACTTTATAGGAAATTAACACTTATTCCCCAACACGATTCTTACAGGTCAACCCGACAGCTCAATATCAAGCATACGACAGATATCGACCATTGCTACGTCCACACTGTGGATATCTAGAGCATACACAGGACATCGCCAACATTTTGAATTAATGACGCATTTCACGGGCCTGATATAAGCTGAATAACGTTTGCCAAAAGCGAGTGTTCTGGCTTAGATTTAGATAGATACATTTCTATATTTCTTTACTTTGCACGCGTCTTTTTACACTTTTTACATTATTATTCTTAAAGTGTCTTTCGATGCAAGTAATGAAAACGATAATAGAGAGACTTAGGGCGCCTTCCTCACTGAGGAGAGTATGCAAATTCAGCCTCTGACGTCATCACATCCTGCGTGCTTTGGGGTCACCCGCCAGAGACTTCCTCTCCGAAACCATTTTCCCTCTGCGAACTTCGTGAGAATCGCCCATTCTACGAAGCCATTTTCGTACGTCTTTTTATGTACTCAAACTTGTAGAATGTGTTGTTTGCGCATTACTTATAGGTCTACTGATGTTTCATTTTATGAAATTCGCAGTCAGCAGTGGGTGGAGAAGATCCTAAATATTTTATTTTTCGATTTTACTGGGACACCCCACGAGCGCTGTCCTGCCTGCCAAATCCAATATGGCGGCCACAAAGGTGCGCCTCGCTTGAGATTTTTACAAACATTTTACCAATCGGTTAAATCCTAGAGAGGTCCAAGACTACAAGCTAGAATAGGGGATCGATTTCATTAAAAAATGCGATGTGAGTACATTTTGTGTTCAGCGAAGCCAGATTAATGTAATCAGTGAACGGCTTGTGTTGACAAGTAACCACGCTGGCTTTCGTCTGATGAGAGACTCGCATCCTGACTGGAGTTGTCTCCCTTGTCTCCTTACTCTGCGAAATTCGGTGGCACGCTAAACGGGTGGCCACTACGAAACCCCGGGTAGTGCGCTGTGATGACGTCAGAGGCTGAATTTGCATACTCTCCTCAGTGAGGAAGGCGCGCTAAGTCTCACTAATTGCGCAAACGAAACTCGTATAGTTTGTGCATGTGGTTTAGCGGTGACTGCAAAAGTTGACGAGTGGACGATATAACTGTTGTGGACTTTGTGTGTTACTCCCTGCCATGAAGTGTGAATTGTGAAGTGTGTCAGGGGCGAGTCAGTCAATATTTGCAAATACTGGAAACGCGAGGACGACCCGGATCTTACGCCCTGACGCCGGCCACGAGTCGCTGAGAGAAGCTGGCAAACATGTGTATACATGTAGGTTTCTGTTTGTCTTGCTCTTCTGCTAATTTGTATGACTGTCATCTGGCAATGTATCAATGATACGCAAAATTAACATCTGTTTGAGTACAATCATTGCTTTCTGACACATACACTTCTGGGCATAACTTTTGATATTTTGCACAAGCAAGCGAGTGTGAAAAGGTGTTGAAGCTGACTGAGGGGTTGAGGGGTGGGTGGGTGGGTGGGTGGGGGGAGGGGGAGATGTTTGGGAGTTTTACGTCCTACTCAACCACATATTGGAAGCTGACTTAAGTTGGTGCTTGAGTTTATGGTCAACAGTAATAACTTTCATAGGATGCTGCGGTTGCCAATTGTGTTTTGTACCATAGTGACTGCTACTCGTAAGCTGATAGGCCGATACAATGAATTACTGGTGACTTTGTGGAACAAATGCACCCGAGGATTTCCAGCAACAAGACAAACTGGACAAGTTCAGTGTTACAATTTACCGTACGTTTTAAAAGGGCATTCATCAAATCGATCACATTTACATTTCCTAACATCACTCCTCCTTTCCCCACAAAACCCCCCAAAACTGACTGAAACGTTCATTCAAGGATAAGTAGTGGCGTACCAGCAGCCTATCTTAACAGCTGTCCTTTCTTTTCTATGAAAAGTAACTACATTATCAAACCTAATCACCATGTATTATGTGTAAAAAACTGAAAATAGTTAAAACAGAGAGAGAGAGAGAGAGAGGGTGTGGATGGGTGTTTGGGAGTTTAACATCCTTTTCCACCACGTGTGGGTGATATCAATCGCGGGACAGCCTGAAAAAGGCCAGCACAAGTATGTGGCCCCAGCCGGGATTCGAACTCAGTACCTGAGCATTGAAAGTCCAACGCTCTACCATACGGCTAGAGAGAGAGAGAGAGAGAGAGAGAGAGAGAGAGAGAGGGTGTTTGGGTGGGTGTTTGTGAGTTTAACGTCCTTTCCACCACGTAAGGGTGGTATCAAAGACGGGGCAACGAGAAAAAGACCAGCACAAATATTTGGCTCCTGACGGGATTCGAATTCACGACCCCAGCAGAGAGAGAGAGAGAGAGAGAGAGGCAGATGACGTCAACTCGTATCATCGTATCTCAGACATTCATTGGATGCATTTTCAAAGTTCCTGACAAATGACCATATTTTGTTTCAAATAATATTTCATCAAACCAGTCGGATTTACACGTGTATCAAAAGATCTTTTTGTGCACCTGGAGACTTTTTTTTCTGAAATCGCAAAAGTGGACAGTCTCTGGCATTTTCATCTCTCACAAACATTATACACGTACTGAACTAAAGGTTTTCGTTAAAGGTCAGATAAAAACAATGGCAGATCAAATTCTTGTTTGCCTTTTCACCTCATAAACTGTCTTTAAATAATGAGTGATTGAGCAGTCTCAAAGCTGATTGCCTGCACATACAAACCACCCATTTTGCTATTATTCCGCTGAAATAACGTTTTACACAGAAAAAAAAACAATCTTTCAGAGCTCCAAAGCGGTTCTAAGAACTTGTTCGCTATATGAGCAAAAATTCTTTCCAAATTGTAAAAGACTAGATAGTAGGTAGCTTGAGAAACGTCAGGGTCTCGTTTTCGATCACCCAAACTTGTAGTAACACAGTGAAATCCGGTCCGTTCCATCAAGCTACCGCTATAGAGAAGCCACTTGAAGGGTGGCCTAAAACGGCTTTACGAGAGATCACCAGACTCGGCCACTTACTCGAATGTAGTCAAACGGCCACTTTGTCTCCCCGCATTATGGTTTGATTTGTTTCTTGTATATGCCGGTCCAAACGTGTCATGTCTCTTGTAAATATTTCGGAGAATAATGATGCACACATCCCAGTAGAGTGGCTGTAAAAATTCTAATTCGTGTAAATTGTAAATGCCACGTTGTAATTTCGGGATACGGATGTGCTGCCCTATATAAGCTGGTCCCTGGTCAAGCCGAGGATAAAGCGAGGGAAACTCCCAACTTGGACAACAGAAACGGTGAAAACCCTACACCTCTCGACTCAACACACGACATCCAAGGATTTCTGTCTCGTGAAACCGTAAGTGTTTGAATTTAACGTAGCCAGTCTGCTTCTACACTTCTACAGGGCCTGCGCGCTTCTTAGAACCATCAGCTTTACATACACCTGACTTCACATACTACTAATGCTTTGTGTGGTTACTCAAAGAATGAGAACCAGATGCTGTCAAAATGTCGTACCCACCACTGACAGAACGTAATAAACAATTCCTTCAGATGCAGTCGGCAACTATAGTTCTCCTGGTCGTCCTGTCCGTTTGTCTGATGACCGGTGCCGAAGGTAGATGCTGCGGGTGGTGGTCGGTAAATACTCTCTCTCTCTCTCTCCCGGATTGCACCAAATATTTGTCAGTGCTGGCCTCTTTCTCGTTGCCCTGTCCAGTTCGGGCGTGGTCCAAATATTTGTGTTCGCCTTTTTCTCGTTGCCCCGTTTTTGATATCACCCATTACGTGGTAGAAAAGGGCGTTACCCCCCCCCCCCCGTCCCCCTCTCTCTCTCTCTCTCTCTCTCTCTCTCTCTGAGGCATGCGTATCTCTCTGGCTTCGAAGACAGGGGCGAGAAGTCCTTTTATCTCCCATGTTGTATCCCTGGTTTCCCAGTCAAGGCCACTGGCACCTAGTGAAATGTAGAAGTTTGCCTACCAAAGAAAATGGGCAAACCGGGCCTGTTAGCAATGGAAATGAGTATTTGTTCTTTGGTCTCTCACGTTCGGGGAAAATCCTGTGCCCTCTGGATTTGTGTGTGTGTCCCCCAGATCGGTTGTTTTGTTGATTTTATTTCTATTTATGCCTCGTCCCCGATTTAAATGCCTAAGGGGGCATCTAACGAGCGACGTGTGTTTGTCTGTCAAGCAGCCAGTCTTTGGATCCATTTACCTTTCCCTGTCCCATAGTCATAGTGTATTATTTATATGTATTGTGCTAGCGGTGCATATGCAACGGTAAAAAGAGGTCGTCAGGCGGCCGGCCAGTGGACAGCGTTACGAAGGCACTGAAGGAGGTCTGTCCTAAAGGCATGAAACCTGAGATGGATGTCACTAACCTCATGCAGGACGCCTTTAACCAGGCAGACGGTCAGTTCTGTCAGATCTTCTTCGTCTTGTTTAATGAGTGTTTATGAGCGATATACCCTTTACATCCCCTTTAAGCTGGAGACGAGGGATCTACTCCCAAATTTGAAACATCACGTGGTTCGTCACGTGGTAAACCACTCGGGACCATCAGGTAAAATCTATTTTAACGTAATTACGGATTCACTGGAGGGAATATTTTTATAAATTGCTACGTTTGGAAGGAATTAGACTCTACCTTTTGACAGAATAATAGATTGTCGTGGTGATTACTTGTGCACTCTGATTTTCAACAATAAACAAATTCATTTCGGAACGAGTCAGTGATATTTCTTTCAGTACTGTGTGAATGTTTGTCTTTTAAAGAAAACAAAGACAATGCGCTGAACGTTGGCGAGGTGGCAGAATTTGCTGAACTAATCGGTGAGTACATAATGATAATGACGTCCCTACACTGTGTTAGTAGTCACAATACCAGAGTTACAATTCTTTCATATGTTCCTTACAATTACATTTCAAACAGGCATTTCAGCCCATCGTGCGGTACACTAGTTCCATCTACGAATAGTAGCAGTAATCTGACTATATCATTGACCTTAATACCTTAAGACGTCAAACTCCCAAACACCCGCCCATCCATCCACCCACTCTTTGACATGGAGACATCTAAGAGTGCCTGAAGTCCCTGTTTTTCACACAATTAAAAGCACAAAATAATTTATTTGCTTGAAAAGGCCAAGTTAAAAATGTCATTATTTTATCCACTCTGTGTGTGTGTGTGTGTGTGTGTGTGTGTGTGTGTGTGTGTGTGTGTGTGTGTGTGTGTGTGTGTGTGTGTGTGCCCTGACAGATCTGCTGGAGTACTGTACCAAGCTGAAATAAAAAGCCGCCATTGATGCGAAGCTTCGACTTGATGATCTTCGGTCGAACAATACTAACTCTTTCTCATAATTCGCTATGTGACAGGGACCTAAATACACACACAAAACTCAATTGCCGGAACCCACACCTAAACCAAGGTGATTACTGCATTTTCAGACTTCGCTTTTCTTACAGCGACAGTCACAAAATAAAAGAAATAAAGAACGAAAAGACTGACACAGAAGTAAAGTACATACACAGAGATCACAATCGTTATGTACACAAACCCATTATGTAAGGACTAGAAAGTATTGTCCGCGCAAAAACGAAGCAGAGAAAAACAAACAAATTTAAATTCTGAAATGACCAGTCTGATAGTTCTGCTGAAATCACCCTGACTCATCATAAATGTTTAGTCCAGTAAAAATGTCTCTGAGGAGCTCACTTTCTTCCGGTGGTGAATAGCTTACACGGATATAAGATAAAATATACTTGACAGAAATTCTTGCTGTTTGTGCCTGTTCATAGATAAAGAAAATGAGACTGACAAATAAAATAACAGATCATCACGTTGTTTTTGTAATTTTTGTGATTGGGAGAGATAGATAGATAGAGAGAGAGAGAGAGAGAGAGAGCCTCTACATCACTTCACGCCCTCTCCTATTACAACATGCACGTGTTAAATCAACAACCGTTATCTTGCTCTTACTTTGTTTATTACTCATGAGTGACAACAGGACATGCAGCAATTAATACATGTGCTACTTTCACGGAAATTCTTATCTTGCTTTTCTCGCTGGCGTGATGAACGTCTGTTGCACTATCAGTTTGGCTGTCGTGGTCACTGTCGGGAGCTATACTTCAGGCTCATTTCAATGTTGTCCAGTTCTCTGCTCGCATTTTCACGAAAAGTTTTACTTTCATCCGTCTGCTCAAATAAGTGTAAATAATGTTGAACAATGTTAGGTTAGTAGCTTAATTAAAAAAAATTATTTCCTCGAAATATTTCGCATTTCAAAAGAATCCCCCCCCCCCCATACTCTCTCTCTCTCTCTCTCTCTCTCTCGGGGGAGCCGGGGTGGCCGAATGGTAGAGCGTTGGACTCTCAATGCTCGGGTCGTGAGTTCGAATCCCGCCGGCTGGGGCCAGATATTTGTGCTGGCCTTTTTTCTCGTTGCCCCGTCTTTGATATCACCCTTATGTGGTGGAAAAGGACGTTAAACCCCCAAACACCCACCCACCCCACCCTCTCTCTCTCTCTCTCTCTCTCTCTCTCAAATCATTGGCGACTGCATCCCCAAACGCACTATTACACTTCAGTCTCGTGACTTGTCAGCCGACATTTTGAAATCCGCCTACAGAGGATCAATTTCTTTGACAAATACACTATCAGAGATACGGAAAGTTTAACTCATTCTCTACCAAGGTCACAATGTAACATATGACACACATGCCCGATCCTTTGCGTGAAGAAGTAAAATGAGTCGAGCAGATTTCAATAAGAGGTATGTGTGGTGAGCTCTTTCTAGACAGCCTGCATCGGTCTATGTGTTTGTGTGTGTGTGTGGGTGTGTGTGTGTGTGTGTGTGTGTGTGTGTGTGTGTGTGTGTGTGTGTGTGTGTGTGTGTGTGTGTGTGTGTGTGTGCACATTTTGGCTGCATGCTGTACGGAGTACATCAGTCACATTTTAAGATATTCATGTCATACTAACTCATTTTTGAGATAAAATTGTACACGTGTTCATCTGAACTTTGATTGAGTGGTAAATCCTGGGGACCAAAGGGTTAAAAATGAAATAAAAGCTTTCAGTGATCTGCGCCATTGTTTCGGGTTTTCGCTTTGACACTCGCTTTGACAGTTGTAAACAAGGAAATGTCCACTAGTGAGGTGACAATACGGATCCGGTTCCTCTATATAACTCAAGCGAAAACCCGGCTTGATCCAGCGGCCCTGCTTCTCCAGTTGGACGCCATCTTGCCGGAAACGCAAGTCTTGCTTCACACTCCAGTCACGCCCAACACGCAAGGTAATAGGTTACTAGCTTATGCGTTCGTGCTGTGGACGACATTTCTATTTATTTCTAATTATGTGTACGGTATATACAACGTTCCCAGTCGATATTGATACGTGGTGGAAAAGGACGTTAAACTCCCAAACACCCAAAGTCGATATTGAATGAGTACGTTAGGTCGAGCAGATTCTACAGAAGAGTGTCACACAAGTCTCCTCCAGTTTGTCGGATAGATTTGTGTCTCATGAATTACCACAATAACTGTTTGCAACACATGTGAACACTCTTCGAAGCCATTACAGGTACAAACATAATAAATCGCGTGCATGTGCACACAGTCCTCTATTATGTAGCCATGGTTGTTTGTTTATTCAATATAATTATAGTTTGGTAAACTCTTCAAATAAAGGCGTAACAGGGTGCATTGTTCCACCCCCGTCCTTTTCAAAGTAATTTAGTCATAAACTTACGACACTTCATTTGGTAACCCCCGCCCGCAAGAGCACAATATGACAAGTACAGTTTTCTGTAGATGCAGTCGTCAGTCATCTTTCTACTTCTCGCTCTGACGTTCGTCTTGCTGTAGGGCACTGAGGGACACTCAAGATCAAAATGCAGGGTGGGTGTTTGGGTGTTTGGGGGTTTAACGTCCTTTTCCACCACATAGGGTGATATCAAAGACGGGGCAACGATGAAAAAGCCAGCACAAATATTTGGCCCCAGCGGGGATCGAACTCACGACCCGAGCATTAGAAGTCCAACACTCTACCATTCGACCACCCCGGCTCCCCATCAAAATGCAGGTGTAGAGGGGGAGGATGGATTTGGGGGAGAAAAGCCCTCTCTCTCTCTTTCTCTCTCTCTTATTTGTGTGTGTGTGTGTGTGTGTGTGTGTGTGTGTGTGTGTGTGTGTGTGTGTGTGTGTGTGTGTGTGTGTGTGTGTGTGTGTGTGTGTTACATGCTGATACTTGTTTTGATTTTAACTTTTTTTCCCTTAGTCTTTTTATTATCTTATATTGTTGTAATTTAGCAAGGACAGATTGTCAGACAGGTTCTCGTGAACCTATATATCAATCCTTGTGTAATAAAGTTTCATCATCATCATCATCATCATCATCATCATCATCATCATCATCTCTCTCTCTCTCTCTCTCTCTCTCTTAAGAAGCGCTGCTTAATTTTCTCTTGTTTTCCTTTCTTTATCATGTGCATAAATGTACATAATCATTGACAGCATGCGCTAAAAGGTAACGAAAAATGTATGTTTGGTTCTTGATTTTCTCTTGGAGAAATGCAGCTGCACCATCATCAATAATAATTATGGCAAGCGAGATTGAAAACCAGACAGTGCCAAGCCAGACAACGATGTCCTGATCGGGGCGTTGTCCCAGGCCTGTCCTGACCTTGACTTTGCTCCTGACACCCAGGTGTCTCAGCTGGTACAGGATGCATTTCAAGACGTGGACGGTCAGTTACTGAAAATGGGGAGATATCTGGATGCTAGTACATGTATATCCAATCCGATAGGAATATCTGCATATTTGTCAATGCGAAATATGAACACAAATTGCAAGCAAACAGAATACTTGGAAAAGTATTAGAAGAAACAGATCTGTAAAACTCATTTTGTTCTCACGCAAAAGGAACATTATGTAAAATTTGAATTGGGTCTTGATAATCTTGCAGCAAACAAGGACGGACAGTTGAACGCAAATGAAGTGGCGGAATTTGCCACCATGATCGGTGAGTAGAGACTGTTTATTGTTTGGCCGTGAAAACACAAACCGTGTTTGGTTCATTACGCACTCTCTGCGCTAGAGCAAAGGACGGAGACGGGAGTGGGGCGAGCTTAAGGACCTGTTGCCATTTTGCGCGAGATATGGTTCACGTGACTCATCTCTTTGACAGAGCCTGACTACCAGTCCTAGACAGTCAACTTCTTCTTCTTCTTCTTCCTCTCTCTCTCTCTCCTGGTATGTTGTTTATTTCTACGCGCAAAGAGCATGAGTTGGTTTCGTGAAGTAGTGCTGCACTGTATAAATGGATATCGCGTTCCAAAGTGTAGCAATGACTTCAAGTTGTGGCGGCCCCAGAACTGTTTATTCTGGCATTTTCCACAGATTTGCTGGAGTACTGCACCAAGGACAAGAAGCAGCTACCACACTGAGAGTGAAGTGCACTTTGCCCGCTGACTGTCTGACTACTGACTACTATCGTTCCTCACATTTTGGATTCTTGTTTAAAGGCGCGTTTTCCGAGTCAGCGGATAAACACAAGATTTACATACTACTCCTCGGGTTGTATCTGTTGTATACTTACAACGAGGAAGAAATGTAGACTTGACAAATAAATACTTTTGAGCATCACGCTTTGCTTTTGCAGTGTGTGTGTGTGTGTGTGTGTGTGTGTGTGTGTGTGTGTGTGTGTGTGTGTGTGTGTGTGTGTGAGAGAGAGAGAGAGAGAGAGAGAGAGTTGTTAATACGAGTACAGTGCGCTATGGCTACATCTACGTGACGTCCAGACAAGACCACACACACACACACACACACACACACACACACACACACACACACACACACATACACACACACACACACACACATACACACACACACACACACACACACACACACATTCCGAACAAACAAGACTATTCACGATGCTTATCAATTTAATTCATGATGATTCTGATGGAAAACAATTGAAGCAAGTGGACGCTGGATTACAAAGACTGCACGTTTAGCTCTAAACTTCAAATAATATGCGTGCTTTCTGTTTTGTTTTGATTTTTGTAATCAAGAAATCGTGGTAATGTCCCACAGCTCTCTTGTCTACTGTATTAGGTTGTTGTTAACGCGGTGATCGAGGACATCTCGCATGGTTGCCTACACTTTCCACTCGTCACTGTGTCTGTGGATGCCCATGATATGTGCACTTTTCATTATGATATGTACCTTAGGATGCTTCCCTTTCCACGAATGCATATGATCAGTGTAGGCTAGAGATTGGAAATGAGTGACAGCTGAGGACTTTACTTTTACAAACGAAGGGATCTATGAGACGAGTGGGACCTGCTTGGCCGGACAAGTGAAACACGTGACACTGACAACCAGTAGATTAGAGAGGACTGGTCAGCTCCGCGCAGTACTCGAGAACACCTGGTGGACGACAAATATGATAATAATAATGATAATATTTCAGCATATTTCTGTCGGTTCCGCATTATCGCAAACGACACAGGCAGTAAAGGGGGGGGGGGGGGAGGGGGGGCGGTGGTCTTATAGGTAGCACGTCGGACGTAGCCGCTGCGCTACTTCACTGCGATGAAGCGTGGGTTCGAGCCCTGGTCGAGCTTGTGGTAATATGTGGTACGGTTGTTTTTTGTTTTTGTTTTTCTGGATATCGGGCTGCTGATCGGGGGTTTCTCTCCGGGTTATCCGGCTTTCCTCCCAAAGCAAATTCGTGTGGTAAAACAGTTCATAACCATTTGTGCAGTGTAGACATCCAGTAGATTACATGTGAGAAAGTAGTAAGATAACACACTGAAACAAACTGAAACAATGATGAAACAATCATCAAACTTGTGCAATAGGGTGTACCTCATCACATAACAATACGCCCTTTTCTGGTGAAATTTAGTAGGACCGTACAATTACCAGCAACCTTCCTTGTTTTCGCAGTTTTCATTATCATTATTGGTAGGCTGTAATGTTACTTATCATAATAAACAACTAGATTAGTGTAGTAAGAAGTGCGAGATCGCTCATTATGAACAATAGGAAGTGGTTTGTTGTTACTGTAAGCGGTATAATCATAGTGTCCTGTCAACAGAATGTAATCATAGTGTCCTGTCAACAGAATGTAATCATAGTGTCCTGTCAACAGAAGTTCATCATAGTGTCCTGTCAACAGAATGTCATCATAGTGTCCTGTCAACAGAATGTCATCATAGTGTCCTGTCAACAGAATGTCATCATAGTGTCCTGTCAACAGAATGTCATCATAGTGTCCTGTCAACAGAATGTCATCATAGTGTCCTGTCAACAGAATGTCAAATGTCACACAGTGTTTCCTCACTTACTTATAATCTCAGCCATGACTGCGGACTCTCCATCCTCCAGTTGACCGTTCTTGTTTTCTGGCCAAGAGGAAAAAATGCAGATTTTTTATTATTCTTTATCAACTCCTAAAAACCCATGCACCGTTCACACGTTTACTTGAAATCTTCACTAGGAGCCACTTCAAGCCACTATTACACAACCTGCAGCGGTCTTGGGTCTAGCAGGAAGTCCCACGCCTTGTGTAATAGTGGCTTGAAGTGGCTCCTACTGTTGTGCAGTGGCTTGTTCTTTCCAACAAGTCTTCAAATTCAAATTCAATTAAAAAATACTTTATTATCTGTTCTAAAAATACATTTTAAAACATAAAATTGTCTTCAGATACATGCATTCGCTCCGCTCCTTATACTAAGATCCTAATATAAGTGTCACACACACACACACACACACACACACACACACACACACACACACACACACACACACACACTGGCACGTACCTGCACATGCTCGCTTACTCGCAATCACACACTTCCACCGGCAGATACAAAACTGACGTAATAGACGTCTAAGTTCATTTAAGTGCAGCATTCAGAACAGTAACAGCGGATGGCACAAATGATTTCTTATATGTGTTCTTACGTACAAGAGGCACTTTAACACGCCTGTCTGATGGTAGTTTCTGGAAGGCAGAGTTGAGCGGATGAACAGGTTCATTAAAAATTTGAAAAGCCTTTCTGGCAAGGGCAGAATCGTACAGTGTGGACAGCTGTCGCTGTTATTGCCCAATCAGTTTGCTGGCCATGTTAACCACTCGGCCCAGGTTAGTTTTCACTTTAGTTTTCATAAAGCGGACAGGGGATGGTCGGGCCCGTGCTGTTACTGAAGGGTTAAAAACAGTAATATGGTTTTGCTGCGATGAGAATTAACATCGGGAGCTGTCACACCACAACAAACATGCTCTTGTCGGTGTTGTTATAACCAAGCTAGTGTCCATCATGCAAGCGACCCGTGTAAGGAGCATTATCATTTATACTGTGCTCCGGCTCTGGCACGTGTGCTGCGCTTCTCGCAATGCTGGGCCACCCACGACGAGCAGGATTTCATCATTAATAGAGAGTACGACTCAAAATAAGTCTTAGCCACCTTTGGGTCACGACTGGCCGTACCAACGGTGATAAGTCCATTATAGCGAATATCATGTAGTACGCCGAATAACATAACTGTGAGGAACGGCCGGGACAAAATGGGGGTCATCTACTCGTTTCATGATATATGGTAAATGTTGTTCACACTAGTTCTTCATCTCTACTAACGGAAACATCAGGCGTGAGAAACAGGTCACGTACCAGGCAACTCATTACTTCAATTATTGATACTACAAGGCATAACGTATTAACTGGCGAGGGAATAATTATGTTACTGTTCTACCAAACTCTAAAGTAATCGTTATTGAATCTGTTACAGATACTTTCTTGCTTATTGTCGTGTGTAGTTGTGCGTAATGCAGGAAAGCAACAACAACACCGGTACCACCAATGACAACAACAACAACAACAACAATCCCCACTCACCATCCGCCTGCTGGAAGGCATGAGTGACGATGTCAGACAGGTCAGCGTCAGGTCCAACGTCAAAGTCAGGACACGCGTGGTCCAGGGCCGCCAACAGCACGTCGTCTGAAGCCCCCACCTCCCGCCTCCGCCCGCTCAGCTTACATGACACTAGTTGTGGGAAGCCCCCTTCACAATTCTTTTTCACCCACTCGCCAGCCTGTTTGGCATCATCAGTAAAACAAAAATGCCATTTAAAGGTTTTGTTCTCTTTACTCTTCACTACCGTTACCTAGCATCCTGCAGGCACGGACGACGGTAAGCGAGTCTCATTTCGGACAAGCATTCTGCTGATGTTTATAATCAACGAAGCAAACATTATCTACCATTTTGGCTGTAGCATAAAAAAGTGTAAAAAGTGGTAGACATAAAGATCAAAGTACTCAGACCCGTTGTCGTCTTAAATGGCTCGTTATGTTATACTGATCTGTGGGAGATTTAGATTGTTAGTAAATGCGAATGAAAACGTATCTTTAAGGGACTTGAAGGACTGATTGTGCTCATCTAGGCCGGAATTCATTTTAATCACCAAGATCTTTGCGTTTTTTATGCTAAATGTTTTGTTAAATTTGTTTGCTCTGAGAGAGAGAGAGAGAGAGAGAGAGAGAGAGAGAGAGAGAGAGAGTTTGTCCTTAACCTTCTTCACAGTTCCCTTCACTTTTTCCTTAGTCTTTTTTGCAGTGTCCTTGACACGTCTCCAAGCCGTACTTTTCCACAATGCCTCAGTACCGACAAAGACGGCGAGACATACGATCAGCAGCAAGGCCAAGGTCGCCGGACGCATCTGGATGTTGGGATGAGGTTAACATTATTCGTTGAGCAACAATAACTGTGTTAATTGTCGTGTATGTGACCTTCCTTGACAGAACAGAGGGCCAAGGACGTGGAAGCAGCGGATCAGCGTTTAGGTTTTTCACTCATCTGGCAGCGGATTACTATAGCTTTTTCTCAGAACTGAGGTAATGCGTGTTGTGGACACCTTCTACAGCAGTTAGCATCATTGCACACCATTTTATTATCAGTCTGGTTGTATTGGGAGAAACGTAAACTGGCGATCAGTTAATAAAATACAAAATGAACACGATGTAAAAATGAAAGCATGGTTTAGTTAAACAAAAATGTGTGACGGTGATATAAGACGTACCTCAGCTGTGACAGTGTGGACAGTTGACAGTGATGCTCTTTGCTGGAACTCGTTCCGTTGACGTCAGAAGATCAGAGGACCGTGGTGTAGATTGACTCCAGTTCTAGGGTTTTGACTTATATAGCTCAGCAACATCCTTTTCACACATTGCCATGTGCTGCACCACTAGGCCTGATAACCGTTTATTGGTACCAATAAACAACACGTTCCGTGTCCGTGTCTGAGTGAGATTAGTGCAATAGAAATCTGCTATCACTGTCCATTAGTTTATTGGTACCAATAAACAACACGTTCCGTGTCCGTGTCTGAGTGAGATTAGTGCAATAGAAATCTGCTATCACTGTCCATTAGTTTATTGGTACCAATAAACAACACGTTCCGTGTCCGTGTCTGAGTGAGATTAGTGCAATAGAAATCTACTATCACTGTCCATTAGTTTATTGCGGCGAACAACCCTCAGCTTGATTCACACTCCGCTCCATACAAATCTCGAACATCCGTCTCTCTATTGCCATGCGGGATGAGGAAAGAAGAGAGTCGCGAGCGATATTTTGGCAGCTTGTAGCCTGCCTGTAGGCCCAGACTTGTAGCCTGCCTGTAGGCCCAGACTTGTAGCCTGCCTGTAGGCCCAGACTTGTAGCCTGCCTGTAGGCCCAGACTGGCACCAGGCGTTATGCACTACTGGCTATAAAATTACTAGGTTTAATAGCGGCAAACTACTCACGCATTCTACTTCAACGCACAGGTCAAAGAAGGTCATTATGTAACGAGGATCGTGGCTATTTGATAACGGAAGTCTCGTAGTAATGATTGCTTTACAATTTGAGGGTTTGTTTGTTGCTCCCTGAGATAATCTGTAACTGTAAGGCTTACGGCAGACGTGTATTGGTGTTACTGCATGCTAATCCTTCAAGAGAGAGAGGATTGTCCAGATCTTACACCCTGACACCTGCTGGTCGTGGTTGACAGATGTAGGTAAACATGCGCCCATACGTTTCTGTTTGTGTTCTGATTTGCCAACTGCATTTAATTTGTATCAGAGTCACTCCAAACACAATTCTGTCTGAGTACACCTACAGCTATATAACACCAGCCATATGGACGTCACTTACAATGCATTGCACAAACAAACGAGTTTGATGGCGTAACAATGGCCAACAGTTGTCGGTCACAGCTGTTGTTTCTGTTATCTTTATTACTACTACTTGCAATGCAACGTTTTGTCAGTTAACTTCTGATGTCCTTATCGAATCTCGTAAATACATACGAGTTTTTCGACAAGACGATATGAGGGACGCTTATTTCGTGACAGCCAAAGTAAATATCTATTCTTTAACTGTACATTTCAAATGGAAGATTAAAAGAAAGTCGCGTGAGGGAGGGAGACAGACAGACAGACAGACAGACAGACAGACAGACAGACAGACATGGAGAGAGAGAGAGACGGACAGACAGAGACGGACAGACAGACAGACACGGAGAGAGAGAGAGAGAGAGAGAGAGGCGGACAAACAGACAGACATGGAGAGAGAGAGAGAGAGGGAGAGAGAGAGAGAGACAGACAGACAGACAGACAGGCGGACAAACAGACAGACATGGAGAGAGAGAGGGAGAGACAGACAGACAGACAGACAGACAGACAGATAGACAGAGAGAGAGAGAGAGAGAGAGAGAGAGCATGTTGACGAATGACCTGACGACTTTGCCTGCACCTCTGGCGTTTGATAATGCACATCAGTCTTCACAATACTGTTTTATATTTAATGTCGCTGGGCACTCATTTGTGCGTTTCACACACGTGTCATACAAAGACAGTCATCCTGTCTCAGTCGCTCACGAAGGAAATTCGACATGAATGTAATTCCACTAACAGTCAGATGTTGCCGATGGTCGCTTTATCCAGAATGACTCTTCTTAAGCTTAGCACAGTACCTGAGAACACCTGTAGTGAAATGAAACACACGAAACAATCAAACAAAAAGGTATGTGAACAATTCAACTGGAAAATCGACATAGAACAGCGAGAAAGGGCGGGACGGAAAGGGGGATGGGGGGGGATAATTATATTTCTGTGTGTAGTCGTATGAAATTAATACAAACACCATTACTGAACATTTCCAATGCTCCTAGCCTTGCCACGCAAGCGGGATTGTTTAGATCATGTTTAGCATCGAACCCCTTATAACATATATACACTTTCAGCCTCACTGTAGATGACATTGAGCAGGCCAAAAGCGAAACGCACATCTGCTAGCCATTCACGAGGAGGACTTCGGCACCGCTTGACCGACGGTCAGAATCAGTCAGTGTATCGTATGCAAAGGCCAACCACTACTACTACTACTTGTACTAGTACTAGCCCTGAGGTGAGATGCAGTCGCGACCACAACACTTCTGTGATGCCTATAATAATAATAATAATAATGATGATGATGATGATGATGATGGTGATGATGATTTGTCTGGCGCCCAACCTCCTGCTGGAGCTCTAGGCGCCTCACAATAGTAGAGTGGCAATAATTATATACACATGAAATACGTCACATTACATACACATGAAATACACGTCACATACACGTTACGTACACACAGCTATGATACACCCTAACACGACATCGTAAAAAGATAATGATGGTAGCAGTGATGATAGAGAAGTTAGTCTGTATAATACTGCCGGAAGAAATGAGACTTTAAAGTGACTTTAAAAGAATCCGTTGACTCTGCATGGCGAACATGGGAAGGCAGGCTGTTCCAAATGACTGGACCGTGGTAGAGCAATGCTCGCTGACCTAGTGTTTTCGATTTAACCCGTGGAATGCGTAGGATGCGGGTGTCAGCGGAGGATCTGAGTTGTCTGGAGGGTGTGTACAGCTGCAGCAGAGAGGAAAGGTATGAAGGACAGGAGGCAGTGATGCAGTTATAGCATATAGCGGCCACTTTGTAATGAATTCTTGCTCTGACAGGAAGCCACTGCAGTTCTCTGAGGAGGGGTCAGTGTGACATGCTCAGATATCCTCACTCTAAACACAAGCCTTGCTGCAGAGTTTTGGGCTTTTTGTAGCTTGTCTAGCAGATATTCCGGACATCCAGCGTACAAAGAGTTGCAGTAGTCTAATCTTGACAGAACGAAAGCACAGACAAGAGTGACAGTTTGCATCGGTGGTAAGGTAATGGCGTACTGAGGCAATGCGCCGCAGGTCTAGGTAGGCAACACGACAAGAGTTTACAACCTGCTGGTTCATGGAAAAAGTGTCGTCAAAAATCACTCCAAGATTTTAAGAAGAGAATGAAAAATCTGATGATACATAGTTTTTATAGAGCGCTGCTAGCTCTCCAAGTACCAGTTAGGATTTGCTGTGCTTAAAGCATCATGGAAGGCGTGCCTTTAAATGCTATAATGTCCTTTGAGTACTCACTGATGACTTTATCAAACATTTCACCCTCCGCTTCATCCAGCAAGCCATCCTTGTTCTCTGAAACAAACACCAGGAAATCGGCCTTTCAGTGCCATCCTCTCTGTTACAATAGGTTTCTACTGACTGCGTGGGTGAGTAGAACAATCATTGCAAGACATTGTATTCTGTTTTATTTGACAAAAGAAATCGCCAATAATCGACAATACAATCATACGAGAATCACCCAGTTGCTTTTGTGGTTCATGTGCCAACGTTATATATTTACTATAGGACCAAAACTTGTACTGAGCCACATTCTGCTATTTTCTTTATTAGTTTGAGAAACCAGATTTTACAAAAAGGACACTGCAGTAATACAGTCGAGCCAACCAAAACCAGAGTTCAACAGAATTTAATTTGCTGAAAGAGCGACATGGTTAGTATCGTTGCTAAACCCTGTAATTGTAAGTATGTGGTGGAAAAGGACGTTAAACCCCAATAGGCTAGGAAAATTGCTGAACAAGGTAGAACAAATTTGATCCTAAGTTTTTATTACAGAAATCAGTAGAGCACAGGCCCCTAATGCTGTGGTGGTCTCCGTGAATTTTTTCTCCGTCCGCGTCACCGTTAAAAACGACCGTTTATCTTGCCATTTTCACTATATGAGCCCTATAAATGGGCTTTTGAGGGTGTGCACAAAGTATGCGTGTTTGCGGGTACAGAAATGCGCAGAACTCCACTCTAAATACGGTCACTGTTAGACAAGACATGCATTGTTGACATACTGAAATTTTACCCCATTCAGAATGATGCTTCCTGGAAAATTGCGGCCGGCATCAGTTTGACCGTTGATTCAAAGGACCCTGTAAAACGGCGGTATTTGATGCTTGTGCACTTGGCAGGTCACTGCAGGTGATATGTATCGCGGAAAACATTTAGGAACATTGAACAATTTAGTCAGGAACCGCTTCTTTGGTGTTGTGAAGTTCCCTTGTCACCGCATGTGCAGGTACGTATGAAATATGATATCCAAGTGAGCACGTTTTTCGGTAGCGATATTTTGGGGGTGTACTTACTAAAGTAGTTGCTGCGTTGTGAGTAGTGAACGGTTTTTCTCAAAGAGCAGTGCACACTCAAGAATAGTATCCCAGTTGTGTCATATCAAAAGTTCATTGAAATCGCTTTTGTACTTTTGTCACAAACAGCCAACGAAAGTGCAACCTGTTTAATAATGACTGCTAGTTCAGTACTAGCACAGTGCAATGGAAATTATGTAGAACACAACCTCAAGTCTATAGTAGTATGTGACTGAATTCATTTCAAGTGTTATGAGGTATGTTAATCAGACGGCAAACATGTTTTCAAGGTCAAGGTCATTGGTTTGTCTGTTTACTCCAAAACATTTTACTTCATCGCTCAGAATAAGCATTTTGGTTCTGCTAACTTTTGTCCCTGTGGTTTGGTGAGTTCACAGCATCAGAATAAAAATATGACTGCAAAATCTTCATAACTCAAGCGTGACCTTGACCTTTACTAGAGGTCACCAGAAAGGCATTCTTATCAATGCATATTATGCAAATGTTATGCCAAAAGTTGTATTTACAAAATTTTTACCCAGTCTCTATGACCTTTACTCCCAAGGTCAAGGTCACCAAAGTTGTCCACAAGAAATCTTCTCATACAAACATCGTTTGTGCTAATTTTGTTTTGCCTGGTGCTTGTGACTGCTTGTTCTTCTGCTTATTCTAACACAGCGATGAAATAAAATGTTTGGGAGTAAACAGACGAACCGATGACCTTGACCTTGTAAACATGTTTGCCGTGTGATTAACATACCTCATAACACTTGAAATGAATTCAGCCATTTACTACTGTAGACTTGATGTTGTGTTCTACGTACTATCCATCACATTTTGCCAGTAATGTATGCCAGTAATTTTCATTTGTAAATTTGTGAATGTCCAAAAAAAGGCAACATAACGGCGTTTGTTCCCAAGGAAAAACACGTTGAAAATAAAAGAGATTTCACAGATTTGCTTTTGTGTCTATTGTTTTTTATTTGCATTCGTGTAATTTTATTTTACTGGAAGTTTCATATTAAGTTTGTCTAATTTCTGTACCTGTACCTCAAAACAGGAATTAATGAAAATGTCCGACATTTTCTGAGTGCGTTAGAATTTGAGGCAAAAAGGTATACTTGTAATAGTATTTTAGGGATGCTGGACCATTTCTCTAAAGCATGATGTGCGTCTGCAAATGATCTGTCAAGCGTAGCAGCTGCAGCAGCGTAATATGTTAGCCCGGTTCCCATCAGTAAGAGAATTGGCGTCTATATGGAAAAAGAAAGATTTGATAACTGAGAGCTGCTACAGGCAAATCTGTTGTCATTTCGTTGGACCACCGCAGGGTGTCTGGCCTAACATATCCAGTAGTCAAACTTGAAGTGTGTGCACAGTACCTGCTGCAGCGGCGTCATTTGTAATCTTTGCTGTGTATAGTCAATTTTTGAACCCAACCACAATATAGATTCCCCTCATTACCCCTCACAGCCAAAGGGACATAGTGGATGGGCTAGTAACACGTAAGTGCCAAGCCTCTCTTCTAAAAGTTGGTCAATAACAAAAAACGCTGTGTACACTGTGGCCGTCATATCTGGCTACTTGGTAACCTACCCCCGTAGCAGTTAATGGTCTGTTTAATTAGAAAAAGGTAATTTAAGTCACCTATTTCAAGCAGTGAAGAGTTCATGAAATTTGATGTGGGATGCACGTTTTCCTTCTCTTGGAATCACTCTACTTTTTGCAATATGTAAAACAATGACAAGTTAAAACTGGTGGCTGCTAGCAGCAAAATATAGACCTACCCCCCACGCAGCATGTAATGAAGGAAATGGAAAAAATGGGTAAAAATAATGACCGCTGTAAAGAAGACGTGGTTGTTTAGATTCACGGATCTTTCTTCATACGACTAGTCATTGTCTTTTCCACCAAGACAAATGTATAAAAAGAAATTGCATCAAGTGTAGCAATTATGGCAGGCTCTTTTGTTAAGCACCGCTTTCAGCCCATATAGGGAATGACAGCTTCAATTAACGGCCATCTATAAGCAATGAATCTCTCATACAAGTTCTGGAAGATAATTCTGAAACACCGAGCATGTGCCCGAATATTTGCATCATATTATTCTTGTTTTCGCGGATACACCTTATCACAGCAACCAATCAAGTGTCCCTACTCCCATCATTACGCATATTCAGCCATTATTAAACAGGTTGCACTTTCGTTGGCTGTTTGTGACAAAAGTACAAAAGCGATTTCAATGAACTTTTGATATGACACAACTGGGATACTATTCTTGAGTGTGCACTGCTCTTTGAGAAAAACCGTTCACTACTCACAACGCAGCAACTACTTTAGTAAGTACACTCCCAGAATATCGCTACCGAAAAACGTGCTCACTTGGATATCATATTTCATACGTACCTGCACATGCGGTGACAAGGGAACTTCACAACACCAAAGAAGCGGTTCCTGACTAAATTGTTCAATGTTCCTAAATGTTTTCCGCGATACATATCACCTGCAGTGACCTGCCAAGTGCACAAGCATCAAATACCGCCGTTTTACAGGGTCCTTTGAATCAACGGCCAAACTGATGGCCGCAATTTTCCAGGAAGCATCATTCTGAATGGGGTAAAATTTCAGTATGTCAACAATGTATGTCTTGTCTAACAGTGACCGTATTTAGAGTGGAGTTCTGCGCATTTCTGTACCCGCAAACACGCATACTTTGTGCACACCCTCAAAAGCCCATTTATAGGGCTCATATAGTGAAAATGGCAAGATAAACGGTCGTTTTTAACGGTGACGCGGACGGAGAAAAAATTCACGGAGACCACCACAGCACTAGGGGCCTGTGCTCTACTGATTTCTGTAATAAAAAGTTAGGATCAAATTTGTTCTACCTTCCGCTATATAAAAAGCCTAATTAGACTAGCCTACAAACACCGACCGACCCCTCGTAATTGCAATGGTAAACACGGCACACAGTTGATACATCGTTACTCGGTTTCCATCTTTTTTGTGGTCAATACGCATGTAGACTGTTTAGTGTAAAATGGCTACATAATACTCGGTATCAAAAAAGCTCTGTCAAGGCTTTTACATTATTTGTGTGGCGTGTTTGGTCATGAGGATTTAGTGACTGAGGTTCTCTCACCGTCCACCCGTTGGAAGGTCTTTGCGACGACCATTGACAAAGGCGCGTCATCACCGACATCAAATTCTGGACACGCCTGGTTTAGCGCGGCCAGCATGGCTTCTTTCCTTGGTGTGCTAACGGGTTCTCTCTTTCCTACGAACGGTTCCACCGCCTCCGCAAACTCTGCGCCCAATTCAATAACTTCCCATCCTTCCTCTGCCACCCAGTCGACGGCTTTTTCCACTCCCTACAGTTCCAAGCGAAAAGGAAAACTGATCGTTGGTAGTGGTTGACTGATTTTGAATCTGGGCACGAAAACATTATTTGTAAGATACATTGTTGAATGCAATTCTTCTCGTTTTTTTTGTTTTTTTTGTCACCAGGAGACAAAGACGAAAGCGGCGTGCAAAGACGAAAATACATCCATGCACATTCAGACCATTGACAAATCTCCAGACTCCTAACAACGAGTTCAATTATCCGAGGGCTCCCAAAAATCTACTGATCTGATCAAAAGCATAGTCTTTGAATCTGTCGACGAAGAGCAGGAATACAGAAGCTTTGCAACGTCACAGCGCCGCTGAGTGATAGCTGCAATCACCGGCTGTTATTTCTTCCTTTTTCGTGGAAAGACTAAGCTAAATATAACTGTCAGAAGACAGTCAGCAAAACCCATACCAATCGATTGTTAAATCCACCAAGGATGGAACGATTTTGAGACTAGTACGCATGCTTTGTGGGAAGTACAGCCATCAACTCAAGCCAGGCGATGATTGTTCTTACTTCCCCGACTGAGTGCCACATGTTGGACCACCATCCGCCCTCACTACAACCAAGCAGGCTGACTGACAACAGTATCGGAGCAATGACTGGAAGGTGCATCGTCAAACGTGGATTACTGAAAACAGTGAAAAGATTTGCTGACAGTTCTTCTGTTGTCTCAGCCTCACGGAGCGAAATCTCACAATCAATCACATCATTTGTTTAACATCAAATGCTTTCTCATACTACTTGAAAACTTGGCAATGTATTGACGTAACCAAGAGAATTTCTGGCAGTTAACTAGAAGGTTAGTAGTAGTATACTCACTTGCAGTAGGATAACGAATTCCCTCGTGTGCGTTTTGCGGCTGTCGGTGGACCAGGACGTTAGCATTTATATTGCAGGTGTGTGTCCGTGGTCGTGCAGGGATGCATCATGAAGTACTTGAAAGTCGAGTGAAAGTAACACGTCCATCAGAATGACAGCCACTTACAGCATATCCTGTTCACAATTAAAAAAATCCTAAATGGAAACAGGTGTGCATAATGGTGTATGGAAACACGAGCGGAAATAGATAATGGTGACAGTTACTAAACGTAACTAAGAACCGCCGACATCATGATCATGATTCACAGTTTCTTTTATGTCTGATTGGTGCCATATAAATGTAAACACACACTCTCTCTCTCTCTCTCTCTCTCTCTCTCTCTCTCTCTCTCTGCGGGGGAAGTTCTAATATTTATCTTCACTCTCAGATTTAGTTTGACTTGACAGTGCAAAGCTTACACGAACCGATTTGATGTTATGGAGTGGAACCACGTTTTCCATCCTACAAAATCACGCTTCACACGTAGAATTTTCCATAAGTACTTCGTGCTGGAAAGCGTTCTAACTTACCTCTAGAAAAAAATTAAGACTGACAAAATGAAGGAGCACTTGCGGTGCGTGTTCAGTATCATCACACGTCCGACACGACACAGTTGCACCTAATGGTCAGTGTTTTTCATAAAAGGCGTGCCGGCAATCCACTGTCTGACAGCAACCAACTGCCTCAAAGCATCTTCATCAGGTATCTGTCTGTGGTGAGCATGTTGTTTTCAATAGTCCTTTTATTGTGTTCAAACAAATATACTGTGCACAGCTAGTACGGAGCTAGTAATCAGTATTTTATTTTAATTGAAACGTTATTACTGCAAGCTGTATAAACGCTGCAAAAAGCGACTGAAGCAGCTGAAAGTACGACTCAAAGGGAAGATCTGTAGTTTCATACTGCGATCATATTTCCGATACAAGCACAGTTTCTTTCTATTGCAAACGTACATTTACTGCAAGTTGGTCTCTAACGGAAATTCAGGATTTATTGAAGCTGAGCTTATGTTTTGTGTGTGTGTGTGTGTGTGTGTGTGTGTGTGTGTGTGTGTGTGTGTGTGTGTGTGTGTGTGTGTGTGTGACAACGTTTCTCTCGTGTCGCACATTAGCAACAATTTCTATGAGGCCTGAGTTTTGTTGTTGTTTTGTTACAGAACACACTTGACTGCTTCTGTGTTTCCCGAAAACGTGTCATGGTGAGGTTTGTTTGCTTGTTTGTTTGAATTTCACTTGTTTATCTCCGTTGAAAGTTTCTATTGACAAAAACTGAACCGAATTTGTACATACTATTAGGTTGTGTGTGTGTGTGTGTGTGTGTGTGTGTGTAACTGCTGACCAAAGTCTGTGATTTGTGTTCACCCAACAGCTTTCAGGCGACCAGAAACAACAAAACAAAGCGTGTGGTGGTATGGTGTAAATCGTGCAGATATAAAGGACGTGTGTGTGTGTGTGTGTGTGTGTGTGTGTGTGTGTGTGTGTGTGTGTGTGTGTGTGTGTATGTGTGTGTGTGTGTGTGTGAGAGAGAGAGAGAGAGAGTATCATGTAATTTAGAATGGTAACGAGTGCTTAGAAAACTTAGGTCGTGTGAATGGTGAGGTACCATATGCTCTGTTGGGTGTTGGCTTGTCGTCAATGCAGGACAACTTGCTGTACTAACGTTTGGAGGAAGATGCTTACCATATATTATTAAAAAATTGGTTTTCGGAGGTAGGGCCGTAGGTATAGTTCTCGGGAGGTGACCGAGAAGAAAGTTGTAGCCCAAGGCCGAGGGCTACAACTTTCTTCTCTGTCACCTCCCGAGAACTACTAGTTATAATATTTTTGTTTTCATTTTAACTCCGAAAACTGAAGTTTAAAACCAAAATTTCGGTTAATAGCTTCTCCCTCCGGGCTTGTTTACGAGAGAAAATCTATGAGATGCCATTTGCATGAATCGGGCGTGTAGGCTGAAGCTCGTTGTTAAACAGTACAGCTATTGAACTGTTTGTGCGTTTGGCACATACAAAACTGTGCTGAAACTATGATATCAGTTATGAAACCTACCTTAGTGATTGATGTCAGTGTTAAAAACCGAGTTTTCGCGTAAAGCTGAGTTTTCAAACCAAGCTTCAGCTTCGGTGCAAAGCGGCAGGCCGGTTTGGTGCAAACATCGCTCCGTATGAAATCAGCGAATGGCAGTTCCCGCTTGGAATTTTCCAATGACTGCTTTGGTATAGGTATGTACGTGAAATGTTTGCTGCATTGTCTGGGCAGTTCGTCGTGTTCATCTTAGAAACGTCTGCTCCATTTCTATGCGTTCTCTTATCATTTGCTTGCTCCAGAGTCCTATCAGTATCGCAATGCTGACGCAGCTATCTGCCGCTGCAGAAATGATCTCAGTAGCAGAAGACTTCCCGTTTGGCGAATCTTTCGTTAGGTTTGCGAGATCTGTGTCTACAAATCGGCTAAAAATCGGTCTGCGTTCGCGCATGTTGATATTTAGTGACATAAAATTATTTCCAATCAGTTACTGTTGTATTTTACTCCTGCTATATCGCTCTCTTCGTGTACTCGCAGAGAAGACACGGGATACAACAGAATACAACTCCAATACTTTATTATCAGAAGATGCACGGAGAACAAATTCATGAAAGAAGAAGAACCCAGAACGCTGTGCAGGGCTGCTTATATACTTAACAGGTCAGATCTAGAACATTCCTCAACTTACTGGCAAGTTCGAAATCTTTCCAAGGTTACGTAATCTACTGACGTTACTGCACCAGCAGTTCTAGGATGGTCTAGAAATTTCCATCGAAATGCGCTGACTCGGAAAACGCGCCTTTAAACAAGAACCCAAAATGTGTCAGTAGTCAGTAGTCAGACAGTCAGCTGGCAAAGTGCACTTCACTCTCAGTGTGGTAGCTGCTTCTTGTGCTCGGTGCAGTACTCCAGCAAATCTGTGGAAAATGCCAGAATAAACAGTTCTGGAGCCGCCACAACTTGAAGTCATTGCTACACAAACGCGATATCCATTTATACAGTGTAGCACTACTTCATGAAACCAACGCATGCTCTTTGCGCTTAGAAATAAACAACATACTAGTGTGTGTGTGTGTGGAGGGGGGGGGGACAACTCAGAGCTCAGAACTCTTTATTTCACTGACATATTTTGTCCACTGAAAGATCTGAACACACTTTAAAAACTCAAAAGACATTTATTTGTACAATTTCAGTGTTTATTAGAACTCAGTTACCAACTGTCGCACACACGAGAACAGGGTGTTATTTCTCCATTCGAACTGAGCACACACACACGCATACAACACACACACACACACACACACACACACACACACACACACACACAAATACTGGATATGAATGTTTCGGTTTTTTCCACTTTTTTCCAGTGAAAATGGACATAATGGCAGTCGACGATCAAGCATAACTATATGCATAAGTCTGCTCATGTTTCCGTGGTGTGGATTTGTAATTATCATTGTGACAGGAGTCTCATTGACAGAAACCTATGGCGCGCTAGAAAATAAAACAAGACTATCACTTGTAAGCGTAAGAACCCTTTTTAACCCCCTAAAGATACGAAGGAGCTTGTCCTCGAACTCACAACCACCCGACTGCGCACGCCAAAGTAGAATATTTATTACTCAGCTTTTGCTAAATGCTCCTAATACTTCCCTATACTTCCCTGTACACTCTGTTTTTATTCACGTCAAAAACATTGGGCAGTATTTCGTCAGTTTAAAAAGAAATTGCGTGACGCATTTTGGAAATACCCATGTATTCTTGTATTAATGGGACATAAAAAACCCTCGAGTTCTTCTAGCTGTGTCCGCCCTACTGAACACGATCATGACAACACTACAGTACGCCTGCTTGGCTGACACAGAGGCACCAGTTGTACCGTACATTATCTTGCAACTGTCTTTCCAAACACTAATGGGGTTTTTTGACTGCATTCAAACTTACACAGTATTTCCATTGATGTCTGTCTGTCTGTCTGTCTGTATCTCTCTGTCTGTCTCTCAACCTAAGTGCAAATTCGGCTTTTTTTTTTTTTTTTGTTAACAAAACCTTTCCTCTGAACCAAACAAACGGCTGCTCAAACAACAACTGAGCGCGCGTGTCGGTGTGGAGAAGGAGAGCGAGCGAGCGAGCGAGAGAGAGAGAGAGAGTACCTCCACATCCCTCTAGTAAAAATTTGCAAGGAAACAAAATCAATGTCGTGATGATTTGCGTTTAATTTTACAAGTCTATCAGTCCGAAAAACGTACAAGAAAAATGACAGTTCCGCGCGCACGACATGATAGGACTCTATATTGTGTACATGGTGCGAGAGGCACAGAGAAATTTTGTCCGCAGTGTTGTCACTGACAGTAAGAATTCATCTGAAGTAACTACCGACCAATTTCCCTTTTATCGGTTTTATCAAAGCCATTGGAGCGACACGTGCACACACACCTACAAGCCTTCTTAGAAAGCAGACAACTTATCCACCGTTTTCAGTCAGGGTTTCGTCCCCTGCACTCCTGCCACACCGCTCTCACTCGGCTCACAGACACTTGGTTATCCAACATGAACAACGCACAGATAACAGGGGCCATCTTTCTTGATTTAAGAAAAGCGTTTGAACTCGTCAATCATGCCACCTTGATCAAGAAACTTCAAAGTTATTTATGTAGTGAACCCACTGTCTCTTTCTTTCAGTCATATCTTGAAAATAGGCAGCAGAAAGTAGTTGTAAATGGGTCATTCTCTAATGTCAGAAACATATCTCTTGGCCCCAGGGATCCATCCATGGCCCTCTACTATTTAATATTTTTATTAATGATTTACCGCTGCATCTGTCTAGCAATAATACTGAGTGTGACATGTTTGCGGACAATACATCGCTCCACTCCGCTGATAAAGATATTACTGTTGTTCGTAGTCGACTTCAGGAAGGCCTAAACGGCGTGTCGGACTGGTGCTGTACGAGGGTTGTTCAACGAGAATTGGAAAATGGCATGTAACGTGACTTCTAAGCAAGATACAGAAAATATATTTATACCACAAGAAATTTCAGCCTTTCCTTTATTCACATGCAAAAAAAGAAATCCGATGCGATGACGTCATTAAAAAAGTATACGAAACAGCTGAGCCTGAAAAATATGGAGGGCACGAAGGAGCAATACCGTTTCTACATTTTCACAAGGCTGAAGCTCGGAGACAAACCGAAGAAAATCCACGATGATTTACAGGTAGTCTATGGGGCCAATTGTGTTCCATACAGCACAATGTACAAATGGATTCAAGCATTTCAAGCTGAGGAATCGAGCAGTAAGCCAGGTATGGGTCCAGCACGACCTTTTCCAGCTCGGAACGAGCAAAACATTGCCCTTGTAGAGAGACTGGTTGCTGAAGATCCACATTCAACTATCAGAGAATTGAGCGAGGCATCTGGCGTCTCTGTTGGTACCATTCACAGCATCTTACATGAAGATCTTCACATGCGAAAACTGGCTGCCCGATGGGTACCTCATCTCTTAAGTGAAGATCAGAAGAAACGGCAAGTTGAATGTTCGTGTCAGTTGTTGAATGACTTTGAACCGAATGGACCAAAACGGCTGTGTGATATAGTCACTGGTGATGAAACATGGCTCTGGTTTTATGGCATCCCCAACAAGCGTTGCAACAGGGCGTGGGTGGGTCCTGATGGCGACGACCAGTTGTGTTGAGACAAGGTTTTCAAAGCCGGAAGCGACTTTTTTTCCATTTTTTTTTAATGCACAAGGAACTGTGGCAATCGATATTCTGCCTGAGAAGACAACAATCAATGCAACATACTACACAGGAGTTGTGCTTCCCAAAGTTGTCAAGGAAGTGTGCAATCAGCGCCCAACCGTTGGCACCTCAAGAACCTTGCTTCTGCATGACAATGCAGCTGCCCACAAAGCCAAGGTCACCACGACCTTTCTATCTGACCGAGGAATCCAGATTTTGGACCATCCACCCTACAGTCCAGACCTTGCACTATGCGACTTCTGGCTTTTCCCTATCCTGAAAGAGAGACTCGCTGGCCAGAAGTTTGACCGTGTACAGGACCTCGCAAAAGCAGTAAAATCACAGCTCGATGCCATACCCAAGGAGGACTACCAGGGGGCGCTTTTTGCGTGGCACAGAAGGCTGGAAAAGTGTGTACGGGTCAAGGGGGAATACTTCGAGGGGATGTGAAGATAAGAAGTTGGAGCTATGTGTAAAACCAGAGTTACGTAGCTGTTTCCAATTCCCATTGAACAACCCTCGTATTAATTCAATGTCCATACACCCCGTAAACACTAAGTCCATGGTAATAGCTACCCGTCAAAAGCACCAACTCAGCCCATTGTCACTCAATTTGGTTCGTAACGACGCGCCTATAGAGCAGGTGTCCGAACATCGTCTTCTCGGCATCGCAATTGATAATCAGCTCAGTTGGAGAGCCCACACTAACACCTTAGGCAAAACGCTATCCAGACAACTCTCGCCCTCAACATCAGATTCGCCCTCTCCAAACAACGGCATTTTCTTGACTTGGAGAGTCGTAAAATGTATTTCAACGCGCACATGCGGTCTCACTTGGACTATGCGTCAACGATGCGGGATGGTTGCAGTAACATTCACTTAAAGGGGCTTAACTCCCTTCATAGACGTGCAGCAAAGCTACTTTTACCGAACCCTCATCTTACAACTGAAGAAAAGCTAAACCAGCTGCAGCTTCTTCCCCTGTCAAAACACCTGCTATACAACAAAGGAATTCTCACGTATAAGCTATGGACCAAAAAGGCTCCTAACTCTTTATCCGACTGTTGCCACCGCTCAGCTTCCCGGTATGGCTGTTCAAACAGTCTGTGTATAACCCCAAAGCTGCGAATTGACATCTTCAAATGTAGTCTTTCATTTTCTGGGGCGGCATTATGGAATAGTCTTCCGGCGCATGTTAAACACGCATGCTCTGTCCCAACCTTCAAACAGCTCTTCTTCAAATATCTTATGTCACACGCTTTACCCAGTTTCATGAGTCGGCTCAAAGCGCAGCGAATTGAATTCAACACACGCGCTCACGTGAATCACACGCATTCTCTCACACACTGGACATAAACACTTTACAATCACGTGGTGCGAAGGGTCAGCTCAGCTATTTAAATTTCGAAATTTAGAATTGCATTTATTTTTCATATTTGCTGGGCTGAACATTTCCAAAGCAGAGGGGGAGGAAGCCGGAGTACCCGGAGAGAACCCCGACGATCGGCCCGAATGACCGGTGCCACATACGAGAAGGAAACATTCTTTGCGCATTGTGTGGGACTCGAATCCCTGACCTTTCGCATTGGTGACAAGTCTCTTAACCCCTAGACCACCGACCGCCTCTTTCTTTTTGAAACTACCTGAATCCAGCCTAGGATCGAGAATTTCGTTCTTAAAACTTGAGAATTATTAGTCACGAAGTCGAGGCTCACATTATCCTACGAGATGCTACGGTCACGACCTGTAACGACGAGGTACGCCGCATACCAGTTCTGGCGACAAGTACTTCATTGAATTTACCAAGTCGCATGGCTTTCACGATGATTGTTGTTGTTGTTGTTGTTGTAATTAGCTGTTAACACACATCCATTTCGGCATTACTTACCGGTGAGTTCGTCCTTGACGCTAATCATCTCCTGCCTCGGGCTTTGCAAACCGTGAAAAAACATTTTGACAAATGAAGGTGGTTAAAATGAACCTAAGTGAATATTGATTATATAAAAAAAAATTTGTTTATATATATATATATATATGACCTGATTGAGCGCATGTTTTCGGCTTTAGCAACGCCTTTGTTTCTATTCTGTATATATACACACACATATATACAATTATTTTTGTATGTAATCAATATTCACTTAGGTTCATTTTTAACCACTTTCATTTGTCAACAAATTGTCGTGTTGATGTAGGAAATGACCAACACGGCCTTGTCGAAATGCCCACGCACATTTCAAATAGTCAAAAGATGTCAGTTGAAATGTTGCAAGTCTGCAGTTCGTGCAGGAAAGTATGCTGATCACTTTATAAACCAACACTCTTCTTCCACTTCCTTTGCGCTGTTAAGCAACACGTCACGCCGAATCGCAACGTGTAGGTGGAGGAATATTCTGCACGACCTCACACATAGTTTTCTAAAACATTTCGGAGTCGTTCTGGTCGGCACCATGTTCTGTAAGGTAGGCATCACGTGTGGCGGTGTATCGTGTGTCAGAGTTGTGAATGTGTGCCAGTGTGCGCACATCACACAAGATGGCCAGCAAACAAGGAAACTAGCGTCAAGTGCAAGTCAATGTTACTCTTTTTGCACAACGTCAACAGAATAACACCTGCGTCAGTGTTTGTGTCACTGCTCCACACGCACTGGCTATGAACACTAGACATCATTTTATTATCACAGAACGTTCTTCAATAATGCGTAGCTCGTGGTAGTACAGAGATCGGTTACATTCTATACGGTAAAAGTTGGGCACCCGAGGGTCACACTGAGTCAAAGTGATCGACCAAGAACTGTATCTGTATTACTGAACGAGACGTAGCAAAGCCACCAGTTATACCACCACACGGTTATGCGGTATTTGTCGAGAGTCGTTTGCGGTATTACCGGGGTCGTTGTGGCGTGGTTTGTGGTGGTGTTCCTCGGTGTGGTAAGAAGAGGTAGACTTATTTTTCTGTTTCACTCCTCATCATGACTCACAGCTAAACATGACCATGGAATTCTTTCAGGGTATACCTAGCTCCAGGTCAGATTCTGGTGATCAGAATGTGGAAATCACGACATCACTGGGCCCCGGGTCATTTGAAACAAAGAGTCTAAGCGCTATTGACTGGATCATCAGCCAATCAGCTGTTGATATTTCTCTGAAGTTTTAATGCACAGCCTGGCTATATTGTTTTGTGTTGATTGTAACACCCGCGTGGACGTGTTGCTGATGGCACGTGCAGGCACACCAAAAGTCAACATCAAACTCCTTCCAACCAGCTGCCGAACGGATCCGCCTCGTGAAATAGAAAATGACAGCTCCATTGTGGCACTTCTCACCCTTAGAGAAAGTTCGTGATCAGTTATTAGGAATCACGCTCACCATTCCCTATATAAACCGGTGTAGAACATGGTTTGGTCACGCACCCTGGTCTGCTTCAAGCGTCCTTGTCTACAATTCGCCGCTTCTACACGCAAAGACAACATCTCCGTACAACTGTACAACAGTAAGTTTGCAGTGGGCGAGAACATGGGCGAGAGCATGTCTGGTATTATTCCGCGGAGGCATCAGAGTTCATGGTCAGCAGCAGGTTACTAGACAGCTTTTGGGCTGCATATCGCGGGACCATAATCATTATATTCAAATAATACAAAACATCAGTCTTCAAATACAATAATAAACTGGCTGTGTCTGTCAGTTTTTGCTGGTATCAAAGCCTAGTGTAAATGATTGGTGCCACGTTGTATGTCGGAATACGGATGTGCTGCCCTGTATATGACCTGTTTATAATCTGGTCGTCTGTTAAGCTGAGGATAAAGTGAGCAAGACTTTCACCCGTGACGACGACAGAAACGCTTAGAGACTGCCCCTCTTATTTCAACACTACATAAGTACATTCATCACGTCAAGTCATAATGATAAGTGTTTCCAAACTTCACCTGTAAAACCAGTGTTCTCCTCCATGGCCTGCCCACTATCTGTAATTTTTGTTTTTTATTCACATGATTTACCGGCATTTTTACCGGCACCCTACGTTGCTTTACCTTATGTAGACTATAAGAAATTAAAACATAATAGCAGAAAAAGCAGCTACAATCAAAACGTTCAAGCATTCTCACCAGATGCATTGATAAGGTATAACGTAATATATAAACAATTCCTTCAGATGCATTCCACAACTGTAGTTCTGCTGGTCGTCCTGTCCGTTTGTTTGATGACCGGTACGGAAGGAAGAAACTGCTGCAGCTTTTTTCGGTAAACAGTGATGACTTGTAATGTTGCATCGTGAGATCGGCGTCATGATCACGACAGTCAAGTACAATAAACACTGAGAGTAAACCAGTGACTGGTGTTGGCAGTCTGAAGAGATCCCATGTTGTATTTGAGATTGTTTTGAACGATACAAGATTGTTGCAAACAACAGCGGTAAATTGCTATCGCAAAATCGACACGCTACGTACAAGTCATTTGAAAAGGTTTTCACTATTTGCATACGTATTCATGACCATATGACCATACATGACTGGCCTGTCGAAGGTTAAGGGTTGGGTACATACTAATAAACTCACGCCCCCTAGTGACCGTGGTATGAAGCAGCAGTCTGAAGATATCCCATGTTGTAATTGAGATTGTTTTGAACGATACAAGATCGTTGCAAATAACAGCGTAAATAAATATCGCAAAAATCGACACGCTATGTACATGTCATTTGAAAAGGTTTCACAATTTGCACACGTATTCATGACCATAGATGTTTTGACTGGCCTGTCGAAGGTTAAGGGTACATACTAATGAACTCACGTCCCCGAGTGACCGTGGTATGACGCAACACCTGGTTATTCAAAGTTATTCAAACACGACAATATGGTCCAGCTGTTCTCAGTATTTTAATGCAGGGTAAATGACAGCTTGAATGAACCACTTCTCACATGTCAAGATGACAAAGGAAGGGTTATTAAAAAATCAGACATAAAAACGATGTGAGAACAGAACTAGTCAGACACAGCGTGGTCACTCTCAACCATCCTACATCCGACTCACAACCTGTCTACACCACAAGGTAATGCTGTCTTTACGTGTTACATACTGAGTTGACTTTTCACTTTATTATGCAAGTCAGTTTTTATGTTGTTTCCATAGTAATGGAAACAACATCATAGGACGGGCTAAATTTTCCACGTTCATGGGCAAGCATCTGTGGTACAAACGCACGTCACTGCCGATCTCCCGCACAGACGATTTTGCAAGTGTAACTCTGACAATGACGTAACAAAACGTGCGTCATCGATGCTGACATGTACGGTCCACCGAACGCGCTTCTCCTCCTCAGTGAGTACCGTCTGTGCGTATGTGTGTGCGTGCGTGCGTGCGTGCGTGTGTGTGTGAATTGTGTCCAGGCCCGTTTCTTCGAAAATACTCAACCGAATGGCTTCAAATTTGGGGTATCCAAATATATCAAAATGTTACATTAGACGATTCAAGCGTGTGATGATTGCTTAAGTGATTTGGGAGTTATCGCCCTTTTGAGACAAGTTGGTTGTCTTTCGTGTACAGGCGTAATATTTATTTAAATCACTCAATTTTTTGGCAGTAGATAGCTTGAATACGGACTCTGAACTGATTCACTACTAGAAAATGGTCGCTCTTATAGTTTTCATGTAAACCGAGCCTGAGTTGACATTGCATGTGAACCCAGTTCAGATGCCTATTTCTCCGAAAATAATGAACCGATCGATTTCAAATTTGGGGTTTCTGAATGAATCAAGATTGTTGAATAGAAGGCCCGATCCAGGTACGATTGCACACATGATTTGCGAGTTATCGCCCTTGTCAGAAAAAGTGTCTTTCTGGCGTTTAAAGGCGTAATATTTACCTAAACCACTCCATTTTTTGGACATAGATAGCATGAATACGGACTCTCAACTAAGTGAATTTTGGAGGTTGTCGCTTTTATACTTTTGGCGTAAGCCGTACCTGATGAAAGTGCTGGTGAACACACTTTAGATCTCAAAATCGCTCCTACTATACATAGATAATGAGCCTGGGGTGCCATAAAAAATATACAAAAAAATTAGAAACATTCACTGCAGCCGTTGTCGTCAGTTGACTCGAAAATTTGTACTCACAGCACATTTCCTCTACAAGCCACACGCCTCACAAACATCGAAGAAGAGACGCACGCGCACTGACGTAAAGTAAGTGCGTCATGTTTGATTGACGTGATGCTCAAATAGAAACGGAAACGGTAATGACTGCGAAGTGGTTACAAGTTGAGCAAATAAAAGCGACACAAAAGGGACAGAAACCACTTAACTTTGACAAAGGACGGCACAGGTCGACGTTTCGGCTTACGCCTTCTTCAGGACATAAACAAATGGGACATAACTTCAACAAACAAGCAAAAGGTAACTCTGCGGACGTACTGACATACACGGCGCGGGAAAAAAAAAAAAAAAAAAAAAAGAGGGTGGGCGAGAAAAGGACCAGAAAAAATAGCAAAATTATCACAACACCCATCCTTAGGTGACAGAAGACCATGGACTGTGTGTGAAAAAAAAAAAAAAAAAAATGTTGGGCAGAAAAGAACAAAAAAGAATAGTGAAAATTAGCAATCACAACACCCATCCTTTGGTGACAAGGACCATGGATTGTGTGTGAAAAGCCGTAACATAACCCTCTGAACTTTTTTCACACACAATCCATGGTGGTAGCAGTGGTGGTGGTGGTGGTCAGAATCCGAAAATATGATGACAAACATAATCAAAATAAAACCAAACTGTTTGTTGCAACAGATGCATCCAGCGACTGTCGTTCTCGTGCTCGTCCTGTCTGTGTGTCTGATGACCGGTGCTGAAGGCGGCTGCTGTATCTGGTCCCGTGTAAGTTGGTAATAAAGAGAACAAATCACAGTAATACAGCGTAATACTTGAAAATACATCAACTCATTGCCACTTCACACAACACTCACGCGCACATAGAACACATCGTAAAGCAGCAGGCACCACGGTTATACAATGATCGCCCTTTAGTCCGGCATTCTTCACATTAACCACATCTGGGCGATGGCCCAGAATTGCAATGTCCCATATCTGGGATCAGTAAAGTATTCTGTATTCTGTACGTGCCATCACTTCGTGCTCCACTGTAGGCTGTGTTCGGGGACAAGTCATTAGCTGGACAAAAACTTTGCCAAACGTTGATTTTGAACTTTAGTTTTCTCAGTGAATATGACAATTATGTTGTAGGCCGATTTTCGGGGATTGGGTAGTACATGACTTTGTATGTTTTCTCCGTCGTAGGAGCAGTAACTGAGGCGTGACTGGCGCTCACGTGGTGGAAGGGGCAGTTAACTCTCTTTCTTTCTGACTTTACGGCTGTGGGTACACAAACTGCACTACCTCGGAAAACCAATCATAATATCGTAAAGCTTACTGTAATGAATGTCAGTTCTGTATATATAGGTGTGTGATCTAGAGATCATCCTCATTATCCATGAAACACCACATGAATGTTAGGTTATATTTTGCACTAGGGCTGCCGTTGCCGCAAAAGACGGGGCAGTGAGGAAGGCATGCAGGTGGACAGTGTTGCCAAGGCGCTGAAGGAAGTCTGTCCTAAAGGTTTGACCCCTGACATGGACGTCAGTAACCTGGTGCAGGACGCCTTTAACCAGGCGGACGGTCAGTTCTCCAACATTCATCTTTAGCATGACTGTTATCACTACAAGAGTGTCTATACGTACTAAATCCAAGTGGATTCATCGCTTTTAATCTCGTCAACTACGTTCAGACGAAATCAGAAGTTAGCTATTTGTCAAATGTTTCTGTGGTCATTTTTGCACTCTGATTTTTATTTAAAGTAAACAAATCGCTGTCTATTCAATTTTTTTCCCTAGAAAACCAGGACGGTGCGCTGAACGTGGATGAAGTTGGAGAATTTGCTGGACTGATCGGTGAGTTAATAATGATTCATACTGATACTTATACGTTTGTCTCTCACAGTTATGGTTTACTAATAATCAACTTTAAGTGTGTTTATGAGTTATGACGAGATTATGACAGATACCTTCACATGAGAACACTGAAAGTAACGTGGCCATGTCAGTGACCTAAATACCTTTCTTTTATTATGTCTAATGTCGAACTTGACTCAAAAGACATAACAATAAGCCTGATAGTGAAAGTCTATGCAATATATGGATCTCCCAGCTTCCATTTCGCTTTCGCTTTGACTTACGATATGTATACGACACAAAGATATTCTACGTACTGTGTGTGTGTGTGTGTGTGTGTGTGTGTGTGTGTGTGTGTGTGTGTGTGTGTGTGTGTGTGTGTGTGTGTGTGTGTTCTGACAGATCTGCTGGAGTATTGTACCAAGCAGAAGTTTGAAGCCCCCACTGAGGTGGCGATTTGAGTTGATGATCTTCAGCCAAACGCTGTCAACTCTTTCTCATCATCCCTCTGTGACAGAGACCCGTTCATACACAGGATTATGTTTCAACCTCTACAGTTAAATTGCTGTAAATTACGTACATGTACACTGATGTAAACTATTTTTTCATACCTGTTTGGTTTTCTTCACACTTTCATTCGTTTTGTTAGAAATAAACTCTGTGTTATGTGCACCTAATCTAGCACTAACATCACATATACATACAGCTCGTATTGCTAGGATTCCAAAGTGTTGTTAGTTGTTGGGAAAAACACCCGGTTAGTCCCATTATTTGGAAATTGTTGATTCAGTAAATGACTGTCACAGAGAAAGAGAGTTTGACGAATAAATACATTTGAGCGACATTTTTACTGCTTTCGTAATGTGTGTGTGTGTGTGTGTGTGTGTGTGTGTGTGTGTGTGTGTGTGTGTGTGTGTGTGTGTGTGTGTGAGAGAGAGAGAGAGAGAGAGGTGGGGTGAGATCTACTGAGTATACTTTTCACTGAAGAAATTACTAGAGCGAAGACCCAACGTCTGCCTTAGTCACTGCACAAAACATGATACGTCTTTTTTTCTTTCTTCCTTTTCTTCTGGAAAATGCAAAATGTACACTCAAACTAAAGAAAGAAAATGACAGCATGATGAATCTATACACTCGCCCCCCCCCCCCCCCCTCCACTGTCGAATGTGATATGTTGTCGTGTGTCGTAAGCAGAATACGAAAGTGTATTGAGAATTGTCGCTTTTTAACCTTCTTGTGTCCGGGCAGACCCACACTGAGATGCACATTACTGCCGACATCTTCTTTATTTGTGAAAACCAAGCGTTCTTACTCTAGGTATTCCTTAAGTACATGTGCGGCATCTATGTCAATCAATAGAGGTGTAACTACTTAATCTGGAAGTGCCAGAAAGGATTAACAATCATAGGGGTCAGATTCTTTCACTATCTGTTGCCATGGCTACTATGTCCAGCCCGCCACTCCCCACCCAGTGCAAGAAGTAGTGTGTATGATCCCAAGTTCAGCAGGGAATTACACGTGTACACACACTTTGGTTTCACACTGGTATTTGTGTCAGGCATGCGTGGTCAGCATCTGGCCGCCGGCACAGCTAGCCAGCGTCGTAGGAACCGCGAACCTTCACTATATGCAGTGTGTGTCCGCATGGGCCCAGGAAGTACACGACGTGAGTTTTTACACCAAGTACGGCGAAAGTTAACTGATCTTTTTACGTCTTCAGTGGGAGCTGGCAGCCAGAAATACAAAACAGGTATCGAGTGGCCAAATAATTATGTGTTTTACTCTCATCGTTTTCTGCTCAGCAAACTCATTTCGACGTAAGTGATTTTGGTGTTTTTTGTGGCTGTTTTAGGGATAACATTTCCTCTAGTCCTTAGCTGCACTTGCAGGGGCGCCGGAACCCGGGGGGGGGGGGGGGGGGGGAGGGGGGGGGCAGCTGCCCCCCTGTACCCAAGCAGGGGGGGGGGGAGAGCATCTTTTTGCCCCCCCCCCCCCTGGAAAATCAGGTGACTATGGCAAGAGGGGGGGGGGGGGGCAAAGCCATGGTCTTGCCCCCCCTCCCTTCCCCTCCCCCTACCCCTCTTCCTGCTCTCTCCCTCATCCCACCCAACAGAGAATCCAGTTTAGCCGTTGCATGAAATATCAAAACGACTTGGCAGAAAGTCGTCAAATGCCCCCCCCCCCCCCCCCCCCCCCCGCTTTTCACTTTCTTTGGGCAATTGGGCAACGTCCTTCCTTTCAGTGGCTCCCTGGTTCGTAAAGGTTTTTGTCTGCGCAGCATCTGAACGCCCCCCCCCCCCCCCCGGTTTTCAATTCTTCCGGGCAACGTCCTTCCTTTCACTGGCTCTGGCGTTCCTCCCCTTTGAGATTCTGCCCCCCCCCCCTCCCTCCAACATCTTCCAGCGCCCCTGACTTGAATTGTTGCACGTGTAAGTTGTTGAGATTCTCAGCTGTGCTGAAACTAGCGAAAGACAGGAGTAAATAGTAGATAGTACGGGTGACAGTTTTAAGAAGTGTATAACAAGGGGAGAGTAGTTCCACGTTTGGTCCTACACTCAAGTGCTTGCGCACGAGCGCCACGTGCTCGTTACAGGTGAAGAATCTAATGTCTGTTTCTCAGGACAGTACAGATTTCGAACTTTATTAAAATTCAATCTTGAAATCTGAAAAGTTCAGTTATGCCGAGACAAGCATGTCATGCAGAAAGTGTTGACAGGAGAAGCCATATTACGTCACTTGATACCTGATGTGTATTTCACATTGCCAGCGGTACGTGAGGACTCACAAGAGATGAAACTCAGTTCTGTAGAATTGTGAACCGCACTATAGGCTGGCGGCCAGTGTTGCTGACGTTTCTACTTCACACGACACAATACACAGGGGTAAATCATAATTGCCCGGGGTGTTCCCGGTGCTACTAGCTACCACTCACTCACTTGTGACGAAACTTGCTGTGAAGTGATACCGAATGCACCCCCCCCCCCCCCCCAGCCTCCACTCCCCTCTCTCATACTTACTTACTTACTTGCTTACTTACTCACACACACACACACACACACACACACACACACACACACACACACACACACACACACACACACACACACACACACACACACACACACACAATTACGAAAGCAATGGAGCGATGCTCAAATAGATTTATTTGCCGAACTGTGAACAGTCACATAATCGCTTTCAGGTGAAAGATATAAAGGTAGGCAAGGAACAAGTCCGGACTAAACAAAGTGACCTCCTCAACATTAATGACTTTGAACGATAGCGGCTTCTTATTTCTGCTTGGTACAGTACTCCAGCAGATCTGTTAGCACACACACACACACACACACACACACACACACACACACACACACACACACACACACACACACACACACACACACACACACACACACACACACACACAAAATGTCAAATGTGCTATGTTGTATATCGGAAGTCGAACATGAAAAAGATGAAACACATCAAAACACCCCTCCATCCCTTCCACATGACGAGTAAACCTTAGTGCCACAAATCACCGTAACAAATGCTTCTTTCACTATTTGTAGGTGAAACTAGTCTGTCCCTTGATGGACGGAAAACCCTGTTTGATGTGCGGATGGGTGGGTCTTCGGAAGTTTAACGTTTACCGCCACGTATGGGTGATATCAAAGACGGGACAACGAGAACAAATACCAGCCCCAGTCAGGATTCGACCTCACGACCCTAGCACTGGAGTCCAGTGCTCTACCATACGGCTTTCCCCGCTCCAGTCCCCTGATGGACAAAAACACTGTTTGATATGAAGTTCATGAATTGGAAATATACTGCATTCATCAGTGAACCTTAACTCTGAGAGACATACGTAGGGACATCAGTATTAATGAGTATTTACCGATCAGTCCAGCAAATTCTCCCACTTCAGCTGCGTTCAGCACACCGTCCTCGTTTTCTTTAAAAAACAAAAACAAACAACAACAACCGAGAAATAGAGAAAACAGTATTTAACGGTAATCAGGCAGATTTCATCCCACAGTAAGCTGGTGTTTAACGAGGAAATATTTTGTTCACTTTTTCACTGTGTGGTGGTCTTGTTTCTTTGTCTTTTTCTGTTCAAAATGAGAATGCGGAAATGATCACAGAATATATAATCTGACAAACACGTGGATTCTGCACCCTTCTATAAGAGGGAGTCGAGTTACAAATGAGAACTCTACCCAGTGAATGCGTGTAGACAATGTTGTAGTGTTGACAGAGACACTAAAGACCGTTGTTGAGAACTGACCGTCCGCCTGGTTAAAGGCGTCCTGCACCAGGTTACTGACGTCCATGTCAGGGGTCATGCCTTTAGGACAGACTTCAGCTAGCGCCTTGGCAACACTGTCCACCTGCATGCCTTCCTCACGCTTCTCGTAACTGCCCCGTCCTTTGCGGCAACGGCAGTTCTAGTAATAATAATAATAATAGTGGAGTTCTAGTGCAAAATATCACTAAACATTCATGTGGTTTGCTGTTTCATGAATAAAGATATACACATATATACACACATACAGAACTGACGTTCATGACACAAAGCTTCACGATAACATTATAGGTTAGTTTTCCGAGGTCGTGCAGTTTGTGTACCCAAAGCCGTAAAGTCAGAAAGAAAGTGCGTTAACTGCCCCTTGCTCCACGGTTTAAAGACCCGTGAGCGCCAGTCACGCCTCAGTGACTGCTCCTACGACGGAGAAAACATACAAAGTCATGTACTACCCAATCCCCGAAAATCAGCCTGCAACATAATTGTTCACATTCACTGAGAAAACTAAAGTTCAAAATCAACGTTTGGCAAAGTTTTTGTCCAGCTAATGACTTGTCCCCGAACACAGCCTACAGTGGAGCACAAAGTGATGGCATGTACATGGCCCAGACGTGCTTAATGTGAAGAATGCCGGACTAAAGGGCGATCATAATATAACCGTGGTGCCTGCTGCCTTTACGGTGTGTTCTATGTGCGCGTGAATGTTGTGTGAAGTCGCAATCAGTTGATGTATTTTCAAGTATTACGCTGTATTACTGTGATTTGTTCTCTTTATTACCAACTTACAATGGACCAGCTACAGCAGCCGCCTTCAGCACCGGTCATCAGACACACAGACAGGACGAGCACGAGAACGACAGTCGCTGGATGCATCTGTTGCAACAAACAGTTTGGTTTTAGTTTGGTTATTATGTTTGTCATCATATTTTCGGATTCTGACCACTACCACTTCTACTACTACTACTACTACTACTACTACTACTTTATCAATGACTTGCACAATAAAGTGAAAAGTCAACTCAGTACGTAACACGTAAAGACAGCATTACCTTGTGGTGTAGACAGGTTGTGGGTCGGATGTAGGATGGTTGAGAGTGACCACGCTGTGTCTGACTAGTTCTGTTCTCCCATCGTTTTTATGTCTGATTTTTTAATAACCCTTGCTTTATCATCTTGACAGGTGAGAAGTGGTTCATCCAAGCTGTCATTTACCCTGCATTAAAATACTGAGAACAGCTGGACCATATTGTCGTGTTTGAATAACTTTGAATAACCAGTTGTTGCGTTATACCACGGTCACTCGGGGACGTGAGTTTATTAGTATGTACCCAACCCTTAACCTTCGACAGGCCAGTCATGTATGGTCATATGGTCATGAATACGTATGCAAATAGTGAAACCTTTTCAAATGACATGTACGTAGCGTGTCGATTTTGCGATAGCAATTTACCGCTGTTGTTTGCAACGACATTGTATTGTTCAAAACAATCTCAAATACAACATGGGATCTCTTCAGACTGCCAACACCAGTCACTGGTTTACTCTCAGTGTTTATTGTCCTTGACTGTCGTGATCATGACGCCGATCTCACGATGCAACATTAGAAGTCATCACAGTTACCTTGAAGACCAGAGTCAGCCAGTAAAACATCTCCAGTAAAACATTTCATTCTGACGACGAGAATCACAGAGTCAACCAACAAAAACATTTCTTGACATCGGCGTGGTAGTGTGGCCAGAATACGGTATTGATCACTCTAAGGAAGATTCTGCATTCAAATTGTAACTCAAAATTCAAAAATACTTTGTCTGTTTTAAAATGGAAAGTTTCAAACAGAAAATTGTCTTCAGACCCATGCTATTGCTCCGTTCATTATAATAGGATCTTGATATAAAATAAGTCAAATACTCAGATAAGCACACACACACACACACACACACACACACACACACACACACACACACACACGTACCTGCGCATGATCGCCTACTCACTATCACATACTTTTGTGATTTTGTCTTGTCTTGTTGCCAACTTCTGTTTCAAAAGTCGTTTGTGCCATTTGAGTTCATTGCTACCGACTATAAAATAAGCCCACAAACAGTATATTGCCATTGTGTGTGAAATGAACGTGGAAACAAAACGGTGATAGAAACCCTCCAGTCAGACAGCTGTTTCTAGGATCTGACTGGAAGGGTAAATGACAGCTGGAGTGAACTGTCTCACACGTGAAGAGCACAAAGGAAAAGATATTAAAAATCTGGCATAAAAACGAGTGAAGAACATGACTAGGCCCGACACTGTGGACACCAACAATACATTTATCAGACTTGGCTACTCGTCCACGCAACAAGGTGAGTAGTGTTCAGTATTCCTCTGTTGTCAGACTGAAATCGGTTGTGTCATTTCTAGCCGATGACTCACAGTGACAACTATGTAAGGAAACACTAACACTGACCTGTATGGCCAGTATTGCTTGGTGGTATATCAAATATAGCACTCGTAGATCGAGTACTCAGTATTGCTTGGTGGTATATCAAATATAGCACTCGTAGATCGAGGACTCAGTATTCTGCCAGACCTGACGAAGAGTGGAAAGTTTCCAAACAAACACACTCGGATAGTATACTTGTCATTTCCCCCCACAAAAGCTCGCTATCTGTGTTTTCAGCAAACTGTAGCCTAGAATTAAAGGTCTGAAATTTTTAACAAATCCACAAACAGTGTTTTTGTTTGTTTGGTTGGTTGGTTTTGTTTTTAAACTGCGACTCCTGCGACTGTGCATAGTGCAGACAACTCTGTCACAGTTGCAGTTTTCAGCGCTTCGTACACAATGATAAAACCAGAACGAATGCGGTGACGTCATTGTGTTTTTGATCAGTGAGCGAGACACGTCGCTATGTTAGCGGGTGTTGTGTGCTGCGATGTTAAAACGCAAACTGAGCTGTGAAATCAGGCTGCCCTTGGCGTTTACACGGGTTTCAGGGACGTTGTAAAATCTACAACTGTGACAGAGTTCACTGTGCATTTTGCACGGTCGGATTTTTTAAAACACACCGCTTGCGGCTTTTTGTTGAGACTGCAGACTTTTAAGTAACGACGACAAGGAATGGAGTTTGCAAGCGACATTCGAGTGCAATACACGACAGACGTGACCACAATGTTTGCAGCAAGTCAAGAGTTTTCAGATAATGACAACCACGGCGCAGTAATGATAGAACGTACCGATGTTCATTCTCTTGGTCTGTGACAGTTGTCCCACGCAGCAATGAAATCCTGATGGCCTAGCTCCTCATGGACAGCTGTTTCTAGGATGTGGCTGGAGAGGTGCATGACAGCTGGAATAAACCACCTCTCACCTATCGAGAGGACACAGGATGACCGAGTGAATAAAGGAAAGACATAAAAACGAGCCGAGAACAACACCATGTCACACACACCGTTGTCGCCCTTACTCGTCGTTTGTTCCACTGACTCACCGCCTGCCTCCACGTCAAGGTACTGCACGTGTATATAGGTCACGCTAGCTTGGTTAGATCGTGACTGTAGTTCACCAGGCTTTTGCTGAGGAATTGAGTTACCTTCTACCTTGAGGTACCTGCATGCTAGCAATTTGTCACAGCATAAACTTTATCAGAAGCCAGTGACCTCTGTATGGTGAATGTGTGCGTGCGTGCGCGCATACGTGTGTGTGTGTGTGTGTGTGTGTGTGTGTGTGTGTGTGTGTGTGTGTGTGTGTGTGTGTGTGTGTGTGTTCCCGTTGTCAAGAAGGGTAACAACCTAGAACCCCGGTACAACCGGAGAGAAATTCCTGAATCTGATTTCACCCATGACATAGCCATCAGCCGTCAGGCATTATATGTTGTAGAGTTCTAGGCTGATGTATTGACCTCGTCCTACATCCTGTGTGCAGATGCTGACATCGAGTGTTAACCTTGTTCTCCTGACTTCCTGTGTTCTGCTGACGGGGTCAGGGGCCAACTGGCTGGACGATGCTCTTAGCTCAGTCAGGAATGTGAGAAGCACAGTGCCAGACTAATGGCTTTCAGAGAAGGCATTTTTTTGTACAGTTGCGTGTGTGAACTGCCTGCGACTAACATCATTTCGTTTTTAATTGACACACAAACCATTATCGTCATTGCCTCGGTCAGAACTCTCTGTCTCTCTGAAAAGATGCGGGTGTTGAGTTTGGACGTATACACCCTGTATATTCCCAGGGCTACTGTGTCTTTCAAGTCACGGCTTTTGTAGACAGCGTGAAATGACCTTTATTGCCTTTACGGACACATCCTACATCAAAACACAAATGAAGCTCATGATAGATGGTTCATGATAGATGGTTTTCACGCCATTAACTCAAATGGACCACTGTCTGCTGAAGGCGTTATTTTACAAACCGTTTTGAAGAGAGGGAGGTGTGTGTGTGGGGGGGGGGGGGGGGAGTGCGTCCATTATACAGTAAGAAGGCCATGGCAGTATGAAAGTTGAGGAATGTAGCATTTCCCTTTGTGCAGACGTACGAGAGTGTAGAGAGCTGGGTGGCTAGTCATCCTCTAGCGGCCACGGCCATCATATCCGCCTCCCGAACGGGCGCTAAAGCGGCTGTAGAGTGGGTCAAGACGCACCCCGCCGAGACCGCCATGATCATCCGGGCTGGAGCCATGCTGTTGCCGGGCAAGCGCGACGCGGCGGATAGCGACGTACCGAACCGGGAGGCGTTGGAGGCCGCACTAGCCCAGGCCTGTCCAAACTTCAAAGTCGGTCCTGATGTTCCTGAGTCGCTCGTCATCATCTCAGCCTTCCTGCAGGCCGACGGTGGGCTCATTCATTCATTCATTTTATCTGTATTTCATTCATTCATTCATCCATTCTGCATTTATTCATTTTATCTGTATTTATTTATTTATTTATTTTTGGCAGTAGGCCCATGTATGTTCTTTCAAACTAATGTAAAATCTCTCTCTCTGTCTCTCTCTCTGTCTCTCTCTCTCTCTCTGAGCTCGCATGACAAACGAGCTATAGTTTGCCTCAGCGTTGGTATATATATGTTTTTGTCTCTCCCGTGATGACTAAGGTTGTAAGGTTGGCATATATAGGTACATGTTTTTGTCTCTCTTGTAGCCAACACGGACATGTTTTTGTCTCTCTTGTAGCCAACACGGACATGATTTTGTCTCTCTTGTAGCCAACACGGAAATGTTTTTGTCTCTCTTGTAGCCAACACGGACATGTTTTTGTCTCTCTTGTAGCCAACACGGACATGTTTTTGTTTCTCTTGTAGCCAACACGGACGGCCGGCTGGACACGGAGGAAACTTTGACCTTCAACAACGTGATCAGTGAGTGATCTAGTCAGCAATCAGAATCACAGTGATTATTTCGGATTGTATCACAGTCACGTCTGATTTCGGTGCTGTCATTAGTCATGTCAGCGCACCAAAAAAAAAAAAAAAAAAAAAATCAGTACTGTCTCCATTTCCGTATGTACCCGAGTCACTGCATGCACACCCAGGTTAACTATACACTGGCTGCAGCCGGGGGAACGGGAGACTTGGGTAACAGATCTATATATCAAATACATAATTGCTCCTCATAAGTATTATCATTGACTGGTGTTTTCCATTCAACAGGTGTGCTCAACGTGTGCGCTAGGCTGACTCAGTGACGTGGCCAGTACTTGATAAACACCTTTTAAATGACGTCCTTCACGGTGTCGCCGTGTTATGTGCATTCAGTTTGTGCATTTGCTGAGAAATAGTTGGAAACACTTCATGGTAATAAAAAAAAGTAAAACCAAATAGCTACAGTTTGTTACGTGCGACTGTCACGTGGTTACTGTTGTACACCGTCACTAAACAATTCACTGAGTTTGCTATTTCTGTACACACCATGACAACACTAGCGATTCCGTCTGATTAGTGGAGCCAGTCAACCATTTTCTTTTCTTTTCAACAATCTGGCTACAGTGCAACACGTACTCGGCAAATAACGCACCCACAAGAAACTTCGACAAGATGAATACAAAGAGATGCAGACCCTGAATGTATGAGATGCAGACCCTGAATGTATGAGATGCAGACCCTGAATGTATGAGATGCGGACCCTGAATGTATGAGATGCGGACCCTAAATGTATGAGATGCAGACCCTGAATGTATGAGATGCAGACCCTGAATGTATGAGATGCGGACCCTGAGTGTGAATGTATGCCTAGCTCTGTCGGTCTCCACCTCCTTGTCGTGCCTTGCTTTTCAATTCGAGTCGTACAAACCAGCAAGGGCTCAAAGCTAAAGCCACAGTATGCGCCGCGTATAATCTACAAATGTGTGTGTGTGTGTGTGTGTGTGTGTGTGTGTGTGTGTGTGTGTGTGTGTGTGTGTGTGTGTGTGTTCGATTGATTGGTTATGTCCGTGGTGACGTGTGAGGCCCAGACTGGCCTGTCTTAAGGTCGGGGTAACAATGCACGAAATGTCTTTGAAAAACAAACTCTAATACGGCTATTGATTAACTGAAATAATTATGTATTTTTTGTGTATCTGTTTTTTTTTTCTTGTTGTTGCTGTTGTTGTTGTTGGTTTTTTGTTTGTTTGTTGTTGTTGTTTTTGTTTTTTTGTTGTTTTTTTTTTTTTTTTTTTTTTTGGGGGGGGGGTATTTTTTGGTGTGGGTTTTTGTTGTTTGTTTTTGTTGTTTGTTTTGTTTTTTGTTTGTTTTGTTTTTTGTTTTTTTTGTTGTTTTTGTTTGTTTTGGGGTCTGGGGAGGGGGTCCTTTCGCCAAATGTCCACTACCAGAAAAAAAAAAACAACAACAGACAAATAATATTCTTTGTTGATGATGTTGATGATGTTGATGATGCTGTATTCAAATTGAACAAATGAAAAAGGTACACTCAGCCAAGTGAAAAGAAAAAGAGAAGAAAAGAAAAGGAATGAAAAACACAATCATTTCATATTTTTCTGGCTTGTAGCGGGCCCGCAAGCAACTGAGGACGCAAAAAATTCTTGTGGGTTTTTTTTTTCTTGTTCTACATGTCACGTGGATGTTTCCTTTGTACTCCCATCCAGTCTGAAAAATCAGTTGCAAAGAACTCCTTATGTCTTGTGTGTTAGATGTTGCAAAGAACTCCTTATGTCTTGTGTGTTAGATGTTGCAAAGAACTCCTTACGTCTTGTGTGTTAGATGTTGCAAAGAACTCCTTATGTCTTGTGTGTTAGATGTTGCAAAGAACTCCTTATGTCTTGTGTGTTAGATGTTGCAAAGAACTCCTTACGTCTTGTGTGTTAGATGTTGCTAAAAGGCGAAAGACCGAAAACGTGTCAATGGCCAGATGGACCATCAGTCCCATCAAACACTGCGTGATATGACTTGTATTTGACAAATTGTTCGCCTAGCCACGTGTACAACGTGCCTTTAATATGTCGTCGTGTATTGCTCTTTACCCGGAAGATGGACAGGACACGATGTAAATATGATGCTCCTTGAGACGTAAAGGGGAGGGGTGGAGGGGGGGGGACAAACCGTCGGCGTCTTCTTCTCGTTTGCTTCATTTTGTTTGGATATGAAAGCTATGTATTAACGAGCACACACTCCTAGTGACACACGCCTTCAGTAAGCAAGATATAGTGAATGACACGACCACCATGAGCCGCCTGGCTACACTTGGTGTCACTGGACATAAAGATGACGTGTATATATTTACATCCTGTAGGAAAAAGAGCTGATTGGAAACTACAAGTTCCTTACAAAAATTAAAGCGGGAAGTTCAGCTGTTGAATAGGCTAATGTATTTTTAAGCGTACATTTTTGAGTGTGTGTGTGGTGCTGGTTTTAAACTGTGTTGAGCATTGTAGTAGATTTCGTCAGGTCACTTTCCGTGTAAAGTCTCTGAGGCTGTTCCCCTGCCGCTGGAAACTACACCGGAACACCTCAAAGCAACACACACACACACACACACACACACACACACACACACACACACACACACACACACACAACCTTGACCTGGGTAATGAGGAATGTAAGTAATTATAATATAAGAGACCGAATAGTGTTTTTGTTTTAATGTCTAAAGACTAAATCAGTGTATGGAAACCAGCACTGTTGAAATTCCAGCTGTTCACCCCGAACTGTAAACACTCGTGCCCCACTGATTCTGTAGCTTTACTTCAAGAAACTTCAAGAAAAGTAAAACGTACGAGGATGAGAAGCTTGTAGTTTACATCTGTAATTTACATACCTACCTCTTATAGAACCCCTGACGTCTGTTAATATCCCGAGAAAAAGATAATGTGTGGCGTTGTGGAATCGCAGGGAAATGTACCCGGACTACCATTTGATTTTACTCAGAATGTTACTGTTTTAGTAATCAGAAATGAATATGAACACCTGACGGTTTTTGTGTAATGTGCAGGTCATTCATTGGAAGTTCGAGTTTTAGTGTGTTAGTAAGTTAGTCCAGTAAGTGTGTGTGTGTGTGTGTGTGTGTGTGTGTGTGTGTGTGTGTGTGTGTGTGTGTGTGTGTGTGTGAGAGAGAGAGAGAGAGAGAGGTAACACTGATGGCACAATTCTAACGTCACTCCCAATACTAACGTTTCTGTCCATCAGGTTTGGAGTATTCAGTGATAATTATGTAAATAACTCTCATTTTGTCCCATATCACAAATTCCGAAACACAAACAGGAAAAATATTGAAACTGAAGAAAAGAAATGCAGTGAAGTACGTATTTCATGTGGTGCGTGTATCCAGTAAAGTGTAAATATTTGCAGTGCAAAATACTCAAACCGCTATGACATGTTGGAAAGTTTTATTGCTCACACAAAAGCTACGGCACGGAGTACCAGTGTTGCCGTGAAACGCGGGATCAGCTGAACACTCGTTCTACTCATTGGGCTCATGGCTATCAGTGTCGCGTTTCGAGGGCCAAAATAACCCCGTTCCTGACCTGGCTTTTGTCTCGCGTTTCCCCACTACCGCTCCGACAGCTGCACTCGTTGCAGCTCCAATGGCTGCCTGCAACATTCAGAAAGGAACTAAAACGTGTCCGTTATCAACTTGTTAACGCACCCACCCCTCCTCCCCCACCCCTCCTCCCCCACCCCCCGTACTGAATCACTGGCAGGTGACATTTGCTCAGAGCTGCTCACATGCGGACTGTGGTTGACCAACGAAACAACTGTTACCACATGGGTTGTGACGGACCAGTAAACACACGTGGATTGTGACTGACCAATAAAAGAGATGCTTACATATGGTGGATTGCAATTGACAAGCGAAAGCGCTACTAACACACGGATTATGAATGTCCGGCGCTAATGCTACTGACACACGGATTGTGAATGACGAATAAAAGACGTGCTCACACACGGATAATGATTGACCAGTGAAAGGACCGCTAACACATGAAATATGGATGACCACTAAAAGACCTACTCACACACGGATTGTGACCAATGAAAGGACTGCTAACATATGAAATGTGAATTGCCAACAAAAGACCTACTCACACACGGATTGTGATTGACCAATGAAAAAGCTGCTTACATTTTCTACTCTGTCCCGGGTCCTGGTCCACCAGCTGGCGTGAGTGCCAGTCAGCATCATGGCGGACACCAGCAGCAGAACCATTACCACACACCGCATCTGGAAACAACGGCGTTTGTCTTTTACCTCACAGTTATTGTCAGCTGTGTCTGTCAACTTGACTGATTTTTACCTCCTTCTGTGGACTTCTCGTTCCTTGACGTCTTACTGGTGGGACCGTGAGTTTCGTTGCTACCTATCAAGGCCATGACTGTTGAGGTACTCGATCTCCCTAGCTCTACGTCTCATTTGCCTTTGTAATTATTGTCAGTGTGAACTATGCACTAAGATAATAAATAAGATAAGTGAGCCCAAAGAAGATTTTCTGTTTTTAGAGTCTTTCTTAAACAGACAATAAAGTATTTTGAACTGAATTGAATTGAAATGTAAAGACACAATTCTCAAAGGCGTCGTACAAAACTACTGAGTACAAAATAATAATCTAAATACATTAAAATATTTCAGTAATGCATCAGCGTCAGTCAGTCTCAACATCATCATCATCATCATCATCCTCAGCGTCAGTCAGTCTCAACATCATCATCAGTCAGTCTCAACATCATCATCATCATCATCAGCGTCAGTCAGTCTCAACATCATCATCATCATCATCATCATCAGCGTCAGTCAGTCTCAACATCATCATCATCATCATCATCATCATCAGCGTCAGTCAGTCTCATCATCATCATCATCAGCGTTAGTCAGTCTCAACATCATCATCATCATCATCAGCGTCAGTCAGTCTCGTCGTCGTCGTCGTCGTCGTCATCATCATCATCATCATCATCATCATCATCATCATCATCATCATCATCATCAGCGTTAGTCAGTCTCATCATCATCATCATCATCATCATCATCATCATCATCATCATCAGCGTCAGTCAGTCTAACATCATCATCATCATCATCATCATCATCATCATCAGCGTCAGTCAGTCTCATCATCATCATCATCATCATCATCAGCGTCAGTCAGTCTCATCATCATCATCATCATCATCATCATCATCATCAGTCAGTCTAACATCTTGTTCACTGTTGAAAGCCCATGCAAAAATCGCAATTTTACTTGAAATCTTCCGATCACTAACAGCCACTTCAAGCCACTAGTACGCAATCCACATATGCGGCCCTACTAGGCCGTGGGCCGCCCTCGGTTTTCGTGTCATAAAATATTTTTGCAATGCAAATGACATTTTCTGGTTTTTATCATCAATAATACACCATAACTAGATAGAAACTGGGAGATCTCAGCTGAAATGTTGCGCACTGGTTTTTAATCGCGGATGAAAGATAATTAGAAAGAGCTTGTAAGGGAGGTAATCGGATTTTACTGAAGAGGCGCCGATTCATTCACCCGATGAATAAATTAATTTTTCGACCAATCAGAAAGAGACTACGCTTGGAAACAAACATGGCTGCCGACGCTTGTACGGGCGACCAACAGTAGTGAAACAGTTTTCTTTCAGCGAGAAAACGATGCAAAGAGTCTCGGAATGTCGCGAAAGGTGGTCTTTGTTCGTCTGCACTCAAGGAGACGTCGCTCGTCATTCTTTGGAAGCCTTTAGTGACCTCAACGTTGACGAGGCAGGGTTTCACAAGAAATGCTACAATCGATTACAGGCATATCATAGTTCAAGGTAAGTTTCTGCAACTTTTGTACGTGGTGCTTCGGATTAGGTTTGATTTATTAAACTGAATGAGAAGTTCGTGAAAATAGTATGTAATCACAATGATAATATGAGCATTTTTCAGTGATCTTGATAATTACGTTGCCGGACCTCATAATATAGACAGGTCTAGACTTCTTTGTAGTCACGGTCAGCTTCAACGTAGCACGATGAATAGCGTATATTAAAAAAAAAAAAAAAAATTTGAGAGTTCCACTACTTCCTAGATTAGTACTAATTGAGTTGTTTGGGGAGGGGATCGGGGAGTATTTCAGCTGTGCCAAGCATCCTGCCTAAGGTCACTATATGCCTGTTGCTGGTACAATATTTTTCAGATGAGGCCAACAAGAGGCAACTTTACCATGGGAGCATGTATCTGAGGGAGCAGGTCATGTCAGTGACATCACCAGCAGTATGGCCTGCTGACAGCAAGGATCTCACAACGGAGCATGCTATGGAGATGGTTCTTGTGGGCTTGTTCAATTTATTGGTGTGGATGTGTGGTACTTCTATTAATGAAGTTTGGCTGGACAAATTTGCTGATGTCAGTGGGACTGTAAAGAGAAAGATTCTTGCCACTGCACAAGACATCTTACATGTAGCTAACAGTGCAGATGAAGCTGAGAGCCAGGTGTGTGATGGTGCTTCAGATTGTGACAGTGACACATCAGAGTATGACAGTGATATCTGAGGTGACAGAAATTACTGGTAAAGCCACAGCATTGGCCCCATTTGGGGGCTAAGGCAATGCCAGTGTAAATTCTGACAGTGACGTCTGAGGTATTAACAATTAAAGCCACAATATCTGAGAGTGTGACAACACCAGTTTAAATTCTCACAGACCAGTCAGATGATGAGACAGGGCATTCAGGTGCTACACCAAGAGACCGTGAAAACAGACCATGCAGTTTTCTGCCTTGTATTGTAAGTAATTATGAGCATTACTGTTTCATTATGCTGTTCAACTTTATCGTTTTAAATACTAATGGCACTGTACTCAGTCAGGAGTTTTTTTGTTTTTTTTTCAGCTTTATTGCATACTGCTGCGTCTCAATCTCCTCATTCCCAATATAATATATTATGATGTTTGTTGCCCATCTTTACAATAAACTTTGTTGAGTGGTGTCATTTTTTACATCTCAGTATTGGTAAGACCAGAGAAATGGTCATTGATTTCAGGGAAAAAAGCCAAGTATGTTGATCCTGTAGATATTAAGGGGGAGGTATTTCAGAGGGTTGACCTATATATTATATACTTGGGGGTGATTATTGACAGCAGACTGAACTGGAATGCTAACACTGATCATGTGATAAAGAAATCTCAATCCAGACTGTACTCCTTGAGGAAATTACACTCTTTTGATGCTAGTGAGAAAACTCTGAACATGTTTTACACACATGTATACATGTCCATTGTACTTTTTGTAGGCAGTGTCCTCTTCTTGGGCTGTGTCTGTTGGGGTAGTCAGATCTCAAAACAGGACAGGGGTAGAGTGGACAAAGTTGTAAAGAAAGCTGAGTCAGTGGTGGGGAAACCCCAGAAGAGGCTTGAAGTGATAATTTATTATAAGAGACTTGAGAAAAAAAACATCTCTGTCATGTCCAGTGTCTGACACCCCCTGTTCAGCCTCATCGAGGGCCAGAGAAGTACATTCAGTGGGAGAATAATTACTCCTGCAAGCCAAACTTAAAGGCATAGGAGATCTTTCTTGCCTGAAGCTACTAAAGCGTTTAATTGATGATTAGAACTTAGCTTTGATCAGATAACTGTAGGTCTTAGTCTGTTTTCAGAGCGTGCCGTCCACTACCTGTTGCTGCTGTACAGTGTGCTGCTAAAGTGAAATAACCCCTGTTGTGGTTGTGTTCTCAAAGTATTCTAACAGTTTTAGTTCTTTTTATATTATGTTTGAAATTATGAGGCAAGATGACTAGTGCATTGGAAATCCGAATGTATTTCACCAGGTGATGTATGGCGTGGAGGTGTGGAGTGTACGACTATGGCTGAGTGTGTGTGCGCATGTGATATGTGGATGAGCAGATAAGTGTGCAAAGCATGGTTGATTTTATGTGGAGATTTTGTTTTTGTGATGGACTGAATTATTTTGAATTACAGTTTTCTTCTTAATCATGAAATTCATAACAGTATTTCTGCCAGGAGTGTATTTGATGGGTGTATGAGTGAAGAGTGCGTGGATGCATGGTGTAAATTACATAGGCGTACACCAGTAGATCAGTGCCTATGATGAACTATAGTAGTATCCCCTGAATTGTAGATTTGTTTTTAATAATGTAATTATAATACGTAGCTTCACTATGTAGTATGTATTATGTGTGCAGGTTATTTCACTTTGTGGTGTGTGGCATGGCAGTATGCATGAGAAGAGTGTATGCTATGACTATGGATAAGTCACTTAAGTGTGTGGGTGCATATATATAGTGATCGGTGGACGCGCGTGTGGGTGCATGGCTGATTTCTTCATGGAGATTTTGTTCTTGTGTCATAATAGTTGTACTGTGTATTATGTGATCAAGAGCTGTACACGATAAATTTTCCTGAGGGGATTAATAAAGTTCTTATCTTCTTATTATCTCTCTTATATTTTTCCTACCTGCAAGTAACCTTAACTGCCAAATTTGTTTACTAATCATGTATAGTTTATATTGTCATAGGCAAAAGGGACAAGACAGATTGTTTTGAATAGAATAGTGCATCATTTGCAGCCACAAAACATCACAGTATTGATACTTCTTATGAAGGGTCATCACAGACTTGTACCTCATTTTCTGAAGTAGTGCGCATACTTACGTTTGGGATCTCTTCAGATTTGAAATCAGCGTGAAATTTACATTTAGGTACACTTAAAATTTAGTGATTTGCACAAATTTGAAAAAAAACTCAAAAACTAGGCCTTTTAGAGGCCTCTGGCCCACGGCCTATACAGCCCACATCGGACAAACAGCCGCATATGCGGATCGTGATGTTTGTGTGACTAACATGACTAACAACAAAGATATTAAAGTTCGAAAGTAGAAATTTCATCAATAGCTGCTTAAATATGTTAGTCGACTACCCTGAAAATTTGAAGTTTGCATCTTGTTTATGTAACCGGGTGTCAGGGGTCCGGTTCATGCACAGAGGTCGCAATGACATGAGTTTATTTCGTGAAAACAGTACAAAGGCAGAGAGAGACAATTCGTGCACACGTGCAGTGACTCGCGGCAGGGCTGGCTGGCGACTGTCCAGTGAGGCGAAGCCCGCGGCTACTTATGCGCCCAGCGCGAGCCGCAAAGAAAGCAACGGCCGCTCGCAGCAGAAACAAGGGCTAGATGCTCTCGAGCGGCGAAATCTGTGTTTGTTTACACACAGAAAACTAACAATAGCGGGCGTAATACAACAGCTACAAACCTCAAACAAACTGCATTCAAAGGAGCGTGAAAAGTACTTTAGGATGGCATAAGTTTGGCACATTATCAAAGTACAGAGAATTTCCTATCGCCGATTAAAGAGCGTAAAGACAGGGACCACGCATCTGAAAAGTGGTGAAAATCGCAAAATACACCCGTTAAAGTACAAAACAGCACTAAAAACAAAACATAACTAGAAAGTACAAACTGTCATGAAACTACTGCAGTTTACAGAATTATCCTAAGTGAAGGGACTACGGAGATATTTGACACCAAACAGACATAAACAAACACAACTAATTGACACGCGCGCCACCGCGGATACGCAACACTGCGCGCGTGGCTAGTGGGCAGTACACACTACACAGGGCTGGCCAGGGAACAAAGGCTGATGAACAGGGGTGGCCGGGGAAGGGTAGAACGGGTGGCTAGAGGGACAGCGGGACTAAGAAGAACAAAGAGGGGAATACAGCAGTACACACGTTGTAAACAAAGTATCAGTAAATAGGGGCCGGGTATGACCCGGTCTCATTTAGTTTATTTGTTATGATTTTTTAATGAATCTCACGAATGGGTCCGTCTACAGGGGATGGCTGAGGAAAACTGGGCCCGTCCTGAATGAGTTCAGAGTGAAGTTACTCACACTGTTTGTTATACTCGCGAACACTGAAGTTTTCTCAGAAGTTTTCTCAGAACCACGCAAGAACGTGAAACTGAAAAAGAAGAAAACAAGTCATCTCCAATCTGAACATTTCACTTTCTGATTTTTATATGGAGAGGATGTAACACTACGAAGAAAGACATAGACGGCGAGTATAATGAATATGCACCAGATTCCTATTACAATGGAAATACCAGATTCAAACCCTACCCTAACCCTAATCTCAGTTCTCACCATCTCTACATTCACTTTCCCATCTCTACATTCAATTTCCCATCTCTACATTCACTTTCCCGTCTCTACATTCACTTTCCCGTCTCTACATTCACTTTCCGTCTCTACATTCACTTTCCCGTCTCTACAACACTTTCCCATCTCTACATTCACTGTCCCGTCTCTACATTCACTTTCCCGTCTCTACATTCACTTTCCCGTCTCTACATTCAATTTCCCGTCTCTACATTCAATTTCCCATCTCTACATTCACTTTCCCATCTCTACATTCACTTTCCCGTCTCTACATTCACTTTCCCGTCTCTACATTCACTTTCCCATCTCTACATTCACTTTCCCATCTCTACATTCACTTTCCCGTCTCTACATTCACTTTCCCGTCTCTACATTCACTTTCCCGTCTCTACATTCACTTTCCGTCTCTACATTCACTTTCCCGTCTCTACATTCACTTTCCCGTCTCTACATTCACTTTCCCGTCTCTACATTCACTTTCCCATCTCTACATTCACTTTCCCGTCTCTACATTCAATTTCCCATCTCTACATTCACTTTCCCATCTCTACATTCACTTTCCCGTCTCTACATTCACTTTCCCGTCTCTACATTCAATTTCCCATCTCTACATTCACTTTCCCATCTCTACATTCACTTTCCCGTCTCTACATTCACTTTCCTATCTCTACATTCACTTTCCTATCTCTGCATTCACTTTCCCATCTCTACATTCACTTTCCCGTGTCTACATTCACTTTCCCATCTCTACATTCACTTTCCCATCTCTACATTCACTTTCCCGTCTCTACATTCACTTTCCCATCTCTACATTCACTTTCCTATCTCTGCATTCACGTTCCCATCTCTACATTCACTTTCCTATCTCTACATTCACTTTCCCGTCTCTATATTCACTTTCCCATCTCTACATTCACTTTCCTATCTCTACATTCACTTTCACTTTCTAACCTGTCAATGCTGACACCAGAGGCTCAAACAAATGTGAGTTTCCGCAAAACGGAAAGCAGAAATGTCAGTACAAACCGTGAAAGTTGTCGGGTCGTCTCTGGGGCAGCGTGATTTGACGACTGGTCATTTCGTATTTATATCGTGGGTTGCCGTTGTCCTTACGTCACCCGGCGTAGCCAATGAGAGGCAAGATAAGTGTTTCTCCAACGACTATTAGTCAGTCAGCGACAAGAGAACTGATTCTCGAGTGACTGTCAGCAAACGAGCGGCAAGTTAAGTGATTCTCCAGTGACTGTCAGTCAACAAGCGGATATTGTGACCACTATACCTGGCATGATATCGTCCGTAGTAAACACAGATGTCATTATCACGGTGACAGAAGCTTCCGTAATCTCTTCAGGACACTTGTATACTAGGCTACGTACGGCGAAGGGTCCGAAATATGTAATTATTTTCTTATCACACGCCTTCAGAGTGGAGTTTTATTGTGTATACACAAACCTTCACTTCTGACAGAAGCTTAAACAATTCCACATCACACAAACACTCATGTTAGTAGTCAACGTTCTCTTTACATGACACGACGAAGTATACATAAGTGTCACGTAATCTTCCCATCCCATAATGAACCCTCCTACAGCTGTTGACAATAATATGTGGCATGTTATTCCAATCTGATCTCTACAAACAATTCTATTGGTCTTCTTGCCAATTTCAACCCTCCTTGTTTCCATGGTTTCAATTTTCAACCAGTGTGATTGGGTATAGTAATGACGGCTGAAGACAGGTGGGAGTGGCCTGGCGATAACACGGCGGATGTAGCACTAGGGAGTTTGATGGGACGTGCTCGATACACGAAGACTGGCAATGCTACACGAGGTTGTTATTGCGTTTCCAACTTACTCATTGTCAAGTCTGGAGGATCTGCTGATGACGCATGGAAGATTATACAGGTACAGTGTACTCATGTCCAGCTGCTGATCGGATCTTCACTGTGAGAGAAATTGACAAGTCAATCTCACCACTTCTCATTTGTCACGAGAACTAAGGGCCAATTATTACGCACCTCGTCACGCAGTGGTTTGTCCTCATATAAACACCTGACTCCAGAAGATCGGAAGTATCGTCTGTCTGAAACATCGCTCAGCTTCACCGTTAACCACACACCATCCTACACTCATAACGGTGTGAGTTTTGTGAAGATTTTCAAAGAATGCAGATTTCTTTCGACTTTCGAAGCCGTGCAAGCAACAAAGACTAATTCGCGGCTCAGTGTGTCCGCACTACTTGGAAAAAAAACAAAAAAAAAAAAAAAAAAAACCAACAGCAATATAACTGTAACGCTGAACGAATGATGCAAACTGGTCTACGGGACAGTATAAACCTAGGACATACAGGAGACGCTGCACCTTCGTGCTAATTTATCAAACTCCAGATTACAAAAATGAATCATCCCAGAAACGAGAGAAAAAATAAACAGTAATCAGAATAACGTTAGCTAACAAATCGACCAAAATATTAATAATGATGTTATCCTTTCTACATTTCCAGATGCGTTCACTACTGACCTGCCTCGTGCTTGTGACTGCTGCCTTCATTTCTGGCACCACGGCCAGCTGGTGGACTCGAACCCGGGACAAAATAGAAGATGTAAGCAGGTGGCGGTAAAACTATCTGTTTAGAGTACGTTTCGGAAACAGTTAAGAATTGCCCAGCAAGATTGACTCCAGTGCGTTTATCACGGACACAGAACTAGCCGTTCTCCCTGTTTCTATGAAAACAGGTTTGCATAAGCGGAACTGGTTTCAGGATGAAGAAGTCAGACTAGCGAACGCCGAAAATGTCATTAGAATTATGCCTCTGGGAATTTCCTGCCTGTTTAAGTATTCAGTTGCTGTGTAGACTGCTTTAAATGCGTCGTCTTCGTGTAGAATCTGAAATGGGAGGTAATGATGAAACCTACGCTGTTACACGTAGGACGCTGCAGTTGTGTTGGAGTGAAGCGTTTCAAACTCCATCAACTGGAAAGAGGGTGTGTAGCGCTAATCCAAACCTAACTAACTAACTAACTAACTGTAGCGCTAATCCAAACCTAACTAACTAACTAACTAACTAACTAACTAACTAACTAACTAACTAACTAACTGTAGCGCTAATCCAAACCTAACTAACTAACTAACTAACTAACTAACTAACTGTAGCGCTAATCCAAACCTAACTAACTGTAGCGCTAATCCAAACCTAACTAACTAACTAACTAACTGTAGCGCTAATCCAAACCTAACTAACTAACTAACTAACTAACTGTAGCGCTAATCCAAACCTAACTAACTGTAGCGCTAATCCAAACCTAACTAACTAACTAACTGTAGCGCTAATCCAAACCTAACTAACTAACTAACTGTAGCGCTAATCCAAACCTAACTAACTAACTAACTAACTAACTAACTGTAGCACTAATCCAAACCTAACTAACTGACTAACTAACTAACTAACTAACTAACTGTAGCACTAATCCAAACCTAACTAACTAACTAACTAACTGTAGCGCTAATCCAAACCTAAATAACTAACTGTAGCGCTAATCCAAACCTAAATAACTAACTAACTGTAGCGCTAATCCAAACCTAACTAACTAACTGTAGCACTAATCCAAACCTAACTAACTAACTGTAGCGCTAATCCAAACCTAAGTAACTAACTAACTGTAGCGCTAATCCAAACCTAAGTAACTAACTAACTGTAGCGCTAATCCAAACCTAAGTAACTAACTAACTGTAGCGCTAATCCAAATTTAAATAACTAACTGTAGCGCTAATCCAAACCTAACTAACTAACTAATTAACTAACTAACTAACTGACTAACTGACTAACTAACTAACTGTAGCGCTAATCCAAACCTAACTAACTAACTAATTAACTAACTAACTAACTGACTAACTGACTAACTAACTAACTGTAGCACTAATCCAAACCAAGCAGCTCACGCCCGTTTTCCAGATGACAGGTATGACGTCACCATACGTTGGGTCCCCTGATTTCAGGCAGCCACAACAGCTGCAATTGTTGCGGGCGTTGGTGCTTTGGGCGGGAAACGTGCGTCAGACACAGACGTGATTCCTGAATCCGTGATGGCGGTGTTGAGGGAGACGTGTCCTGAGGTGGTCGTCAGTCAGAGCGTGCCGTGGACTGAGGTTCTCTCCTTCGCCTTCTGGGAGGCCGACGGTAGGAAGGACCTTTTTCATCTCTATTTCACCATGCTGTTGGCACGATGTCACGTTTTAGGGGGATTATGGGATAACCCCGTTCTTTTGTTTTCTCTCTCCATCCCCCCCACCCCCCCCCCCCCCCCCGACACAGAAAGGCAGACTCAGTGGAAAAACCTTGTCATATGAGTACACCGGTCTCCTGTGCTTTTACCATCCTGTCATGTTATTCAGACGAGAACAGTTATTTTAAAATAGGTATACACAGGTATAGGTATACATAGGTATAGGTATACACAGGTATAGGTATACACAGGTATACACAGGTATAGGTATACATAGGTATAGGTATACACAGGTATAGGTATACACAGGTATAGGTATACACAGGTATAGGTATACACAGGTATACACAGGTATACATTGCTTAACGTGGTACATCAGAGACGAATAAAAGAGTCAAGAAGCAAAGTTGTCATCTCCATCCTGCACTCAACACTTTTCTTTCAAGGACGTGTGTGTGTGTGTGTGTGTGTGTGTGTGTGTGTGTGTTGCAGCAAACCAAGACGGTCAACTGAATGGTGCAGAAACAGAGCAGTTTGCCCAGCTTGTTGGTACGTACGCGCTCGTCCTGTGTCTCTCCCAGCTTAAGAACAAAACAAAAACACTACAGCTGATATCGGTATTGACCGATATCAGTATGTGTTGGCTACTGCCTTCTTTTTGCCAGAGATGCTTGTAGACTGTAAATCACAGGTATTAGGTATTGACATTAATCTTAGATTTGTTAAAATTATATCTTAAATGACATATTCGCTCAGGCTCAGCTTTTGGGTAGTTTAATGTTTAATACATTCCACGAGGCACCCGCATAATTTTTAGGTAGAGTTCAACAGATATTTTGTCTTCTGGTTGTGACAATAATCACGTGACTTGTTTGTAGTTTACTGAGGATTATTTTCTACGTTACAGGTGTGCTCGACTTTTGCTCAGAGTTGTAGATCCGCACAACGCAAGGATACAAAGTTTTCCGCTTTATATGCTTATAGAGGTATTTGGCATGAACAAACAAAGCACTGTGTACAAATATTTAACATTCTTGTCGAACAAAACTGTACTTGTTTTGTTGCAGTGCGTTTTTTTTCTGGATGGAAAATATGCAGGAAAGATATGCAAGATGATAATAAATGCAGGATGTAATTCTTGCACTGAGTGCTCTCTTTGTCTGGTCTTTTTGCGAAAACAGGAAATTGTCTTATCGGCAGTTGGTCTGTGTGTGGGTCTGTGTGTGTGTGTGTGTGTGTCACACACACACACACACACACACACGGATTGGGGATAGATTAGATTTTCGGAGTAAATGGTCTTTCATTTCGACGACGTCTTTACTCTATAAAAGAACTCTTCACTAAAGAGGAAATAACAGATGTAGCTTATAAGGTGAACACTGAGGGATGCTGGAGTGTAGTAGACAAAACAGTTTCATACGGGAAAGACTGGGGGGCCAACTTTTCCGGGTACAGTGTACCTGTGTAGCGCCCCGGGTGTGGGGTCGTCGTGGTTGTCGGGAACGCTACAGATTTAGTTTAGTGAACTACTCTGAAATGTGTGTTTAGGATGACTGAAGTGCGAAAGAGTATTGCATCATACTGTCGGGCCTACGTGCCACACACATCTACGCACACAATCACTCATCAAACTTACACTATCTCTCGAAAGAAACAACTGACAAGAGAGTAAAAATCAGAGTGTTCACTTATTCCAATAAAAGTTACATGCGGATCATATGAATCGTTAGATGTAATAAGGCAACACAGATTCGGCTCAAAATATATGAGCGTGATGATTAATAATTGTCGGGCAACAAACTAGAGACTAGTGACTAAACCTACACTACAAGTATAACAAAAGAATACGGGAAGAAACTAAGCTGCTAAATGTGGGACGGGACAGTACAGCTGAAAGTAGCGGGGAGTGGACAATTCCGTGAGTGATGTAAACCGAGAGCGCGGTCACTCTGTGAATGGAATTCCTTACTCTGCCTCAGTAGTGACCGTCGGTACTGAATGAACAGACAATACACACTCGGCCGCGTGTGCACTGCGTGTTACACAAGAAGCTGGGAAACCTCCCTCTCTGACTAGGCATGAAACAAAGGAGCCTGACACTAGAGTAGATCTCTCACTAATGAACAACGTTCTATCTCTCTGTCAATCTAAACCAGGAGTACAAATTTACACTAATAACCGTTAATTTACGTAACTGCTCTAATTAGTACTGTTAACTATCAGATCTCTTAGAGTACTTCGAACTATTACAGGTATCTTCCTACTTTACATCACCTGTTCTCTAGTTCAAAAAGGAATAAAATGAGACACAATCACCGTTTATCTGAAGACTAATTCCAAGTCAAAATTCAGTGGTTCCAAACACAGTTCGCAAATAATCCAATACAGAATCACAGTTTCTCCTCCGTGCACATAGTTACTAATAGAAGAGGCATCCAGTAACAGGTCCAACACTGGTCACAAAATACTGACTCCAGAGGCTGAGAGGCTACGCCTGAACATAAGAAATGGAAAAGATTCGAGGCCGGGCTGGAGGGACGACACACAGTCTCTGGGACTCTCAGAAAGCGACTGAGGAAAACGCGGGAAACTCTCGCTATTATAAGGCTCTATCTTTAGTGTTTATGCAAGAAATCACGCGCTCATCACGTGATCACGTGGCCAGCGCATGTGAAAACTGACCCTTCACTGTGGCTAGCTGGACCCAATTTAAAAGTGCGCCTGTACTAAGAATGGCGGCTGTACTGAACACAAACATAGCGAAGTATCTTCGCTACACCTGAACTTTACCAATCCAGCTACCGTCACAGTCTCCGGAGTCAAGACCGGCATAACTCTAGCCATCAACTGCCCTACTACTGAAGTGTGTGTGTGTGTGTGTGGGGGGGGGGGGGGAGGGTACAACAGAATTATCAATAGCAACAACAACCACAAACCCCAAGACACAACACAACACAACCGTAGTCATAGAAAACAAGCATAGTTGTCGTGGGGCTTACACAATGATTTGATCTTCAGTACGTTAGGGTGATATGAATTGTGAGACAAGTATCTTTAGTACGTTAGGGGTGATATGAATTGTGAGACAGGTATCTTTAGTACGTTAGGGTGATATGAATTGTGAGACAGGTATCTTCAGTACGTTAGGGTGATATGAATTGTGAGACAGGTATCTTCAGTACGTTAGGGTGATATGAATTGTGAGACAAGTATCTTTAGTACGTTAGGGGTGCTATGAATTGTGAGACAGGTATCTTTAGTACGTTAGGGTGATATGAATTGTGAGACAAGTATCTTTAGTACGTTAGGGTGATATGAATTGTGAGACAAGTATCTTTAGTACGTTAGGAGTGATATGAATTGTGAGACAGGTATCTTTAGTACGTTAGGCTGATATGAATTGTGAGACAAGTATCTTTAGTACGTTAGGGTGATATGAATTGTGAGACAAGTATCTTTAGTACGTTAGGGGTGATATGAATTGTGAGACAGGTATCTTTAGTACGTTAGGACTGATATGAATTGTGAGACAAGTATCTTTAGTACGTTAGGGTGATATGAATTGTGAGACAAGTATCTTTAGTACGTTAGGGGTGATATGAATTGTGAGACAGGTATCTTTAGTACGTTAGGCTGATATGAATTGTGAGACAAGTATCTTTAGTACGTTAGGGTGATATGAATTGTGAGACAAGTATCTATAGTACGTTAGGGGTGATATGAATTGTGAGACAGGTATCTTTAGTACGTTAGGGGTGATATGAATTGTGAGACAGGTATCTTTAGTACGTTAGGGGTGATATGAATTGTGAGACAGGTATCTTTAGTACGTTAGGGTGATATGAATTGTGAGACAAGTATCTTTAGAACGTTAGGGTGATATGAATTGTGAGACAAGTATCTTTAGTACGTTAGGAGTGATATGAATTGTGAGACAAGTATCTTTAGTACGTTAGGGGTGATATGAATTGTGAGACAAGTATCTTTAGTACGTTAGGAGTGATATGAATTGTGAGACAAGTATCTTTAGTACGTTAGGGTGATATGAATTGTGAGACAAGTATCTTTAGTACGTTAGGGGTGATATGAATTGTGAGACAAGTATCTTCCTACTCACTGACTCACCTTGATACAGCCGTAGCCTCAGAATGAAACCGACCAGGCTGAGGGGAACACAATAAGCTATTCAGGGGCACAGGAACGTATAATGTCTAGCTCTCACATTGAACATAGTCTCCCCTCTATTGAGCAACACACAGAATGTCCCACCCCGAACGCCGGCAACCAAGTAAATACGCCGTACGATAAAAGGATGTGTGCAAATGATGTGCGGGATGGGCCGACTCCCCCCCCCCCCGCCCGCTCTCTCTCTCTCTCTCTCTCTCTCTGTGAATTTGCATATAATTATCTTGTCATGATTGTGCAAGGCCTAGCCTGGTTTGTGGAGGAAATGTGCTTTGAATACAAATTTTCGAGTCAACTGACGATAACGGCTGCAGTGAAATTTTCAAATTTTTTTGGTATATTTTTTATGGCACCCCAGACACATTACAAACGCTCGCGCGAGTCTCTGTGTGTGTGTGTGTGTGTGTGTGTGTGTGTGTGTGTGTGTGTGTGTAGCGGAATATAATAATGTGCTGGTGATTATGCAAGACCTGGCACGTCCCGCAGCCCTACATACACAAAACCTAATGGCCTGTAATGGCTGTATTACCAGGATGTGACGCTCACACACAGCGGGCAGAACACGCACCACTTCACATTTCACGCATCAATATTTAATGTCGTGTCTGAACTTGATCTTATTCACACACACACACACACACACACACACACACACACACACACACACACACACACACACACACACACACAAATACTGGATATAAATGTTTTGGTTTTTTCCCCTTTTTCAGTGAAAATGGACATAATGGCAGTCGACAATCAAGCATTAACTATATGCATAAGTCTGCTCATGTTTCCGTGGTGTGGATTTGTAATCATCATTGTGACAGGAGTCTCATTGACAGAAACCTATGGCTGTTGCAGAAGCACCAGTTGTACCGTACATTATCTTGCAACTGTCTTTCCAAACACTAATGGGGTTTTTTGACTGCATTCAAACTTACACAGTATTTCCATTGATGTCTGTCTGTCTGTCTGTCTGTATCTCTCTGTCTGTCTCTCAACCTAAGTGCAAATTCGGCTCATTTTTTTTTTTTTTTTGTTACCAAAACCTTTCCTCTGAACCAAACAAACAGCTGTTGACGTAGCAACCTCTAAGGTGCAACTACATGACTCAGTTCCACAGAGAGAGAGAGAGAGAGAGAGAGAGAGAGAGTGAGAGAGAGAGAGAGAGAGAGAGAGAGTTAACTGTACTGCTGCCATTGTTTGGAATTCGTCAAGTATCGTCCCTACCATTGTGTAGATGCTGAATTTGTTGTTGTGTAAGACTTACCAATCATAGCCGCAAACTCTGCCACTTCATCGGAATTGAGCTGGTTGTCACTTTTGACTGTGAAGGGAAAACCGAGGATTCGTAAGACAAGAAATTCTAGTAATGTTAAAACAACACCCAGAATAGCAACAACAACAACGTATTAGAAATTAATATTGAGTATCAAATGCATGCATCAAATGATCAGTAAATCAAAATTTCTCAGAATTTGGCATGAACAATACAGCAAGCAACTCAAGCACAGAACAGCACAGCACAGCACAACGAGAAATAATCCCGAGACGACCAACCGTCCGCCTGGCGGAAAGCCACATCAACAACAGGGGACACAACTGCCCCCGGTCTCAGGTCAACATCAGGACAAACGTCACCCAGGCTTTGAAGAACCACGCCGGAAGCTCGCTTACCACAAATACACGTCTGATATACAACCCTTCTGTTAGTATTATCTTCAGCCGTTTACATGCGTCTAATATCTACAGGAAACGTAACTCGAAGCACTAGAGGCAGCCCATTTTCAGCCCGGTTATGACAAGACAGCAGCCGTCTGAGGGAAAGCAAAATGAAGGTAATCGCTTCGAGAGTAAGTAGCGATCAAAACAAATACATGACGGGGCTTAGTAAATTCTCCTGCGCTGAAGATCTGTACGTTTGGGTAGACCTGATTCATAATCGGTTGACGGTAGTCATTAGGAAAGAGTAATAATCAAGGGACTGAACTCCTGTTTTCAAACTCATATCATAACGACATTGTAATTATAGCTGTTTGTGAAGTAGCCATGATCGTCATGTGATATGTCACGTGGTTTATCTTCACGTTTCAATTCCCAGTGAACACACCATGGTGGAGATCAGAGAAAAACATGCCGCCAATAGGTGATAACTCATAATTATTTTACAGAGAAAAAACTTTGTGTGCCCGTGGACCTACCTGTCTCGGTGGTAGCAGCTCCTTTGTGCAGTTACCCGCGAATTAGTCTTTGTTGCTTGCGCGGCGTGAAGCCCTAAATAACCAACTCACTCCTTTGAGCAGTTGAGCAACGGGGAGCATCTCAGCGCCGCCAGCACACCGCATTGCCGCGGTGGCCAACACGTCTCGGTGCTCTTAGCTCAGTTCAACAACGGTGACCTAGGTCAGTACTTGGATGGATGACATGCAGTTACGGTTCACCTCGCACTTGCCCCAAAGATATTTCCACCATTATATACCAATGGTATCCGGGAATGGGCAGGGACGTTTCTTGTTTTGCTTGTTGTTGTCTTGCTGTTGTCTTGTTGTTGTTTAGTCTTGTTAGGTATGTTGCTGTTTTTAATATAATGGGCGTCTGTGTATTTACTGGTGAACGTGTGCCACTTTTTAAATCTACAACAACAACAACACACACACACACACACACACACACACACACACACACACACACACAGTCCTCTGCCTAAGGGGGGCAAACAAGTACATTTATAATAATAATAATAATAAAACATGGTAAAACTGACATTACTATATTCGCTTTATCCCAAATATATCGCCGCAGTTCAGTGTTGTCTTAAGGTGTGATTTCATCGATTACATGTGTTACATTTTGGCCCTTCGAGGGAAACAAAAATACCCAAATTAAACACTCGGGCAACGTTGCAAAACTTTGCGTAAAAGCCTTCAAATCTCTCACTATACTGACAAAGGAACTTGTTACATGCATACAAGCGATATTTATTTTCAAGTGAAAGTCAAGCTGTCAGCTTTCTACAACGTGCAAATAGTTCTCGAAAATGCGGACGTCACCTATAATTTTATCTGGAGGTACATGGCCCAGCTCTTTCCCGTGAGATGGACATCGCGATTACTGGGTCTTTCCAAGCTGGGCACAGTAGTCCAACACATCTGTTGCACGACATACCGTAAATGGAAAAGAACATCAGCGTGCACTGATTTTTCTTACGTATAAAACAAAACCTTACACACAATTATCTGTTGCATAATACAAGCACTTCTTGTGGAGTAGAAAGGATTTGAACTGAGGGTTACACAATCCGTTAAGATGGCACAAATGATAACGAGCAAATCAAAATCATGACTTAGGTAAATCAGATTACGGATGAAACTATGAGGAATCTTTGTAAAACGTTACACAACAAACCAAATATTTGTATGTCAATGGGACTTAATAGCGGTGCGAAACGTGGCTTGTACTCACCGATCAGGTTATTAAACCTCGCTACCTCATCACCCTGTAGCTCCCCGTCATTGTTTGCTGAGGACCGAAAAAAAGACAATCCGTAGCTCAGAACTTTGCTAAGAGTTGATTTCTTTAACACGAAACTACTGTTTTACACTGCTTTTTAAATGACACCTATGCCGCATGTTATCCGGAAATATGCACGGACTTGGTAGCATGAGGTATAGACAACCAGTGGAGCAAATAATACTGTTGGCAATGCTTTCATTGATTGACTTCATCACATGACCCAGTACAGCATGCAACTGTCATCAGCGGTCTTGGAGACAACGTAACATCCGTTCTCTTCTTTCAGCAGCACAGACTTGCCTGCGATGTTGTTCCGTGAATACCGTGTGTTGTGTGCTACGTGTTGACTTACTATCGAGGGTTTCACAAGACACAAAAGTAATAACGGAAAGACCGAGTTACTCACCATCGACCTGTCGGAAGGCGTCCTCCACCACCACAGACAGTGGGGCGTCAGCACCAACGTCAAAATCAGGGCAGGCCTCGGTCAGTGCCGCCAGAAGAGCCTCGTCTGCCACAAGGACGTCTGCCGCACGCTTCAGTCCCTTGCTGTGCAGCTATTCACCGGCCTGTTCAATTTTCTCCCCAACGTACCTTATTACCGCTCCGCCTGCCCGAAGGCCCTAATGTGGTGAGATTTAGTGGGTTGAATTATTACGATTGAGGTTCCCCTTTCCGAGTATGGTACTGTGTGATGACTATTTATGTTGTTTAAAGTTGACTTGATTTGGCATAACCTGTGTAACACGCGAAAGCATCAAAACTGTAACTCACGCCGCTGATAGGACCAGCCTCTGTGTCGGGCAGGAAGGGCAAGACAAACAGGAGAAGGACGACAGCTGACGTTTGCATCTGGGAGAAAAACATACTGCGTCATCGCTGACTGTGCTCGTTATTAACTAACCAGCCAACGAGAGTGCAGCTGGTCGGCATAAGTACAGACATGTTTTGTTGACAGCAACCATACGACTAGTGCGGACAGTACTTGCTAGCGCTGATTAAAACCACTGTTGTAGAGATCGCGAAAAGTCACTGCATTTCGATGGAAATTTCTAGACCATCCCAGAACATGCGAGTGCAGTAACGTCAGCAGATTACGCAACCCAGGAAAGATTCCGTACTTGCCAGTATGTTGTAGAAAGTTCTAGATCTGACCTGTTAGTATATAAGCAGCACTGCACAGCGTTCTGGGTTCTTCCTCTTTCATGAGTTTGTTCTTGCGCATCTTCTGTTAATAAAGTATTGGAGTTCCAGCCTGTTGTATCCCGTGTCTTCTCTGCGAGTGCACCGAGAGAGCGACATAGCAGGAGAAAAATACAACAGAAATATTTGGCGTCGCCGACAGGATTCGACATTGATCGACCTACGAAGGGACAGTACTCTCCAGTACTCAAGAAACTCCAACTACAGAAGTTGCACCCCTTCAACTGTTGCAGCAGCGAAAATTGACTGACAATGGCTGAGACAGCGGAGCTGATAAAATTGCTTAGAGAGCAAATGGAACAGCAAAAGGAACAAATGAAGGAACAGATGAGAATTCAAGCAAAGCAGCATGAAGAAGAATTAGCAGTCCAAAGAGAGCAGATGGGTGCGTTGATGAAGATGATTCAAGTTCAGACACCGACTGGGGATTCCAGTGCAAGTACCCGTCCTCACACTTCTACTGTTTCGACTGCCGCTATTCCACCGTTCGCTGCCTTTGATTCCACTTCAGAACTGTGGCCTGACTACTGGTCAAGGTTCTGCACATTTCTTGTCGCCAACGCCGTTCCTGACGACCGCAAGGCTAAAGTCTTCCTCACCAATCAGACTCCGGCTGTCTACAAGCAACTGGCAAATCTGGCTGCTCAACAAAATCCAAGAATGAATATCAACGATCTGACGATGGACCAAATCGTCGAGTTCATGAAAGAACAATTTGACCCAAAACTGTTCATAGTGCGAGAACGTTTCAAGTTCTGGAGCAACATGGAACGGAAGCCAGGCGAAACACTCCAGGAGCTGGCAGCCCGTATACGTCAAGACGCGGCTACCTGTGACTTTCCTTCGATCCAAGATCCACAAGATGAAGCTCTTAGGCAGAGATTCATATGTTCTGTCAACAACGAAGCTGTCTTGAAGGCTCTTTTCAAGGTCAAGGATACCGAGTTGGATTTTGCCAAGGCTGTCAAGATCGCCATAGAGACTGAAGACGCGGCAAAGGTGGCCAAGGAAACTGTCTACGGTTCCAAGCCCAGGCCGGTCAACAAAGTCAAGGCGAACAACAAAGGGGGTCGGCCAAAGAACCACCAGCAGTCTAACTCCACGACCAGCGATTCAGCAAAGTGCTACAGGTGTGGAAAGTCTCATAGAGCAACAGACTGCTACTACAAAGACTCCAAATGCAACTACTGTCAGAAGATAGGACATTTGGAGGCTGTTTGCAGGAAAAAACTGCATCAACAGCAACAAGGGGGACGACAGTCTGCAAAGTCTTCAGTGAAAAGTATCACAAAAGCAGAGCTCGTCAAAGCCATCCTCGGCGAAGTTCCCCAAGACACTCCTAGGTTGGACGTTCCAGTCACAATCCAGGATCAACAGTTCACGATGGAGCTGGACACTGCAACCACGGGAAATTTTGTTTCTGTGCCAGTCTGGAAACAACTGGGAAAACCGAAGCTGGATGACGTCACGCATCGGTACGAGTCTGCCAGCAAGCATGACCTACCCGTGTTGGGCACCTTCAAGGGCCAGACTAAGGACCCAGTAACTGGTAAACAGAGCTCCATTCCCTATATCGTCACCAAGATCCATGATCTCAACCTACTTGGACGAAACGCGATCCAGGCTCTGGGAATTTCAGTGGACAATGCCCTTGGACTGAAGAGCATAGAGAGTCAAGTCAAGAGCGAGGGTGCAAAAGAATCGCATCCGAAGACCTCCAGCACAACTTATGCTTCTCTTCAAAAGGATTGCCACACTCTCTGCGACAAGTTCCCAGATCTCTTCAAGGAAGAATTGGGATGTCTGAAGGATTTTGAGCTGGAAGTAAAGTTCAAGTCCGACGCGAAGCCGGTTTTTCACAAGGCAAGGCCGGTTCCTTTCGCTCTTCGTGATGACCTGACCAAAGGCTACGAAGAAGGCATCGCCAAAGGAGTCTGGAAGCCAGTCCAGTTCAACGACTATGGAACACCAGTGGTTCCAATTCGTAAGACAAACAGTGCAGGCGCCCTGAAGCCAAAACTGCGGATCTGTGGTGACTACTCAGTCGGGATCAACGATCAACTTGCTGATCACCGTCACCCAATGCCTCTCCCAGAGGAACTGATGCAAAAGCTGGGAGGAGGATTCGGTTACACAAAGATCGACCTCGCTGATGCCTACAACCAGATCAAGCTGGCACTAGAAAGTCAACGCAGACTAGCCCTCAGCACTCACCGTGGGGTACTTCTGCAACAACGACTACCTTTCGGAATCAAGTCAGCACCTGGTTATTTTCAGGAGATCATGGAAAATCTAACCAGTGATCTACCTGGAGTTGCCGTCTTCCAAGACGATATACTCACCAGCGGGAAGGATGCCAAAGATCATCTGAGCAACCTGGAACGACTACTCACGCGTCTGAACGACAAAGGACTCAGATGCCGTCGTGAAAAATGCCTGTTTGCTCAACCCAGTGTGGAATACCTTGGACACACTCTATCGGCTGAAGGAATCTCCAAAGGATCCAAAGTCGAGGCAGTCTTGAAGATGCCACCACCTACGGATGTCTCAAGCTTGAAGTCTTTTCTGGGCTCAGTACAATTCTACGGGAAATTCATCCCAAACCTGGCTACTATGGCAGAGCCACTCTACCGCCTGACAAAGAAGGCAAATCCCTGGAAGTGGGGAGAAGAGGAACAAGCAGCTTTTGAACAGCTGAAGAATGTGCTTTCCTCTGATCAAGTCCTTGTACACTTCGACCCAGAAAAGCCTGTGGGGCTGGCTTGTGACGCACCCAACGTTGGAATCGGAGCAGTACTGTTTCATCGCTATCCGGATGGAAGCGAGCGCCCAATTGCCAATGTGTCCAAGACTCTTACAGCTGCAGAAAGAAACTACAGCCAAATCCACAAGGAAGCCCTAGCCATCATCTATGGTTTGCGGAAATTCTACCAGTATCTGTACGGACGACAGTTCATACTGGTGACTGATCACAAGCCCCTGACGGCGCTGTTCGGACCAAAGAAAGGGACACCACTTCTTGCAGCTAACAGACTAGCTCGGTGGGCCCTATGGCTGAACCAGTTCGACTACACGATCGAGTACCGGAAAACTGCAGATCACGGCAATGCAGATGCCCTCAGTCGCTTGCCTTCAGGAGACGACATCGACCTTGACAGGGAGGAGAGTGGGGAAGACACGGACATGGTGTGCGCCATCCGAGTTCTCAGTCTTCAAGTTAAACCTTTCGACGCCAACATCCTTCGTCAAGAGTCAGGCAAAGATCCAGTGATAGCTACAGTGATGCGCTACGTGCGCGAAGGGTGGCCGCTGAAGCACGCTGAGATCAACGAAGAAGTCAGAAAGTTCCAGAAGTTGTCTGATTCTCTCAGTACCTGCCACGGATGCCTCATCTATGGTACAAGAGTTGTGATTCCACAAAGCCTGCAGCCCAAGATCCTTGATCTTCTGCACATCGGACACTTCGGCATGGAACGCATGAAGCAGTTGGCAAGAACTGCAGTATACTGGCCCGGTATCGACGCTGCAATAGAGATGACGAGTCGACGATGTGACTCCTGCGGCGAACATCAAAACAAGCCATCCAAACCGCCAGTTCATCCCTGGATGTTACCAGAGAAGCCATGGAGCTGAGTTCACGTGGACCACGCCATCAACTTCATGGGCACCAACTGGCTGGTGATCACAGATGCTTACTCAAAGTATCCATGCATCCACCCAACGTCATCCACGTCCACTAGAGCTACTCTAGACCTGCTGGAAGAAGACTTCGCTCACTTCGGATACCCACACACGTTGGTCTCCGACAATGCAACCACCTTTGTTTCTGAAGAGTTCCAGAGCTGGTGCAAGGAACGTGGGATCACGCACCTGACAGGAGCGCCCTATCATCCTGCTACCAATGGAGCTGCAGAACGGCTGGTGCAGACTTTCAAGCAAGCTCTCAGGAAGTCTTCTCTGCCCCCGAAGCGAGCACTTCAAGAGTTTCTGATGCAGTACCGGAGAATGCCAACATCCTGCGGATTCTCTCCGAGTGAACTCTTGATGTCCAGGCAGATTCGGACAAGGATCGACACTTTGCTTCCCTCGCCAGCACACATAGCTCAGGGCAAGCAATCCAAGGAGGCATCTAAAACTCAGGTGACTCCAGACTCTGGAGGTGTCGCCAAGGTGACCAGACAGTACAAGGCTGGAGATCCAGTATATGCACTGTACTATGGACCTCACCATGCCAAGCAGCCCAGATGGGTACCAGCAGTGGTCAAGAAGTCTACGGGTACTCGCTGCTTCAACGTCAAGGTAGTTCCTCGTGGCCCAGTTTGGAGACGACACTGGGAACAGTTGCGTCCACGTTACGCTTCTGAAGAGGACAACGAACCTGGTGATTCAGCAGATGCCTCTGAGCTCCCGATCGACCATCCGATGGAGATTCTGGAGAACGTGCCACCGACACAGAACCAGAGCAGACCACGACTGCCCAGGACCAAGCCACCTGTTCCAGAGTATGGTCCAGACAACCCCAGACGATCCAAAAGAACACCAAAACCCAGAGACAGACTTTGTTGTTGAAGTTTGTTGTGAAACAACAATTTTGGTAGGGAGGTGTTGTAGAGATCGCGAAAAGTCACTGCATTTCGATGGAAATTTCTAGACCATCCCAGAACATGCGAGTGCAGTAACGTCAGCAGATTACGCAACCCAGGAAAGATTCCGTACTTGCCAGTATGTTGTAGAATGTTCTAGATCTGACCTGTTAGTATATAAGCAGCACTGCACAGCGTTCTGGGTTCTTCCTCTTTCATGAGTTTGTTCTTGCGCATCTTCTGTTAATAAAGTATTGGAGTTCCAGCCTGTTGTATCCCGTGTCTTCTCTGCGAGTGCACCGAGAGAGCGACATAGCAGGAGAAAAATACAACAACCACTAAAAGGAAACATCCGATAATGTGTCACAAAATGGAAGGGGATGTTTCTGCTGATACTCCCGCTTTAAAAGTCTGGAAGATGACTGCTTCCACGTAAAGCCAACTGAAGCGTTCGGTGCTACTGTTTACGAACATTCCTTCCAGTCTGACTAAACCCCTTGCACAGCTGATTTTAATAAGGAGACGATAGCTGTTAAGAATATAGCAAGCTAGTCCGATGTCACCTGGCCTAAACATGAAGGTAATCATTCCATTAGCTTCGGGGCCGGGTGGTTTCAAACGGGCGGGAAAATGCTCATTGTGTGTTTTGGAATTTTAGTTAACCCCAAAGTTTTTTGTTTTGTTTTGTTTTTGGTAAATAGAGTCAGTCGACTAGCTTTCTGTGTTTTCTTCTCATTCTTCTTCGACCCTGGACCAAATCCAAAGTTTTACATATTAAAACAACAGTCTTTGGATGTTCTTTCCAGTCGTTGTATTATTAAACAAATTCGGTATTTTTTTTGTTTTTGTTTTTTTTCTCAGGCCAACGTCTCAAAAGTAATCTCAAATCCGGCAAAAAGTAGAGGGGAAAGGGGGTGAAGGTCACAAAACACCACTTCTCATCCATTGAAGTCAGCAGTGTCATTCTTCCGGCATTGTAGAAAGGAGTGGCAGGCTTGATGCATGTACATTTCAATTCGACGTTTTGTTCAGGAGCATTTTTGTAACCATCGTCATTGACGTTGGGGTTGGGGTTGACATGGGCCTCATCTGTGCATTTATTATACGGCTATGATACTTCTCATACATGCAACTAGTGCAGCATGTCACAAGCATTTCAAAGCATTTCAAACCATTTTTATTATTTAGAATTCCGACGTTTGGCAATTCTTACCAAGCCGATTTGGAATGGGGGTTAGGTTCAATTCAGCCTCACCACTGCCTTTCTAATAAATCAGTAGTTGTAGTTCTTTTGTTCTTGTGTGTGTGTGTGTGTGTGTGTGTGTGTGTGTGTGTGTGTGTGTGTGTGTGTGTGTGTGTGTGTGCACGAAGCGCCTTGAGCTCTTTAGAATAGGCGCTCTATTCGTCATTATTATTATTATTATTATTATTGAAGCTACGGTACTGTTATTACATGCAACATATTCAGTAGATCCAAAGAAAGCATGTTCGGTCATCTTCATACAGATACCGCCCTGTCTTGCAAAGCCACACGCCAATACCGGTCAAGCAATTCTGACCATGGCCGATTTGGAATGGGGTGAGGGTGAATCGGCTTCGCCACTGCCTTTCACTTAAAGATACGGTATTTTTTAATTTTTTAGCAGATCCTGAGAAAGCATGTCCTACCAGTTCTATAAAAAAAATTCTGCCGTTTCCTACTAGTGGTAAAATTAAGGATTTTTAACAGTTTGAACACAAAGGACACGTGAGTCAGCTGAAGACCTGAGCTGACTAAATGGTGTGAACAGAGTTAGTAAACTGGCCGATCTGTAACAAGTGTCGCCCACAAGGGAAAGAAACGTCATCGGTTGTCATTCCTAGCAACAACTAACGGCAGCCTGAAAGGTCTAATATATGTCCATCGTCATGTTCTCGAACTACCACCGATTTTCGTAAGTTATAGGTTATGCAAAACAAACATAAAAATACAAACAACAACAACAACAACAACAACAACAACCAAAAAACCCAAAAAGAAAGCCATTCTAGACAAAATGAGCACCTACGAACACAGAAAACACCAGCAGCAACAACAGCGCCGCCGACGACAACACCACAAAGTGGCGCATAGACAGAAAATTAAAATGCTTTATTCCTTTTCAGCAGAAAGTGGGCAAGGCCTACAAGTTGTCTGTCTATGACAAAGCAGACTGGAAGACTGGGCCGCCGTGTTGAGAGCTGGAAGACAACGCGAGATTTATAGGGAAGCAAGATCCGTGTTCACACAACGGGTATGTCCTGCTTCCTGCCACAAGAGTGATGGCGCATTGAGATAAGGCACATGCTTACACCTCAGTTTCCTGACACATGTAAACATGTGTCTTATCTCACATCTAATTCGCCATCACAGTTGTCGCTGCAAACAGGACATGTTGCGGTTATTACATGATCGTGTAGTCTGTTCGAATGGATTTAACGTGAACGTGTCCTTTGTTTTACATACGTTGTGAGTACTCTTACTGTTTCACCACTACTGACTACGTTACCACTAATATTAAATCTGATTACGGAGTTCAGCACGTTTCATAAAGTCAGGTATTCCGGGTGTAGTTCTGGTTGGGTTTTGTTGTTGTTGTTGCTAGATTGTTTGTTGCTTTTGTGCGTGTCTAATCTCTGATGCATGTTTGTGTTGTATTTGTATTTGTGTTACGCTTAATTTGTGAAATTGCCCATTTCATGAAATACGCACGATTTTGCTCATTTCCGTGAAATACGCAGCGAAATTGCTCATTTCACGAAACGGCCAAATTTACTGGCCATTTCATGAAATGGGCAACAATTTGTTGCGTATTTCACGAAATACGCATTGGAGAATTTGAGAGTCAAACGTTTAAATGCAAGTTTGCTCATTTCATGAAATGGGCATTTTAATTAACGGTGACATACACCCTCAAGTTTTCACAATATTTTCTTTGCATATTTCACTGTGGCTGTTAGTCTGGCTGTAGCTGCGGCTGTCTTGATGAGTGCTCACACATGTGCTTTTGTGAACCGCAAACGTTTTGGCTGGCTGGCGGGCGGTGGCTGCGGTTGTATTGATGAGTGCTCACTCGTGTGCTTTTGTGAACTGCAACGTTCGAATGCAAGTTTGCTCATTTCATAAAATACGCACGACTGTGTTGTTTTGTACTGCGGAATTATCTGTCTTTCATTTCTTTTTGCATTGGGGGAGCCGGAGTGGTCGAATGGTAGAGCGTTGGACTTCTAATGCTCGGGTCGTGAGTTCGATCCCGGCTGGGGCCAAATATTTGTGCTGGCTTTTTGATCGTTGCCCCGTCTTTGATATCACCCTATGTGGTGGAAAATGACGTTAAACCCCCAAACACCCACCCACCCACCCTTTCTGCATCGAGCAGAACAAGCAGTATGTCTATCCGCCGTTGCCGGCAAAGGTTCCTTTACTTGCTCACTCATCCATCCATTCATCCATCCATCCATCCATCCATCCATCTTCAGAGAGAGCACCCCGTACCTTTTACCCACCCACGTCCACTTATCCATCCATCCACCTACCTGTTTCATGAGGCATAGCAAATATCAGGTCCTGTTTTCGTTCCTCTGGCACCATAATCTTGCCGGACTTCAGTCGAATGACTTGTTGCAGTCCACCGAACTCTGAGATGCCAAAGGTCTTTATAATGTGATAGTTATCTCTTGATTGCCTTTCTCCAGTTAAGCGCTTTTGAAGAACTTCTTTGACCTTTTGGTCATATTCTATGTTCCACTCTCGGATAGACATACTGCTTGTTCTGCACAAGTACTCACAACGTATGTAAAACAAAGGACACGTTCACGTTAAATCCATTCGAACAGACGACACGATCATGTAATAACCGCAACATGTCCTGTTTGCAGCGGCAACTGTGATGGCGAATTAGATGTGAGATAAGACACATGTTTACATGTGTCAGGAAACTGAGGTGTAAGCATGTGCCTTATCTCAATGCGCCATCACTCTTGTGGCAGGAAGCAGGACATACCCGTTGTGTGGACACGGATCTTGCTTCCCTATAAATCTCGCGTTGTCTTCCAGCTCTCAACACGGCGGCCCAGTCTTCCAGTCTGCTTTGTCATAGACAGACAACTTGTAGGCCTTGCCCACTTTCTGCTGAAAAGGAATAAAGCATTTTAATTTTCTGTCTATGCGCCACTTTGTGGTGTTGTCGTCGGCGGCGCTGTTGTTGCTGCTGGTGTTTTCTGTGTTCGTAGGTGCTCATTTTGTCTAGAATGGCTTTCTTTTTGGGTTTTTTGGTTGTTGTTGTTGTTGTGGTTGTTGTTGTTTGTATTTTTATGTTTGTTTTGCATAACCTATAACTTACGAAAATCGGTGGTAGTTCGAGAACATGACGATGGACATATATTAGACCTTTCAGGCTGCCGTTAGTTGTTGCTAGGAATGACAACCGATGACGTTTCTTTCCCATAACACATAACGATAATCTCTGATCGGGGTACTGCTCCAACGCTAGGGAACACCGATGATGACTTGGGTAAATCATCAGTAACATGTAGCAGCAGCAAGTCTTGTCCATTACTGTGTTGTCGAACGGTTACTGGAACAACAGGTTCTTTAGACACTACTGTCCTTTCATTCAAATACACAAACCATGGTACCATCTTGTAATTCACTTCATAAAATCACGCCTCTTGGAACTTGCAAGTATTCCGTTGAATACATGAAAAAGGGCGGTCGGTGGTTTAGTGGTAATGTTTCCTGTCGCCACTGCAAAGGGATGAGGGTTCAAACCCCATTTTGGGCAAAGACTTTTTCAGCTGAAGTCCTATGTGGCACCGTCCATTCAGGCTGCTCGTCGGGGTTCTGACCGTGTACTCCGGCTTCCTGCCCCTCGGCTTGGAAATGTTCAGCCAACTAATTCAAAATTCTGACAGACTGACAAATTCTGAGCTTCGATACCTAAACAGCTGAGCTGATCACTCGCACAACGTGACTGACATGTGTCCCGTGTGTGAGAGAGTGTAGTTGTTGTGTTATGTTCACCTTGCGGCGCTTTAAGCCAAGCATTTGAGAAAAGCGCTTGGCCCGGCCACACATTACACATTATTACAAAATCCCGTATTTGCAAACCTTCAGTATTCATCAGGAAGAAAAAGAGAAACATTTGTGATTATATCTAAGATGGTCAATAACCAGATTTGGGTCATTATGATAACGTATTCAGGTAGGAACTAAACGCAAGATGCCTTCACATTTTTCCTGTTTCCCTTTTATGGTTTTCAAGCCAAGGTTTGAACATATTGACCATAAACATGTAATCACACGCCTTTCACCAGATGCAGTCACCAGCTCTAGTTCTCTTGGTCGTCCTTTCCGTTTGCCTGATGGCCAGGACTGAGGAATCGGAAGCCTGTTTCTCCTGTAGTGCTTGGCTGTGGGGGGTAATATCTCTCTCTCTCTCTCTCTCTCTCTCAGCCGCGAATTAGTCTTTGTGGCTTGCGCGGCTTTAAGCTCTCTCTCTCTCGTCTTTGTCATGTTCATTGTCGGGCTAATTTTGAGTTGATTTTATATTTATTTGTAGTCAAATAGTTTTAGTTTTAGTTCATTTCTTTCTAGTATATTTTCTTTTTAATTTGTTTTATTTCTTAGTTTAGCAACGGCAAATCATGAACTCGCACATGTTTTACCGTTGAAAAATTTCATTGTTCATTGTTCTCCATACTTACTTACTTAGGCCCCTGGCTCCAAGTGGAGTATAGGCCATCGACAACCCTTCGCCATCGCACTCTGTTCTGGGCTATTCTTGCCACTCCAGTCCAGTTGGTCCCCTGCTTATATAGTTCTGCCTCAGTGCCCCGGCCTCTCTTCCTTTTCCCCTGCGAGTTCCATGTCAGGGCTTGGCGTGTGGTGCTGGATGCTGGCTTCCTGAGGGTATGTCCAATCCAGCCCCACTTCCACCGCAGGATCTGCGTGGCCACTGGTTCCTGCCCCGCTCGCTCCCACAGCTATTGTTCTCCATACAAAGCATATATTTTATTAAACAATGACGCATCACCCATTCATCAGTCTGTCAGTCCAAGCTGTTTCCATCACGTGCTGGTTATCCACAATTATTATAACCAGCTAACCTAATTGTCTTGTATTATGTCCAAGCACTGCGATTGTAGAAAACGTGCTGACGGCGGCCATGACGTGACTCAGGTTCTGTCCGAGCTTTGTCCAGACGCTGGCATCACTTCTGACACAGTCGTTAGTTCACTCGCGCAGGATGCCTTCCGGGAGGCAGACGGTCAGTTCATTTCATCTTGGGGTGAATCTTAAATCAAAAGTTTGCCAAACATATGTTTCACTTTGGAAGATCTATAACCTTGGTAATGTTTCTAAACTAGGTCTTTGTTGCTTGCGCGGCGTTAATAAATAACTAACTTTTAAACCAGGTTTTCCCGATGTCAGATTAAAGGGAAGATAAAAACATAAGTTTCTTTTCAGGTAATTTGTAGATAATTATACTTTCATTCACATTTTTCTAATTTGTTTTTTTCAGAAAACAACGACGGCCAGCTGAACGCAGACGAAGTGGCAGAATTTGCAGGATTTGTCAGTGAGTGGAATTAAATTTGGTGTACAGAGGGTTGTGGTTTTCCAGAATGGTATCATGGTATCACCTCGCTGTGACCGTTCATCTTCCTATCAGTCTGCTCTCACAAATCGTTGTGAACTGGAGTGTTGAACATCGTACCACTTATACGCCTGTACACTGACAGAATCTCACACACTGGCACTGAGCCAACAAAAGTTTTTATGCGAAGTGCATATCAAGGAGTCAGCTGGCGGTACAGGCTGACTAACAAGGGTGTTCAAACATAAGCTGGTCCGTGTGCTGCTTGGTAATCGTGGAATTTCAGCGTTTAGGTATCTTCAACTGTAGAAAGACCAGTGTAGATGAAACAATCAAAAAACATACGGGGGAAACCGATAAATCAGCCTGATGTAAAATGTTTCACGACAAATTGTTCCAATCTTATTTTCATAGTCGTGCAATAATTTTGTCGGTATCCCTCTTTCATAGATTTGCTGGAGTACTGCACGGAACTGAAACTGAATCCGAGCGGAAGTGAGTGAGAAAACCTGGCAACAGTCAACTCCAGCTCTCGTCTGATGATTATCACTCAGGGTGGAGCCGAGTCATTTTCAGCAATGCTAAATTCGTGCTGTATTTTTTCAAAGTATTTGTTTCTAACACTTTTTCTTGGCGTGTCTTTACTGAACTCTTTTCTCATCTAAAAAAATAAGACTTGTTTAATAAATGGAGAACTGAAACATGTATCTATAATGTTTACTGAGTTTTGTATACTGTCCACATGCTGTGGTCGTAAATACGCACTGAAGACTTTAACGCCACAGAATACAAATGCACGAAGCCTCAACATGCCCATATATTATATTATATTATATTATATTATATTATATTATATTCCCTAATACACGTGTAGCCTCAGGCATCATAGCCACTCAGTTAGTTAGTTATTTAGGGATGAACGCCGCGCGCTACAAAGTAGCCATCCCTAAATATGCTTCAATCTAAACAAAACTTACCATGCACTGACTATTCAAGGGCACGTACCAGGTTGGAGTTTAAAAAAGTGAATGTTTCCTTTCCGCTCAGGCCTCACTGGAGTAATGCTCGTCTACTTTCTGTTTAGGGGAGAAAGCCACTTCAACCAAATCTACTCGCCTTTCTTGTGCGCAAAGCGTCCTAGCTTCACTGGCAGCTTGCCTCCTCTTGCTACCCCCTGGCATACACCTTGCCCTACCAAATACAAAAATCACTACAAACGAGCACACCCGCAAAACAAGGTCCCTCAAACAAACACCAACATGACCCTGAGCGCAATTAGTGTCCTTACGCCTGTCGGGGAGCCGCGGTGGTCGAATGGTAGAGCGTTGGACTTCCAATGCTCGGGTCGTGAGTTCGAACCCCGGCTGGGGCCAAATATTGTGCTGGCTTTTTCATCGTTGCCCCGTCTTTGATATCACCCTTATGTGGTGGAAAAGGACGTTAAACTTCCAAACACCCACCCACCCCGTACGCCTGTCGTTTAAATACTACTCAGTATAATACTGTTCCCAGAAAGATCCAGTACAGGTTTAGTACAGTAAACTGCAGGTTTAGTTTATGTGTCTACAAGCCCGACTGCATGTAACGCTGTGTACTCGAGTTCTTGCATTCGCGCATTTACCTCACACTACAGGAGACCTGGTGAAATGAAGCATCGGTGTTCCCATGTGACACAAAGCGCTAAACGGGTAATTCCAAAATGTGTGGCGCGATCTCTACAATAGCTAATGAAATCCTTCACTGAGAATGGCAGTCTGAAATCTCCCTCATATTCAATGCACAAGGATGTAGACACATCTTCAGGGTCGCTTTGACGAGTTCGTGACAAATGGTGCGTGTTGTGTCCGCTGTGTTTATTTTATGACTGTCACATCCGGGTTATGGGCCATCATTTATTTGAATAAGCTGCTGGACGAACAGGTCTTGCACGATCATAACAACGTAATTACACACACACACACACACACACACACACACACACACACACACACACACACACACACCGTCACACACACACACACACACACACACACACACCGTCCTGCACCTCATTGGCACACATCATTTTTTTACGACGATTTAACCAGCGCTGGGTTTTTACCCGGTTGTTCGTGCCAGGGGTGAAGCATTCTGTTCATGTACTGTTTGTATAGAGAGGCTATGAGGTATATGAGGACACTGTGTTGCCCTGCGTCGTCAGTATAGTGCATGGGGTTCGACTGAAACAGCCCGGTCATATTCTGAGTAAATACTGTGAGTGTGGTCATACATCTGTACGAAGGTGAGCAAGAACGTCATTTCTCTTGCGATTCAAATTAGCAGCTTAAATCCATTTGGCTTGATTCAGACGTCACGCCACTCTGACATGACATTATACTGAAGAGCAGAGAGAGAGAGAGAGAGAATGACGTCACCTCTAAGTATCTCGTGAAAACAGGTGAACATCGATATTTGGCCAAACGTCTTGTCAAACTCGTAGTTCTAAATAATTTATCATGTAAGCCAGACGACACTCACGTGTGAAAACTACGCAAACAGTTGTGGTGTTTCTTAGGGTGTGCTGTTGTTGCTGTTGCTGTTGTAAACGTTGATGTTTATTTTTATGCTTAATTACTTTTCAGTACTTCTTTGCTAGTGGTCACAAAAACAGGGAACAGAACAGAAAAAATAAAACACAACACAGGAAGCTCTTTTCTTCCGGTTTGACACTTGTGTCATTGCTCTTTATTTTTTATTTTTTTTTAATTGAAACAGCAGCCTTACTGGTTTCCATACAATGAGCTGTCAAACGTTTCCACTTGCCAAAGGTAACTCGCGTTACACTGTGACACGTACTTGGCTAAAACACAGAACTGTTACGCAGAATTTACTTTATCTTTATTTGTGTATGTAAGGGGTGTTGTATCACCTACCTAAAACAAGTTTGGTAAATTTGGTTGATATCCAATACTTAAAATAAGAAGATGGCCACTGACCAGCCCAATATGTTGTTTCCATTTAATCACCTGCTGTCGTCAAGGCCGTTCTTTTGTAATGCCATGTATACGGGAGGACACACACACACACACACACACACACACACACACACACACACTCTCTCTCTCTCTCTCTCTCTCTCTCTCTCTCTCAATGGAAACAACTGACCGGGCTTGTCAGACCAATCTTGGTTTTGGAAGAGAGACGTCAAGTTGTTTTCTTTGAAATCTATGACGTTTTCCTCATTGGGATGACGCATAATACATTTGACGTAATAACTTTGACTCGGATACAATTCTTGCAATGAAAGCAGCCCCATGAAAATTGAAGTGTTGCTGCTGCGCAGTGTAAAGATCGAATTTATACCGGCTCAATGTGTTTAACAGACAAGTCTGCGCGGCGAACGTTTTTTCACTATGTGTCATGTCTGCTGCGCGCGCGCGCACACAGACACACACAGACATACGCGCGCGCGCACGCACGCACGCAGACTTGCGCGAGCCGCGTTTGTGCATGTGCTCCATTGAGACCTATGTGGTGTTCTCTCACTCTACTATGCTATTGAGTGAGAGTCAGTGGGAAAAACAAAGCTCACTACATCAATGAAACTCCCGCTTTCCCCGTCTACAAATAGAGAACTTCCGAAAAGTGACGACACACCCCCACGTCAATCAAACATGACGTCGGCAAACTGACGCTGATACAGTTTTGCGTCAGTGCGCGTGTGCCTTTTCTGCGATGTTTGTGAGGCGTGTGGCTTGTGTAAAGGAAATGTGCTTCGAGTACAAATTTTCGAGTCAACTGACGACAACGGCTGCAGTGAATGGCACCCCAGGCTCATTATCTATGTATAGTAGGAGCGATTTTGAGATCTAAAGTGTGTTCACCAGCACTTTCATCAGGTACGGTTTACGCCAAAAGTATAAAAGCGACAACCTCCAAAATTCACTCAGTTGAGAGTCCGTATTCATGCTATCTATGTCCCAAAAATGGAGTGGTTTAGGTAAATATTACGCCTTTAAACGCCAGAAAGCCACTTTTTCTGAAAAGGGCGATAACTCGCAAATCATGTGTGCAATCGTACCTGGATCGGGCCTTCTATTCAACAATCTTGATTCATTTAGAAACCCCAAATTTGAAACCGATCGGTTCAGTATTTTCGGAGAAATAGGCATCTGAACTGGGTTCACATGCAATGTCAACTCAGGCTCGGTTTACATGAAAACTATAAGAGCGACCATTTTCTAGTAGTAAGTCAATTCAGAGTCCGTATTCAAGCTATCTACTGCCAAAAAATTGAGTGATTTAAATAAATATTACGCCTGTACACGAAAGACAACCAACTTGTCTCAAAAGGGCGATAACTTCCAAATCACTTAAGCAATCATCACACGCTTGAATCGTCTAATGTAACATTTTGATAAATTTGGATACCCCAAATTTGAAGCCATTCGGTTAAGTATCTTCGAAGAAACGGGCCCGGACACAATTCACACACACACACACACACACACACACACACACGCACATCCACACAGACGGCACTCACTGAGGAGGAGAAGTGCGTTCGGAACACCGTACGCGTCAGCATCGATGACGCAAGTTTTCTTACGTCATTGTCAGAGTTACACTTCCAAATCGTCTCTGCGGGAGATCGGCAGTGACGTGCGTTTGTACCACAGATGCTTGCCTATGAACGTGGAAATTTTAGCCCGTCCTATTATGTTGTTTCCATTACTATGGAAACAACATAAAAACACAACTCATGTGACACGGTAACGCGAGTGACCTGCATACTGATAATTTTCACAGTGCACAACAAAAACAATATATTTCTGCCCAATTTCCCTAACATATAGCACATCAGAACAGCATCACTGTCACCAATACTCTTGTCCCTGGAGGCAAATGTACAGTCACCAGCAGATGTTTTTCTTAAAAGGTGACCTTGTTACACGTGACACGTGCACTCATTAGCTTGAGACACAGTCACTCTCCTGAACGCGCTCGCCCACACATTCTCCCCCCTACACTAGTTGCAGGTAAACGCGAGTCTTCTGCCAGGTATCAGTGATGGTTGTGCCACTATTGTCTGGATCATGGAGGTTGGATGCCACGCCTGATCAGCCCAAATGTAGACCCCATCTTTCTCCTCAAGATAGTGCAGCAAACATTCTCTCTCGCCTTCTGCATCCACAACCTCAAGAACCTACAACACACAGAATACAACAGCAGGAATATACACTCGATTCGTATCAATATAAATGTATTTAGGACAAAGAAAAGAAGTTTAAAAAAAGCAGACAAAGCACTACTGAGAACTTTTTTGGGGTCTACATTTGTGATAAGAATAAAAACAGCCGTGCATTTGTTTATGAAAACATTTTAAAATATAACTCATTTACCTTGGCGTAGTAGAGGGTTTCAGTCTGCCTGCGGCCAGTAGTGAAGACTGCCTTCACAAAGATCCACCTTGGGAGTTCTGAAAAAAAAAAGACGCAAGTTTTAAGCATTTAATAAAAACGGAAAATAAGCTTAACTTACTTTTTACAGGGCAAGAAATTCGCTTTCATTAAGCGTGAATGGTATACTTTGTGTATGCCATTATTCCGCCCAAGGTGTCGTCAGTAATTCCGACCGTACCATACACGTCCTGTGAAACACAGTTACCAGGTCAGGTTAAATGCCACATTTCGGAACTAAAAATAGAAATTTGCTAACAGTGCAAAACATTTAATTTCTTCCTAATCTGCCAACACACTAAAAAATGCATATTGCTACTTGTAGGTAGGTAAACCAGAAACAGTAACATGATTACATGGGACACACAAATAACCTGTCCCGTGAAACACTGCAACCAAGAACCTATTTTCAACCTTATTTTCTCTTTCAAGATGTATTTTCAAATAGTTGTTTTGATGCAAACCTACATAGCAGTGCAAAGAAAGCAAAAAAACAAAAACAAAAACAACAAAAAACCTGCACTACTGATAAGGCAATCAACGTTTTTCTTATAAAAAGGGTGCACTGGGTAACAACCATTACCGCGACACAGGTCGTGCATTGATTTCTGTGGAAAATGGGTGTCCCGTGAAACAAAGTTACTAATGTTTCATTATTGACCATCCCGGGGAATTTGTTCAGAATTAATAAAAGTGTGCTACTAGACAGACACCTCCAGTACAAAACCTCTCACGGAGGTTATGTCATTATCTTTCCTGTGGTCACTAGAGGCTAAAATGCACTTTTCAAGTCACACACGTTTCATGGGAGGACTGGAGGAGACATGAAGGAATGGGTACTGCCACATCGTTAATTAAGCTGTAGCGCGTGATTTCATACAAAATATCACCAAAATATTGAGTGAAAAACTAAGTTAAAACATTTCTTCTTACCTTGAAACACCGACGATTGCAAAAAGTCGCTTCACAGAGCCGATGACACTCCAAAATACCGGCAACATGCGATCGTCTTTCGCGCCGGTCACATCGTTACCAGTGAAAGAAAGGCGTGACACGTAACGGTTTTCGGGCTCAGAAACGCAGAAATTTCGCTGTTGATGTGTAAAACGTCATCAGTCAGCAAGTATGACCTTGGGTACACAAAAATACGGTGTTCTGAGCTGCTGTTTTCGAAACTTGTGTTCGGACACGGTCTCTAAACTTTGAAGGTAACTAACGTTTCACTTGTGACACGGCGAACAATATGCGCTCTAAATAAACCAGGAATGCAAAAGTGCTGTTGAAACTGCAGCAAACATCCGCATTGTGATGTAAACTTGCCACATTTGAGGTTTGAGGTACAGAAACGAGTTTCCAATGGGCTTTCGACAGCCAACTTCGATACCGATCGAGTGTGACACGCCATGTAACGCGGTTACCGTTAACATTCCCTGCAATTTCTAAACCAGCAGTACAAAAAAGTATCTTCAGCCGTTCTTTTTTTAATAATTTAACGTCTTGTTATGATGTAGAGATAAACATTTCGAGTCAGCTTTGTTAACTGACTTCACACGGGACAGATTTGGATAGCAGGTTGTCGAGTTCCCTTTTCTGACGCCATTTTTACCACCATTTTTACCGTTTCTTTTGCAATTTCTCTTTTTGTACAAGCATTTTCAAACCGTCCTTGCTCATGCTGTTACTTTATTGTTTCATCAAGACACAAACGTCAATTTTTAATGAGTTTGGACTAAATATGTACTGTAAACAACGTTCTAGTGAAGCTACCCCAGTTTGTGACCACTAGCAAAGAATGACAGTTTTGCAGTGTGCTAGATGCTGACAGTGAACGACAATGGAAGTGTTACGAGTGCTTGTAGCTGTGGGTGTTCTTCACTTGTGTCTGGTGGTCGGTTCTGACCAAGACAATGACTCACTCCTGGCTATCTATCACCGGCTGCATGAGGACCCCGTTACTATAGAGAGAATGTGGAGGAAGACTGGCAACGATTCTTTCTTTCTAGATCCGTGTTACGTCGATGTGGCGCCACCTGCTGGAGACGATGTCCCGTGTGGTGAAGGGTTGTGTCGGTGTCGTCACACCGTGGCTAACTGTTCCTTCCGCACAGCTAAAGTCAGCTACGTGCCCAAACTACCACCCTCTGTGACGGAACTGTCCTTCACACACAACACACTGCTGTCCATCGACCGTGACGATTTCTTCCAAAATGTCACCGATATTGAATTCCTGGATCTTTCTTTTAACTACTTGACTTACATCAGTCTTGGAGCATTTCGTCATTTGAAGAAGTTGAAGACACTCATCTTGCTTCCGCATTACATGACCTATGATACTCTCGCTCCTGTCTTGTCCATCACGACCTTGACATTCCTGGACATCAGTTATTCTGTGACTGGCAGACTTGGCACGCCACCTGACGACCTTTTCCACAGGTATCCACTGGTTCATCTGGAGACGATATGTTTACGTCACGTCGGCATTAGCCATCTTAACATGGCCGTGTTTAGACCTCTGGGTCAGCTGAGGAATGTACAACTTACAGGGAACCTGCTGAATGACGAAACTCTGCACACAGACTTTCTGCCTCAGCTGACCGGATCTATCGTTCTGACGGAGAACTCCTTCACTCAGTTTCTGGAAACCTGCCGGGGCGGAGTCTCTCTCTTGCCGAACCTGACCTCGCTTGATCTCTCAACCAATCCCTTGAAGGCTTTGTTAAAGAATCATTGGACGTCATCATTTGCTTACACATCAATATGTCTGCCAGGATTAAAATATCTCACTCTTTGGGACACTTACTTGACCGAAGTTGAGAAGGACACCTTTAGTCAGAACGCATTTCCGTCTCTGGAAGTTCTCTCCCTTGGAGGAAATAATATGTTAACTATGGCGGGCCAGTTCGCCTTCCAAAATCCCAGTTTACAAGCGTTTTCTCTTCAATCGTGCGGGATTGATTTTGCAGCAGACATAGTTCACGCTGAATGTTTTGCCGGATGTCCAAATATGGTGGCAATAATCCTACAGAATAATGATTTCAGAGACGTGACGGAAGACAAGTTTAATCGTCTGTTTCGTCAAGTTACTCGTCTAGGTGTTCTCAGTCTCACTTCCACCCGGATAGGAGATATCAAAGCTGGTATGTTTACAAACTTCACATCTCTACAGGTACTGCGTCTGAATGTAAATAGACTGACGGAGATACCTGATGGTGTGTTTGATGTTCTGCCCAAACTGAAGGAGGTGGATCTATCTGACAACAAGATAACTGTTGTGAGAGAGACGACATTCAGTACAACTACTCGTCAGCGTCTGACGGCTGTTGACCTTAGCGGCAATCCGTTCCTGTGTTCCTGTGAGTTGAAATGGTTCCAACACTGGCTCATCACTCAACCCTCTCTCTTTCTGTCGAGGGATAACTACATGTGTGATAACATACCAAACACCACTGTTCAGTCGTTCTTTCTGGCCGACCAAGCGTGTCTATGGAGTCCTGACATTTCTAAGTTCATCATAGCCACCTTTGTCCTTGTGATGTTACCGTTGAGTCTTCTCTCTCTTCTCTACCGCTACCGCTGACACATCCGCTTGCTGCTTTACGAAGCGTACCGAGGCCGGGGCAACAGACAGCGCCATCTACCCGACAGGCACTTCCGGTATGACGTCTTCGTGTCCTATGATAGCGAAGACCTAAGCTGGGTACGTGTGCACTTGATGTCGGAGTTAGAGGAGCGACTCGGCCTCAAGCTGTGTATTCATCAGCGTGATTTTACCCCGGGTGTTCCTATCGTGGACAACATCACGGAGTGTGTGCAGGCAAGCAACAAGGTTCTCTTGGTCTTCTCCACCAGTTTCACACACAGTCACTGGTGTCAGTTTGAACTTCACTTTTGTCTGAGTCACGTGCTGGAGCGGGGCGATGCGCTATTGGTCGTGCTTTTGAACGATATCCCATCACGTGACCTGACCCCCGCCATGATGGCAGTAATGAAAACCACGACCTACATTGAGTGGGCAGATGAGTCCGAGGCTAGAGCCTCGTTCTGGGGTCGCATCCACCTAGCACTAAACGACGTTGTGTCGTCAGTGTGAACATGATGACGTGACATGACAGTGTGAACATGATGACGTGACATTGGTCAAACACTGACGGCCTGGGGCCAGTTGCACAACAGCAAGTTAGTGAGTGGTGCCTAGCGCATAGTTAAATCGCTAGCTTATAGTTAGCTACCTACAAGGTACAGCAGGTGGCTAACTTTGTTGCATGAGCAAGATTTAACACGTAGCTAGATAGCTTCAAGGTACGGTTGTTAGCTGTAGCTAGCTATAAATAGATCGGGAGATTCCCTCTCTCGCTCACTGCCAAACTCCTTATATGGTATTAGTTCTCGGAAAAGAAGCCCAACACGACTTCTCGGAAGGCGTGTATAAATGCTATAAGCTTAGCTGGTTCCTCACGACGTAAAGATGGCGAAGAGAGCAAGGAAGCAGAATTTTTCTTCAGCTGAGAGAGTCGCTCTCATCGAAGAGTCAGTTTCGCTGAGGAAAAGTGTTCTCCAACAATAGTTCAAAACAACATCTGCGAATAAGGACAAACAAAAAGCGTGGTTGGAGACTGATCTGTGAAGCCGTTAACAGTGTTTCAGTGTGGCCGAACAGTGATGGAAGTCAAAGAAAAATGGTCCAAACTTTCTTCAGAGGCCCGAGTTCAGCTTCGTGCTCGGAAATACCCCCCAACTGGATCGGGCAAAGTGGCAATTACTGTCTACACGCACATCAAACACGCACTTAATATACCTAACTCAACCCAAACACACCAATACAGCCATCACAAGCAGACCCTTTCTCCCGAAATATACATGGAAAGAAAATACAATTTGACAATTGCACTGGCAGCATGCACCCACAGACGTATTGCATACAAACGCATGCAGAAAATCGAACCGTGATCTTTTGCGATGTCATTTTCTTAAAAACTCACGTCACTGAAAATACTGACGTATACACGCCCGCCAAACACAGCCATTTTGAAGCAACAACACTAGGTGAGGTATTTCCTTAGACATATTTGCTGATTCTCACTTTCACTCATTCTCCATGTTAGCATTCAGTCACGGTATTTCCGAAATATATTTTACCTGTTCTTCCCGCTCTGTCTTGACCTAAGGTGGCTGATGAGCCGGTGAAATTCCGGCGAAACGCGTTCCGCTACGGTCAAGACTTTCCTACCTTACTAGACACCATTTCCTTGTATGTAGAACTTCAATGCGTATGAAATACCTCTGGATGGGGTTTCTGGGTAAAGTCGATGTCTCTTTTCCTTCAACTGACAAGGCCTTCTTTAATCGTGCCAGTTTTGCTGTATGAAGCCAGCCATTTTGTCAGACCAAAATAAACAAAGACTGTTGATATCTAGACTAACTTGTAGTTAGCTGACTTAGCGATGCTGTCGAGCACCTCTAAATTTTCAGCGCTAAACTAACTATCAACTAAGAATAACTACTTGCTAAAGAGCCCATGCAACCACAGTTAGGCTAACTGCCAGGATTTAACTTGTAGCTAGGAATTTACCAACCAGTTAGCCACTAACTTGCTGTTATGCAACTGGCCCCTGAAGTATAGTTTGATAAGTGTGCTTGTTGATGTTCTCGTTGTCGTTGTTGTTGTTGTTGTGTGAAATTGACTTTCAAAATGATGTGTTCTTACATCACTGTGTTTTATTGTTTGTTTTCCCCCTCCATCTCTTGTACAGGAACGTGACAATGGCGGATTTGTACAGCTTTTGTACTGGTGAATAAATCCGTGCAACAGTTGTTTGTACACAGGAGTTCTTTATAGAGTAAAGACATGTCGTCGAAATGAAAGACCATCTGCTCGGAAAATCTGATTTATCCTCAATCCGTGTGTGTGTGTGTGTGTGTGTGTGTGTGTGTGTGTGTGTGAGAGAGAGAGAGAGAGAGAGAGAGAGACACACACACACACACACACACACAGACCCACACACAGACCCACTGCCGATAAGACAATTTCCTGTTTTCGCAAAAAGACCAAACAAAGAGAGCACTCAGTGCAAGAATTACATCCTGCATTTATTATCATCTTGCATATCTTTCCTGCATATTTTCCATCCAGAAAAAAACGCACTGCAACAAAACAAGTACAGTTTTGTTCGACAAGACTGTTAAATATTTGTACACAGTGTTTTGTTTGTTCATGCCAAATACCTCTATAAGCATATAAAGCGGAGAACTTTGTATCCTTGCGTTGTGGGGATCTACAACTCTGAGCAAAAGTCGAGCACACCTGTAACGAGGAAAATAATCATCAGTAAACTACAAACAAGTCACGTGATTATTGTCACAACCAGAAGACAAAATATCTGTTGAACTCTACCTAAAAATTATGCGGGTGCTTCGTGGAATGTATTAAACATTAAACTACCCAAAAGCTGAGCCTGAGCGAATATGTCATTTAAGATATAATTTTAACAAATGTAAGATTAATGTCAATAACTAATACCTGTGATTTACAGTCTACAAGCATCTCTGGCAAAAAGAAGGCAGTAGCCAACACATACTGATATCGGTCAATACCGATATCAGCTGTAGTGTTTTTGTTTTGTTCTTAAGCTGGGAGAGACACAGGACGAGCGCGTACGTACCAACAAGCTGGGCAAACTGCTCTGTTTCTGCACCATTCAGTTGACCGTCTTGGTTTGCTGCAACACACACACACACACACACACACACACACACACACACACACACACACACACACACACACACACACACACACACGTCCTTGAAAGTAAAGCGCTGAGTGCAGGATGGAGATCACAACTTTGCTTCTAGACTCTTTCATTCGTCTCTGATGTACCACGTTAAGAAATGTATACCTGTGTATTCCTATACCTTTGTATACCTATACCTGTATATATACCTATACCTTTGTATACTATACCTGTGTACCTGTGTATACCTATACCTGTGTATACCTATACCTGTGTATACCTATACCTGTGTATACCTATACCTGTGTACCTGTGTATACCTATACCTGTGTATACCTATACCTGTGTATACCTATACCTGTGTACCTGTGTATACCTACCTGTGTATACCTATACCTGTGTATACCTATACCTGTGTATACCTATACCTGTGTACCTGTGTATACCTATACCTGTGTATACCTATACCTGTGTATACCTATACCTGTGTACCTGTGTATACCTATACCTGTGTATACCTATACCTGTGTATACCTATACCTGTGTATACCTATACCTGTGCATACCTGTTCTAACATAACTATTCTCGTCTGAATAACATGACAGGATGGTAAAAGCACAGGAGACCCGTGTTCTCATATGACAAGGTTTTTTTCCACTGAGTCTGCCTTTCTGTGTCGGGGGGGGGGGGGGGGGGGGGTGGAGGGGATGGAGAGAGAAAACAAAAGAACGGGGTTATCCCATAATCCCCCTAAAACGTGACATCGTGCCAACAGCATGGTGAAATAGAGATGAAAAAGGTCCTTCCTACCGTCGGCCTCCCAGAAGGCGAAGGAGAGAACCTCAGTCCATGGCACGCTCTGACTGACGTCCACCTCAGGACACGTCTCCTTCAACACCGCCATCACGGATTCAGGAATCACGTCTGTGTCTGACGCACGTTTCCCGCCCAAAGCACCAACGCCCGCAACAATTGCAGCTGTTGTAGCTGCCTGAAATCAGGGAACCCAACGTATGGTGACGTCATACCTGTCATCTGGAAAACGGGCGTGAGCTGCTTGGTTTGGATTAGTGCTACAGTTAGTTAGTTAGTTAGTTAGTTAGTTAGTTAGGTTTGGATTAGCGCTACACACCCTCTTTCCAGTTGATGGAGTTTCACGCTTCACTACAACACAACTGCAGCGTCCTACGTGTAACAGCGTAGGTTTCATCATTACCTCCCATTTAAGATTCTACACGAAGACGACGCATTTAAAGCAGTCTACACAGCAATTGAATACCTAACCAGGCAGGAAATTCCCAGAGGCATAATTCTAATGACATTTTCGGCGTTCGCTAGTCCGACTTCTTCATCCTGAAACCAATTCCGCCTATACAAACCTGCTTTCATAGAAACAGGGAGAACGGCTAGTTTCTGTGTCCGTGATAAACGCATTGGAGTCAGTCTTGCTGAGCAATTCTTAACTGTTTCCGAAGCGTACTCTTAAAAGATAGTTTTACCGCCACCTGCTTACATCTTCTATTTTGTCCCGGGTTCGAGTCCACCAGCTGGCCGTGGTGCCAGAAATGAAGGCAGCAGTCACAAGCACGAGGCAGGTCAGTAGTGAACGCATCTGGAAATGTAGAAAGGAAAACATCATTATTTGGTCGATTTGTTCGCTAACGTATTTCTGATTACTGGTTTGTTTGGGTTTTTTTCCCCTCTCTCTCTCTTTTGGTTTGTTTAAGGAAAGAAGACATCGACTTTACCCAGAAACCCCATTTTTGTCATCTGGAGATAGATAAATTAGCACGAAGGTGCAGCGTCTCCTGTATGTCCTAATTTATACTGCCCCGTAGATCAGTTTGCATCATTTTTTCAGCGTTACAGTTGTTGTCAAGTTGTTCTTGTTGGATTTTGGGTTGTTTTTTTTTCAAGAAGTGCAGACACACTGAGCCGCTGATTAGTCTTTGTTGCTTGCACGGCTTCACGCCCTCAAGAACTCACTCACTCAGTCTGATAATTAAACTCCGGCATAATGAAAAATGCTCAAGTGAACTATGGACAAAGCATTCCAAGTCTTCTGTGTGCCAGTCGGAAGAAATCTGAATTCTTTGAAAATCATCACAAAACTCACTGCGTTATGATTGTGTGATGGTGTGAAAATCTTCACAAAACTCACTGCGTTATGAGTGTACGATGGTGTATGGTTAACGGTGAAGCTGAGCGATGTTTCACACAGACGATACTTCCGATCTTCTGGAGTCAGGTGTTTATATGAGGACAAACCACCGCGTGACGAGGTGCGTAATAATTGGCTCTTAGTTCTCGTGACAAATGAGAAGTGGTGAGACTGACGTCAATTTCTCTCACAGTGAAGATCCGATCAGCAGCTGGACATGAGTACACTGTACCTGAATAATATTTCATGCGTCATCAGCAGATCCTCCAGACTTGACACTGGGTGAGTTGGAAACGCAATAACAACCTCGTGTAGCATTGCCAGTCTTCGTGTTTCGAGCACGTCCCATTAAACTCCCTAGTCCTACATCCGCCGTGTTATCGCCAGGCCACTCCCACCTGTCTTCAGCTGTCATTACCATACCCAATCACACTGGTTGAAAATTGAAACCATGGAAACAAGGAGGGTTGAAATTGGCAAGAAGACCAGTAGAATTGTCAGATTGGAATAACATGCCACATATTATTGTCAACAGCTGTAGGAGGGTTAATTATGGGATGGGAAGATTACGTGACCCTTATGTATACTTCGTCATGTCATGTAAAGAGAACGTTGGCTACTAACATGAGTGTTTGTGTGATGTGGAATTGTTTAAGCTTCTGTCAGAAGTGAAGGTTTGTGTATACACAATAAAACTCCACTCTGAAGGCGTGTGATAAGAAAATAATTACATATTTCGGACCCTTCGCCGTACGTAGCCTAGTATACAAGTGTCCTGAAGAGATTACGGAAGCTTCTGTCACCGTGATAATGACATCTGTGTTTACTACGGACGATATCATGCCAGGTATAGTGGTCACAATATCCGCTTGTTGACTGACAGTCACTGGAGAATCACTTATCTTGTCGCTGATTGACTAATAGTCGTTGGAGAAACACTTATCTTGCCTCTCATTGGCTACGCCGGGTGACGTAAGGACAACGGCAACCCACGATATAAATACGAAATGACCAGTCGTCAAATCACGCTGCCCCAGAGACGACCCGACAACTTTCACGGTTTGTACTGACATTTCTGCTTTCCGTTTTGCGGAAACTCACATTTGTTTGAGTTTCTGGTGTCAGCATTGACAGGTTAGAAAGGGAAAGTGAATGTAGAGACGGGAAAGTGAATGTAGAGACGGGAAAGTGAATGTAGAGACGGGAAAGTGAATGTAGAGATGGGAAAGTGAATGTAGAGACGGGAAAGTGAATGTAGAGACGGGAAAGTGAATGTAGAGATGGGAAAGTGAATGTAGAGACGGGAAAGTGAATGTAGAGATGGGAAAGTGAATGCAGAGACGGGAAAGTGAATGTAGAGACGGGAAAGTGAATGGAGAGACGGGAAAGTGAATGTAGAGATGGGAAAGTGAATGGAGAGACGGGAAAGTGAATGTAGAGATGGGAAAGTGAATGTAGAGACGGGAAAGTGAATGTAGAGACGGGAAAGTGAATGTAGAGATGGGAAAGTGAATGTAGAGACGGGAAAGTGAATGTAGAGATGGGAAAGTGAATGTAGAGACGGGAAAGTGAATGTAGAGATGGGAAAGTGAATGTAGAGACGGGAAAGTGAATGTAGAGACGGGAAAGTGAATGTAGAGATGGGAAAGTGAATGTAAAGATGGGAAAGTGAATGGAGAGATGGGAAAGTGAATGTAGAGACGGGAAAGTGAATGTAGAGACGGGAAAGTGAATGTAGAGACGGGAAAGTGAATGTAGAGATGGGAAAGTGAATGTAGAGATGGGAAAGTGAATGTAGAGACGGGAAAGTGAATGTAGAGACGGGAAAGTGGGTGGGTGGGTGGGTGGGTGTTTGGGAGTTTAACGTCCTTTTCCACCACATAAGGGTGATATCAAAGACGGGGCAGCGAGGAAAAGGCCAGCACAAATATTTGGCCCCAACCGGGATTCGAACTCACGACCCGAGCATTGAAAGTCCAACGCTCTACCATTCGGCCACCCCGGCTCCCCGACGGGAAAGTGAATGTAGAGATGGGAAAGTGAATGTAGAGATGGGAAAGTGAATGTAGAGATGGGAAAGTGAATGTAGAGACGGGAAAGTGAATGTAGAGACGGGAAAGTGAATGTAGAGACGGGAAAGTGAATGTAGAGACGGGAAAGTGAATGTAGAGATGGGAAAGTGAATGCAGAGACGGGAAAGTGAATGTAGAGACGGGAAAGTGAATGTAGAGATGGGAAAGTGAATGTAGAGATGGGAAAGTGAATGTAGAGACGGGAAAGTGAATGTAGAGATGGGAAAGTGAATGTAGAGACGGGAAAGTGAATGTAGAGACGGGAAAGTGAATGTAGAGATGGGAAAGTGAATGTAGAGATGGGAAAGTGAATGTAGAGATGGGAAAGTGAATGTAGAGATGGGAAAGTGAATGTAGAGACGGGAAAGTGAATGTAGAGACGGGAAAGTGAATGTAGAGATAAAAAGTGAATGTAGAGATGGGAAAGTGAATGGAGAGACGGGAAAGTGAATGTAGAGATGGGAAATTGAATGTAGAGATGGGAAAGTGAATGTAGAGATGGTGCGAACTGAGATTAGGGTTAGGGTAGGGTTTGAATCTGGTATTTCCATTGTAATAGGAATCTGTGCATATTCATTATACTCGCCGTTTATATCTTTCTTCTTAATGTTACATCCTCTAAATATAAAAATCAGAAAGTGAAATGGTCAGTTTGGGGTTGATTTGTTTTCTTCTTTTTCAGTTTCACGTTCTTGCGCCGTTCTGAGAAAACTTCGAGGTAAGAAACAGTCTGTGTTCGCGAGTATAACAAACAGTGTGAGTAACTTCACTCTCAACTCATTCAGGACGAGCCCAGTTTTCCTCAGCCATCCCCTGTAGACGGACCCATTCGTGAGATTCATAAAAAATCATAACAAATAAACTAAACAGGATGCAAACTTCAAATTTTCAGGGTAGTCGACTAACATATTTAAGCTGCTATTAATGAAATTTCTACTTTCGAACTTTAATATCTTTGTTGTTAGTCATGTTGTACACAAACATCACGATCCGCATATGCGGCTGTTTGTCCGATGTGGGCTGTAGGGCCGCATATGTCGATTGCGTACTAGTGGCTTGAAGTGGCTCTTAGTGATCTGAAGATTTTTGCATGGGCTTTCAACAGTGAACAAGATGTTAGACTGACTGACGCTGATGATGATGATGATGATGATGATGATGATGATGATGTTGAGACTGACTGACGCTGATGATGATGACGACGACGACGACGACGACGATGATGATGATGATGTTGAGACTGACTGACGCTGATGATGATGATGATGATGATGAGACTGACTGACGCTGATGATGATGATGATGATGATGATGATGATGATGATGATGATGACGCTGATGATGATGAGACTGACTGACGCTGATGATGATGATGATGATGATGATGATGATGATGATGTTGAGACTGACTGACGCTGATGATGATGATGATGATGATGATGATGTTGAGACTGACTGATGATGATGATGATGATGATGATGATGTTGAGACTGACTGACGCTGATGATGATGATGATGATGATGATGATGATGAGACTGACTGACGCTGATGCATTACTGAAATATTTTAATGTATTTAGATTATTATTTTGTACTCAGTAATTCTGTACGACGCGTTTGAGAATTGTGTCTTTACATTTATTATCTTAGTGCATAGTTCACACTGACAATAATTACAAAGGAAAATGAGACGTAGAGCGAGGGAGATCGAGTACCTCAACAGTCATGGCCTTGATAGGTAGCAACGAAACTCACGGTCCCACCAGTGAGACTTGTCTAGAAACGAGAAGTGTACGAACTCAAAGAGAAGTCCACAGAAGGTAAAAATAAGACAGGTTGACAGACACAGCTGACAATAACTGTGAAGTAAAGGACAAACGCCGTTGTTTGCAGATGCGGTCTGTGGTAATGGTTCTGCTGCTGGTGTCCGCCATGATGCTGACTGGCACTCACGCCAGCTGGTGGACCAGGACCCGGGACAAAGTAGAAAATGTAAGCAGCTTTTTCATTGGTCAGTCATAATCCGTGTGTGAGTAGGTCTCTTACTGGCCATTCACGTTTCATGTGTTAGCAGTCCTTTCATTGGTCAATCACAATCCATGTGGTAGCAGTTGTTTGGCCGACCAGTCCATGAGTGAGCAGCTCTGAGCAGATGTCACCTGGGGGTGATTCATTATGGGGAGATGGAGGGGGGGGGGGAAGGAGGGGAGGGGGCGTATGAGTTGATAACGGGCACTGACTTTTAAATCTTTACTGAATGTTGCAGGCGGCCATTGGAGCTGCGACGAGTGCGGCTGTTGGGGCGGTAGTGGGGAAACGCGAGACAAAAACTAGGTCAGGAGCAGGCATGTTTTGGCTCGCCAAACGCGACACTGAGCCCAGTGAGTAGTACGCGTGCTCTGCTGATCCCGCGTCTCACGGCAACACCGTTACTCTGTGCATTAGCTTTTGTGTGAGGAATAAAACTTTCGAACGTGTCGTAGTGTTTGAGTATTTTGTACTGCAAATAGTTACACTTTACTGGCTTCACGCAACACATCAAATGCTCTGCATTTCTTTTCTTCAGTTTCAAATTATTTTTGTTTGTGTTTCGGAATTTGCGATATGGGACAAAATGACAGTTATCTGCGCACGCTGACCTACATATGACAATACTCCCGAGTCGATGGACAGAAACGTTTGTACTGGGGGTGACGTCAGAATAGTGCGATCAGTGTTACGTCTCTCTCTCTCTCTCTCTCTCTCTCTCTCTCTCTCACACACACACACACACACACACACACACACACACACACACAGAGCTGAATAACGTACTAGGACAAACTAAAATTCGCACTTCCCAATCCAGTGAATGATCCGCACATCAAAATAAAAACTTCTGGTGTTCATCATTATTTTTGATTGCTAAAAATGTAACATTCTGAATTCATCTTGTTGAATGTAGGTCTACGCACACCTAATCAGATGGTTTATGGCGAGCTTGGTCGTTATCCGCTTTCTGTACTAGCTTCCACAAGATGTGTTTCCTACTGGCTTAGACTGTGTTCATTACCTGTAGACAGATTTTCCAGTATGGCGTATCAGATGCTAAGAGACATGGATGTCAGGGGTAAGGAAACATGGGCATCAAAGGTAAAACTACTGTTATATCAAAATGGTTTCGGTCATGTTTGGTTGTCTCAGGGAGTTGGACACAAGGAGAGGTTTTTAAAAGTGTTCAAGCAAAGAATGATTGATTGTGCTGGACAGAACTGGTCTTCTAAACTGTCAGATAGTGAACGTTTTCAGCTTTACCGTAGTTTCAAAAGCACATTAGAACCAGAAATGTACTTTGAGTTTGTTACTTCACACTATGTGAGAAATACATATACTAAGTTTCGCTTAGGTATTACAGACCTGAGAGGCAACAAGTACAGGTACCAGACACCTAACACGGATCAGAAGAAATGTCCATTTTGCAGAAACACTCTAGAAGATGAAATGCATTTCCTTTTTGACTGCCCTCTGTACGTTGAACTGCGTGTTAAGTATTTATCAAACTTTGACCTAAATTATTACCGAACGAAACAATTGTCCATTCTCAGTGTCACAGATCTGACCTCTACCTCTAACTTGGCAAGGTTTGTTTTCTACGCCTTCAGACTCCGCAGTGACACACTAGATAATGCTGTTGCTCCACGTGCAAACTGTGGTTTTCCCTAGCAGTGAGCAGATCTTGTTCACGGGCTGCCGGCCTGTGTTGTGATGCCATTAGCATTGCTGGTTGTGTGTTGTGTGTACCATGTTCAGTGTGGCAGTGCTGATTTTTTTTCAGTATGTATAGACCAGTGTTGTGTGTGTGTGTGTGTGTGTGTGTGCGCGCGAGCGCGTATGCGCGTTTTGATGTTTATCGCTCACTCCATTGTTATGGACAATATGTCTGAACAATAAAATGTCTGAGTCTGAGTCTGAGTCTCTCTCTCTCTTACACACACACACACACACACACACACATACACACACACACACACACACACACAGAGCTGAATAACGTACTAGGACAAACTAAAATTCGCACTTCCCAATCCAGTGAATGATCCGCACATCAAAATAAAAACTTCTGGTGTTCATCATTATTTTTGATTGCTAAAAATGTAACATTCTGAGTAAAATGAAACAGTGCTCCGGGTACATTCACCTGTAATTCGACAGCGACATCCATCATTTCTTTGATTCAAACAGAAGCAGGGCGTTATTATAAGTGCACGCCCAAGTTCTAACCCGCATAAATAAGTTTAGAAATAATGCTCATGATTATAATCATCAGCATCAGCATCATCAGCATCATCGTCATTATCATCAGCATTGATCAGCATCAGCACCATAATCACCATAATCTCGGGTGGAGGTAAGGGTAGAGGGTTCTGGAGTGGGGATGGAGGGCAGGTAAGTTCATAGCGATGTCAGTCTTGCGCACCAACAGGACACCGTTTAGTTTTGAGAGGTAAAAGGTTTTCATGAATTGTCCTCACACTGATTTCTGTACAGGGCGTTCTCTTTAAGGTAATGCGTGGGCTCCCAATATAACTGCTCTGGTGATCTGGGTACCTTCCGTTACTCTGCCGAATTCGAATACCTTACCTCTACTTATCACTTTTTGACATCATCGCTTTAGAGAAAACAGAACGTTTTTGCTGTAGATGTTTCCGGTTGTTTCTCGTACGTTTGGCTAGCTAGCCTGTCTCTGCAAACTTGTAATCACAGGTTGCAAGAACGAATAAAACGTCATACCTTTCTTTCGAAGAATCAGCAGAAAGTGGGCAAGGCCGACAACTTCTCTATGACAAAGCAGACTGGAAGACTGGGCCGCCGTGTTGAGAGCTGGAAGACAACGCGAGATTTATAGGGAAGCAAGATCCGTATCCACACAACGGGTATGTCCTGCTTCCTGCCACAAGAGTGATGGCGCATTGAGATAAGACACATGCTTACAAATCAATTTCCTGACACATGTAAACATGCGTCTTATCTCAATGCGCCATCACAGTTGTCGCCAATGCACCATCACACCTGTCGCTTATTACATGATCGGTGTCGTCTGTTCGGATTGATTTAACGTCAACGTGTCCTTTGTTTTACATGCGTCATGAACGATTGTATGGAGGAAAGTTGCCACTGAACATTCTCGAGTGACAAGAGAGTGTGGCCGAGAGGTTCAATTCTATTCTATTCAATATTTTTATTATCCCAGTTTGTTAAAGTGTCCTGCGGGTCGTGAGGCACGGGTTCAAATCCCCTGGTGTGCAGGAATCTGGTCGGGTAGTTTTCCAAAATATATTTGCCAGATAGACTCGTTTCCGGTGTCTGTGCATACAAATATGAATATACACGTCCTACTCCTCCCAGAAGAAGCCGTGGAACGGAAAACAAGTACACATCATATATGCTGCAGGGCCGGATCAATCAATTTTCAAGGGGAGGTGCTGAATTTGTTTTTGTTTCCCTATTGCCCGAGTCTTGTAAAAGGCCAAACACAACAACCGACGTTTTTGAGTTTCTAACTGTTGTTATATACGGCACTAGAACACAAGCGTTGCAACTCAATTTTAAACAGTTATTTACAGTTTGATGCTACTGCCGGGGGCGACGCCGTTCCCCCGGGATTACCAAGGTCATGGTACAAATACAAATACAACACAAACATGCATCAGAGATTAGACACGCACAAAAGCCACAAACAATCTAGCAACAACAACAACAAAACCCAACCAGAACTACACCCGGAATACCTGACTTTATGAAACGTGCTGAACTCCGTAATCAGATTTAATATTAGTGGTAACGTAGTCAGTAGTGGTGAAACAGTAAGAGTACTCACAACGTATGTAAAACAAAGGACACGTTCACGTTAAATCCATTCGAACAGACGACACGATCATGTAATAACCGCAACATGTCCTGTTTGCAGCGACAACTGTGATGGCGAATTAGATGTGAGATAAGACACATGTTTACATGTGTCAGGAAACTGAGGTGTAAGCATGTGTCTTATCTCAATGCGCCATCACTCTTGTGGCGTGGAACCAGGACATACCCGTTGTGTGGACACGGATCTTGCTTCCCTATAAATCTCGCCTTGTCTTCCAGCTCTCAACACGGCGGCCCAGTCTTCCAGTCTGCTTTGTCATAGACAGACAACTTGTAGGCCTTTCCCACTTTCTGCTGAAAAGGTATAAAGCATTTTAATTTTAAGTCTATGCGCCACTTTGTGGTGTTGTCGTCGGCGGCGTTGTTGTTGTTGTTGCTGGTGTTTTCTGCGTTCGTAGGTGCTCATTTTGTCTAGAATGGCTTTCTTTTTTTGGTTTGTTGTTGTTGTTGTTGTTTGTATTTTTATGTTTGTTTTGCATAACCTATAACTTACGAAAATCGGTGGTAGTTCGAGAACATGACGATGGACATTTATTAGACCTTTCAGGCTGCCGTTAGTTGTTGCTAGGAACGACAACCGATGACGTTTCTTTCCCTTGTGGGCGACACTTGTTACAGATCGGCCAGTTTACTAACTCTGTTCACACCATTTAGTCAGCTCAGGTCTTCAGCTGACTCACGTGTCCTTTGTGTTCAAACTGTTAAAAGAAAGACACATGGGCAGCGGTTAGCGCAGGGTTTGGAACTAGTATTTCGATTGTAATGGGGGTCTGAAGCATATTGTCACCATTTCTCTATTTTCTCTTATTTGTTGCATCCTCTCAATATGAAGCGGCCATCAAGATCACACTTGAAAGTGTAATGTACAGTTTGGAGTTGATTTTTCTTCTTTTTCAGTTTTACGTTCTTGTGCCGTTCTGAGAAAACTTCGAGGTAAGAAACAGTCTGTGTTCACGAGTATAACAAATAGTGTGAGTAATTTAACTCTTAACTCATGTGTGAGTAATTTAACTCTTAACTCGTGTGTGAGTAATTTAACTCTTAACTCGTGTATGAGTAACTTAACTATTAACTCATGTGTGAGTAATTTAACTCTTAACTCATATGTGAGTAACTTAACTCTTAACTCATGTGTGAGTAACTTAACTCTTGACTCATGTGTGAGTAACTTAACTCTTAACTCATGTGTGAGTAACTTTTTATATATAGACGTTTCAGCGGTAGGATGGTAGATTCCCCCCCCCCCCCCTCCACTGTGGCTTGTAGCCAATATAGGGCAAGGCGGACTTGTCCACTAGCATACAAAGCACACATCTCCTAGATCTAGGGAGCGCTCTCAACTTTACTTACTTCCCCTACTTTCAAATTGACTTGATTGAGCGCATGTTTTCGGCCTTTAGCGACGCCTTTACACCTAGGCAGTTGCTCCTTCTAAATTATTTAGTCTTTTTCCGCTGAAACCTCTTGCAGAGCTTTAGGGTAGCGACGTCTGCTAGTACTGGAGACGCACCAGATTATTCTGGGGCAGCCTTTTAGTGCTAGTTGGACGCTGCAGCCCTCGTGGGTATCGCCGCATGCTCACCTGATGAGGGTCCCATTGACCCGAAACCATGGTCGTGAGCGGCTAAAATCACCAATTCATATGGCCTTGGTTGTACCGACCATTTTCCTCCCGGTGGGAGGGGAATGGGGGCCCTATGAATGGTGAGATACCCTTAGATCTGTTAGACGTTTCAGCGGTAGGATGGTAGATTCCCCCCCCCTCCACTGTGGCTTGTAGCCAATATAGGGCAAGGCGGACTTGTCCACTGGCATACAAAGCACACATCTCCTAGATCTAGGGAGCGCTCTCAACTTTACTTACTTCCCCTATATATATATATATACTAGGCTTGTTCATATATATATATATATATATATATATATATATATATATATATATATATATATAAATAAAACAAGCCTAGCATTCTCTGGTTCTTCCATTTGGAATAATATCCCGCCAACTGTCAAAAACGCAACGTCGCTCTCTCTGTTTAAGGAAAAATTCTTCAGGTACTTGCTCTCCTGCTCCGATCCCTAGATCAACTCACTTGTAGCCGTACACGCAATCACACAGAATACACTTTAAATTTAAGAACGCACGGCCCGGCTTTCCATCTCTTAGTATCGACACCACTTTGTATTGACCATCCATTGGTTTGCTCGACTTGACATGTACATGTTTTGTAATGACACCTGCTCTGTGTGTGTGTGTGTGTGTGTGTGTGTGTGTGTGTGTGTGTGTGTGTGTAAAGTTTTTACTTTGTTTGAACGTAGATCTAGTCTCTTATTGCGTTGCGTTTTTGGCTTATATTTGGTTGTTTGCTTCGTGATTGTCCTTGACTGTTTGTTTGTTTGTCAGTTTTGGTTGCTTGAATTTTTTTTCTTTCTTTTTCTTCTTTCTTTCTTTCTTGTTTTCTCTCTTTTGTAATTTAGAGTACTCGTAGCAACGGCAAGTTTGGAAATGGTAATTGTGCCAATAGCTTTACCGTTGATAAAATTAATAAAGGATCATTGTCATTGTCATTGTCTCTCTCTCTGCGTGCATGCCTGAGTTCCCCGAGGAACGCCAGCATGACGTTAATCAAATATGACGTCGGCGAAATGACGCTCTTACTTCTCGTAACTGCGCGTGCTTCGTTTCTTCGATCTTTGTGAGGCGTGTGGTTTGTGGAGGAAATGTGCTTGTGATTTTGTAGATTTTTTTGGGTATATTTTTATAGAACATTGTTTACTGTATTTACATTTACAGTTTGAGCGATTTTGAGATCAAAAATGGGGTTTACCTGCGCCGTCCAATGAGGTACTGTTTACGCCAAAATTTATACTGTTCAGAGCCCGTTTTCAAACTGTTCATGCTATCATCAGCAAAAATATTGAGCGATTTAAAGAAATTTAGACTTAGGGTAGTGCGCGCGCATCCTATTATGTTTGATCCGAGATGTTTAGCGTAGATGAAACAATGACATCATGTATGTTGAGTATGTAAGAAAATACGTGTAATCTTTTTAGTGCCTCTGTGCATACGCAAAACCCAAAACAAATAGCGTCGTACAGTATGTCTATCTTGTTGACGTCACTTACTTTTTGGCGTATGCAAGGTTCTATACGGGTATAATCAGTTTGGCTGGAGTAACAAAGTCGTTCCCCTTTGACAGAGTTACTCCCTTCAGGTATGATTGACAGCTGTGGCGGCTAGGTAGGCGCGGCTACGCCTTGGATCATTCGGAAAACAGGCGAGACAGCCGCAAGTAATGCAAGCATTACGTCAGTCGAATATGACGTCGACAAAACATCGAGGAAGGATGTTTGTGAGGCGTGCGGTTTGTGGAGGAAATGTGCTTAGAGTACAAACTGTCAACTGACGATAACGGCTGCAGCGAATTTCTTGGATTTTTTTGTTTGTTAATTTTTTATAACATCAGAGAAACACTATCTACATACGGTAAGAGTGAATGGTTTCCTTTCCTATGGAAACAACATAAAAATGAGACGTAGAGTGAGAGAGAGTACCTCAACCGTCATGGCCTTGATAGGTAGCAACGAAATTCACGGACTCAGCAGTGAGACTTGTCAAGGAACGAGGAGGGGACGGACTAAAGGAGAAGTCCACAGAAGGAGGTAAAAATTGACAGACACAGCTGACAATAACTGTGAGGTAAAGGACAAACGCCGTTGTTTGCAGATGCGGTCTGTGGTAATGGTTCTGCTGCTGGTGTCCGCCATGATGCTGACTGGCACTCACGCCAGCTGGTGGACCAGGACCCGGGACAAACTAGAAGATGTAAGCAGCTTTTTCGTTGGTCAGTCACAATCCGTGTGTGAGTAGGTCTTTTACTGGCCATTCACATTCCATGTGCTAGCAGTTCTCCCCTTGGTCAGTTGTAGCGCCCCGGGTGTGGGGTCGTCGTGGTTGTCGGGAACGTTACAGATTTAGTTTAGTAAGCTACTCTGAAATGTTTGTTTAGGATGACTAAAATGCGGCGAAAGAATATTACATCATACGATCCACGCACGTGCTCTGACCTTTGACCGCGTGACCCAACTCAAAAGTGCAACTGTATTAACAAGTGCTACAGTACTGAACACACACATAGCGAAGTGCATCGTCGTTACACGATGATCATAGTCCGTGTGTGAGATGGTCTTTTGTTCGTCAGTCACAATCCGTGTGTTAGTAGGTCTTTCATTGGCCAGTCAAAATCCGTGTTTGAGCAATTCTTTCACTGGTCAGTCACGATCCATGTGGTAGCAGTTCTTTCGTTGTTCAACCACAGTCCGTATGTGAGCACCTCTTAGCAAATGTCAACTGGGAGTGATTCATTTTGGGGATGGGGGGGGGGGGGTTAAAGAGTTGATACCGGGCACTGACTTTTTAAATTTTTTATTCCTTACTGAATGATGCAGGTGGTCATTGCAGCTGCAGCGAAAGCGGCTGTCGGAGCGGTAGTGGGGAAACGCGAGACAAAAGCCGGGTCAGGAGCAGGCATGTTTTGGCTCGCCAGAGGCGACACTGATAGCTATGAACCCAGTGAGTAGTACGCGTGCTCTGCTGATCCCGCGTCTCACGGCAACACCGTTACACGTACCACACTCTGTGCATTAGCTTTTGTGTGAGGAATAAAACTTTCGAACGTGTCGTAGTGTTTGAGTATTTTGTACTGCAAATATTTACACTTTACTGGCTACGCACAACACACACACAACACACCAAATACGTGCTTCACTGCATTTCTTTTCTTCAAAATGAGAGTTGTTTGCGCATGCTGACCTACATATCACTGAACACTCCCGAGCTGATAGACAGAAACGTCTGTACTGGAAGTGACGTCAGAATAGTGCGATCAGTGTTACCACTCTCTCTCTCTCTCACACACACACACACACACACACACACACACACACACACACACACTTGGTTGACTAACTTACTAACACACTAAGACTCGAAATTCCAATGAATGATCCGCACATTACATAAAAAAAACCGTCAGGTGTTCATCATATTCATTTCTGATTACTAAAAATGTAAAAAAAAAAAAAAAAAAAAGTTACATTTTGAGTTAAATCAAACGTTAGTCCGGGTATATTTACGTGCAGTTCCACAACGCCACACATTATTATCTTTTTCTCGGGATATTAACAGACGTCAGGAGTTGCATAAGAAGTAGGTAAATTACAGATGTGAATTACCTGTGTCAGGAACCAAATATCAGCGTTTCTCATGTGTGACAAACATTAGATGATAACACCGCTGTCAGTGCAAATATTTTGTGTGAACATACTTCGGATCGTGTTTCCTGACATAATATTGAACTGTATTTCCCTAGACACAGCGTTTTGAGGCACGTGTGTCACCGGGGTCCCTTTTCCCACGTGCGACTCGGGCCACTGTATCTGGAGTTGGCCGAGTAGTACTCACGGGTACAGGTATAAAAACCGGGTATAGTTAGGGTGGATATCTCATCGCATACACACGACGAGCAGCAGCCGAGCAGAGCGGACGTCGCAGCCAAGCAGCTCTAGCAGCCAAGCCGCACGGACGCCCCTGTGTCAGCCAGTCAAGTCGAGCGAGCCACACCGCGCGGAGACCAGCGCTAAGTACACTGTACTTGGCGCCCCACCGAACGTCAGGCCTTTGTCCTTCTCAGGACCAGTCCTGCCGCCATCTTAGCGTAACGTTAGCTTATTCTCTCTCTCTCTCTCTCTCTCTCTCTCTCTCTCCGTTCTCGTTTTTTGCTCTCTGCATTAACCCGCCCTTTCTTGCAGCGCTCTGCACAGTGCTCTAGTACTGTACAGAGCTTGCCCACCACTGCACGGGCCGTGTGCAGTTTGCACCCTGCCACCACTGTACGGCAAGTGTACAGTCCGAGTGCTCGCCTCGGCGGCACCGAAACAGCAAAAAGGCCTGCCACAGGCCAACATGGAGGAAACTGCCCACGTGGGCAGCAACGGGGGCTGTGACACCCCCGGGGGCTGTGACACCCCAGTGCATGATCCCTCCTCACCCTGGCAGCAGGTGAGGAAGGGAAAACGTAAAGAAAGAAACTCCCCAGCAGGGGAAAACGGCAAACGCGCCAAGAGTAAGGACTTGGCCGAGGGGAGGAGGCTCTCTGAAACCTCCTCCAGTGAGGAAGAAGGTCTTGACCACGAGTCAGACCTAGAAAGCTTGGGTGACCCATGCTTAGATGACACGGCCAACCAGACTGGCCAGGAGACGGAGGCCAAGGATAAGGCCGAAAACAAAGTGGAGGCCGAGGCCAAGGCCAACCCCACAAAAAAAACCGTCCTACGCCGAGATGACAGCGCGTAGGGCAGCTCCCCATGGAAGGAGGGGAGTACAGAAGCCAGAAGTGGCCCCCGTGTTCTGCCGGTACCCAGTGATACTGGAGGACCGGATGATCGAAAGCGAACCCGCTCGCCTGGCGGGACTGGCGTTCAGGCTTGCAAGCCTGATCCGAGAGGCTAGCTTTGGGGAGGTGACACACCTCAAGCCCCTCGGTAAAACAAGATTCCTGGCTGGCTGCTCAACTGAGCGCCAGCAGCAGCGACTGGCCAAGGCCACTAAGATTGGGCCAGTCAGCATTAGGGGATATGTCCCAGTCCCCAAAGTTGAGGGTGTTGTATCGATCCACATCAACGCAACGGAGTCAGAAATCCAGCGGGCCATTGAGTCCGACGTGACGGTGGTGGAGGTAAAGCGCCTCACCCTTAAAAGCGGTGAAAAATCCCGCGCAGTGAAGGTAACCCTCGCTGAGACAACCCTGCCTGATCACCTGGTGATCAACAGACAGGAGTATGGTCTCCGACCATACGTTGCCGAAGTCCAGCGGTGCTACCGCTGCCACCGCCTGGGCCACGTGCAAAAGTCCTGCCCGGCCAAAAAAGCTGTCTGTGCTGCCTGCGGCAAGAGTGGCCACAAAAGTGGCAGCTGCAACGGTCCAAAGCACTGCACCAACTGCCAAGGTGCACACTCGGCCGCATATAAAGGCTGCCCGGCAGTGAAACAATGGAGCCTAGCCAATAGGCTCAGGGCTCAGGACTACATGCCCAGAGCCCAGGCAATGCAGGAAGCCGGGAAGATTGTTGCCAGAAAAAAGGCACAATCCGCCGCCCCACCACCTGCCCCCACCAAGACACCCAACCTTGGGTGGAGGCAGGAAGCCGTCCCGAAAACACAGGGCCCCAGGCCTGTACCGAGGAAGAGAATCAATCTTCCCAAAACAGTCGAGCCAGTGGCGCCTGCGGAGGTCGAAATGAAAAATTCGCAGTCACCAGACGCTGCGATCCATGACGAGACCCGGCTTGGGCCGGGGAAGAGCCTCGAAAAAGGAAACGCCCTTAAGGCCGAAAATGCCCGGCTGCGCAGTGAGGTAGAGAGCCTGAGGGGACTACTCAGCAACCTTCAAGCCACAATCTCGGACCGGAAAAACGAGATCAGGTCACTCAGGGAAGATAAGGTACAGCGGGAAGTACAACCCTCCCAGCCTCTCTCACCTGAAACCCTGATACTGATCCAACAGGCCCTTGCATCCATTATAAATGGACAGAAGTAAGGGAGGAAGCATTCCAGACACGCCCCCTAGGGGACTGTCCATCCTGCAGTGGAACTGCAGGTCTGTGACCGGGAAGGCCCCCTTCCTACGCAGATACCTGCAGGGCAAACCAAAGGTGGACGTCCTCATGTTGCAGTCCCTTAACGTGAGACATCAGGCTCTCCCTCACCTGGATGGGTATTACTACCCCCCAGCCGTGGACATTGAGAAAGGGCGCGTCATGGTTGCTACATATGTCAGCACTCGGCTAACTTATGTGGATGCTGACCCGCTGACACACGTGAACCCCAGAACCCTTGGAGACTGCCGGCTCAACCTGAGAAGCCTGACAGTCTCGTTATCAGGGGGAAAGGAGGTCACGCTGGTAAATGTGTACTACCCAGACGGAATACCGGATGGGAGTGCCTGTGACTGGCTTAAAAATCTGGGCGCGCAGACAGCAGACGCACGGAGAACCTGGGTGGTGGCCGGCGACTTCAACGCCAGCCACAGACTCTGGGATCCAGGCGCAACAACGGCTGGCGGAGGGCACTTGGCAAACGCGGTTTTAGAATCCAATCTGAGCATACTGAACGATTGCTCAGTGACCCGCATCGGCCAAGGTGGGCAGAGGAACAGCGCAATTGACGTAACACTAGCCAGCCCAGCACTCTGCCGAGAGGCCACTTGGGAGACTGGAGACGACAATATGCAATCAGACCACCTACCTATCCACATTACGCTGGATCAGGCCGTCCTCACGGAGGTGGAAGTCAACTCCGGCCCAAAATATGCATATGACAAGGCAGACTGGGAGAAGTTCCGAACCCTGGTGGAAGCTGAATGCGAAAACATGAACCGCAACAGCCCTAACCAAGATATAGACTCGAAATACGAGGAGATTAGAAGCATGATCCTCACCGCGGCCAACGCTGCGATCCCACAGTCACGCCCACAGCCCTCCGGTGGCAGCCGGCTGATTGGCGGCTGGTGGAACGCGGAATGCGAGGAAGCCACAGCAGAGAAAAGGCGGGTCCTCAGAGCGTTCAAAAGAAATATGACTGAGGAAAACAGAGAGCTGGTGCGGGCAGCCACCACTCACTGTAGCGAGGTTGCTGAAAAAGCCAGACAGGAACACTGGGAACGCTTCTGTACAGAGCAGGTGCAGGAACCCAAAGACAGCAGCAAGCTGTGGAGAATGATACGCGCTCACAGGCGAAGGGGCCGCCTGCCAGAAAGGGCTCTACTTGTCAATGGCCAAAAGACGCAGACTGCCAAAGAAAAGGCCGATGCTCTCGCCGAGACATTTGCCAAGGCCAGTCAAACGGAACACCTCCCCCCAGAAATGAGGGAATACCGGCGGACTGAAGAACAGAGATTCGAGAAGTCGGAGAATGACGGTCATGCTCCCTCCAACGGCGACCTGACGCTAGAGGAGCTACGGACGGCGATTGGCAGCCTCGGCTCGCAAGGCAAAGCGACCGGGCATGACCCAATCTCGTACCAGATGATTCGCCATCTTCCAGACAGAATGGTCAAAGTTCTTCTGGGCTTCTACCAGACCTGCTGGGACTCTGGTCAGATACCCAAGGCTTGGAAGAAGGCTGTAGTGGTGGCCATCCCCAAGGATGGCAAGCCGCCCCACCTCCCAACAAGCTACCGCCCGGTCGCACTAACATCCCACCTGGGGAAGGTGTATGAGAGGCTGGTCAGGGACAGGCTAGAGTACCATCTGGAGAAGCATGGCATAATCCCGCTGTGCCAGGCCGGTTTCCGCACAGGAAGAGGCTGCATGGAACACGTCGCTAGGCTCACCAGTGAGATCAAGAAGGCAATGGTCAACAAACACTCAGTGGTGACCACCTTCTTCGACATCAAGCGCGCGTTCGACACAGTGTGGCATGCCAAGCTTCTAGACAAACTGAGCAGCATTGGCATCTCCGGGCGACTGTACCAATTTGTGCAGGCGTTCCTGGCAGACAGGAGGATCTCGGTGAGAGTCGGAGCCTCCCTGTCGGATGAGTACATCCTCGATATGGGCGTCCCGCAAGGCAGCGTGATTGCGCCTACCCTGTTCTCAGTCATGCTACACGACATTGAGGCCAAGGTCGGCAGGCCGGACATAAAAATGTCACTGTACGCAGATGACCTGGCCATTTGGACTGAGCTGCCCACTCAGTTGCCAGGAAAGACGGCTTTCATGAAAAAGTTGTACGAAAGATGGCGGACCAAATTTCAGTCGTGTGTGGATGACATCCAGGGTTACATGGGGCAGAATGGCTTCCAGCTCTCCCCGGAGAAAACATCACTCGTAGTGTTCTCCAGGACAAACGGAGCGAAGAACGCCATGTCCATACAAATCGGGAACGTGACCATCAAGCCTTGCAGCGAGGCTAAGTTCCTGGGAGTGACACTGAACGAACGCCTGCGGTGGCAGCCGCACATCAGCAACCTAACCGCAAAAGCTTCGCGATCAGTGAACCTGATCAAAATCCTGTCAGCTGAGAGATGGGCAACACCACGCAGCCTCATCCATCTAACGAACGCTCTGGTGAGATCTCGCCTCACGTACGGATGCGAAGCCTTCTTCGCACTGTCGAAAACCGAATATCTGAAGCTTGAACGAGTTGAACTGGCAGCCCTGAAAACGGCAATTGGTGCAAGAAAAAGTGCGAGAAACGACCTGGTATACCAGGAAGCAGGCTGGCTACCACTCAGGGAGGAATGCAAAAGGAGGTGTGCCAACTTCCAGGCTGCCATGCACGCTACTGAGACCACCTTGGGAGATGGACTCACAGAGACAGTCACCAAGGAGACCCTGATCCGGCAGGGTCTGGAAGTCAAAGCGCCACGAATATATCGGACGACCATCCCGATGGCGGAGCACACAAATGACATCTGGTCAGAGTGCGGAGCGAACCCTGAGGTGGCACAAACTCCCAAGCCGGTCTTTCCTCCCTGGGAGCTGGCCAAGCCCGAGTACGAACATCGCTATGCTGAAGGCGCGTCAAAGAAAGCAGACTCTGCTCTTGCCACAACCCTGGCAAGAGAGAAGATTGAACAGCGCTATTCCCAGCACCTGAAAATCTACACGGACGGCTCTGTCCTAGACTCAGGAGAGGTTGGGTGCGCCTTCGTGATCCCAGACCTTGGAATCACAAGGCGCTACAAACTCAACGCCGGGTTAAGCATCTTCTCAGCAGAGATGTATGCAATCCTCATGGCCTGCACGTTTGTCAACGACATGCCAAACCCCCCGCTGGGGGTGGTCATTCTGTCCGACTCCAAGTCTTCACTCCAAGCCCTAGAGAGAGGGGGCACGAGGAATAGGAGTGATGTACAAAGCGAGATCCTCTTTTTGGCCCATCAGATCATCACGAAGGGAACCATCTTAGCCCTCATGTGGCTACCCTCCCACAGCGGGATCAGAGGAAATGAGCTGGCCGATCGCGCGGCCCGGGACGCCACCGGCGATGGCATGGAAGCAAAACTACTCCAGACACTCAGTGAAGTAAAAAGTAAGATACAAAGAGCGGCCCACACTCTCAGAGAGAGGAGACTCCGTGCATTGTGCGAAGAAAATGGCTGGGTCCACCTCCCGGGTGGCCAAAACCACGTGCCACTTTTCCCGCGCAGACACTCTGCAATCATCTGCAGAATACGCACACTGTGCTGCGCACACACATGGAGTAACGACCTCTGCCAGTGTGGGCAGCCCCCAGACGTCCGCCACATTGTAAACGGTTGTGATGGCCTGCCCGCCAGCCTCCAGCCGGTCTGGGACCTGAGAGACAGATACTCACTGAAGACGGTAGACTTCCTCAAGCCACACCAAGTCCTAGGTGATAGGCCAATGAGAACCCTGGCCGACGCGATCGTCAGATCAGATCTGACAAAATGGTTCTAAACCCAAAAAGCGAGGGGACACCCCAGTGATAATCTAAAAGGCAAAGTACGGATGACAGAACAGACTGAGGCACCGAAAAACAAACCCAGACCAGGCATCTGAAAGCCAAGCGAAGATCCTCTGACGCTGACCAAAGCTAAGCAAATCAGCCCTCACACACCCCAAAGACACTCGCCTAGCCAAGCAGCCAAAGTCACACGCCAGGAACAACTTGTCCTTAAGGGCCAAAAGCCATAGGACGTAAAGCAAGCTAATGATGATGATGGTGGATATCACCACTGCCACGGAGCTTTTTTGTGGCGCGGCTCGATTCACGCAGGAAACGGTTGCCGTATGTTAGGGGTAAGCTTTTTAAATTGTGTTTTGCTACTGCTTTGATGAAAGTAACTTTTGCTGTCACTTAGGTTTCTTTAAAGGTGCATGTTAGACTCCTTGTAATGTAAAACTTGTCATTACTGTGACCGTAGTTTTTAACTGGTGGCGCAGCGCATTGTAAGGCAGTTGGGGATTGCGTTTGAGTGTGTATGCCATGCATATCCGTGTCCACTTCTGATGAAACGTCACGGACTATTTTGTATCAACAGCGGTCTGGCTGGGGTCCGGAGTGACGGGTTGAGGCTGCAATGAGGCTGACGTTGGGACGTGTCACCTCCACGCAAGCAGGCGCGGATTGTGACGACGCCACCTACTACCCTTGGACACCTGACGAGTTGGGGACGGGAGAACCTACCTATGTGTGCCTTCTCCACCTTGAAGACGGCGGCGTCCATTCCGGGAGAAAGGGCGTATACACTCAGTAACGTACTCCTCCAGCTGTCAGAGACAGAGCCATCAGAATAGTTATGAGTATACTGTATAACGGACTAAGACTGTTATCTCGCGTTTGTAAAGTCAACCATTTGGAGTTGGTAATTAGTCAGTAATTGCCATCAAGTCGCCTGACACGTTCCGCGACAGAGGGAAGTGCTTGTGCAATAGTAATTATTGTATGTGTTAAATGTGAGTGTAGTTAAGTGTCTGAGTGTCTGGTAAAGATTTCATATCGTATTGTGAGCGTTTTCCGCGTCTGCCGTTGTTTGGTTGCGAGCGGCACGGGCGCGAGTAGTTATGTGCGTGTGTGAATGTGTACGGGTAGGTGGAAGGCAAGACTGGGTCGTGACAACAAGGCTCTGATCCTCTTGTTAGCAACGTTTTACCTTTCAACTCAAGATACAGAATCGAGTACTACTGCTTTACAGTTAAGGGGTAAACAGCTGGAATTTCAAAGGTGCTGGTTTCCATACACTGACTTAGTCACACACTCCATGTGTGTGTGTGTGTGTGTGTGTGTGTGTGTGTGTGCGTGGTGTGGTGTGTGTGGGTGTGTGCGTTCTGAGTCTGCTTTTCAGAGACGGGCGCCTTATAAATATGATGTATTATTATTATTATTATTATTAGTCTTAGACATTGAAAACAAAAACTCTATTCAGTCTCTTATATAATGAATTATATTATCAATTACCCATGCCCTCAGTACCTCATAGACCGACTTCAGAAAGTCCAGAATAACGCAGCTCGTCTGGTGCTGAAAGCCCGTAAGACCGACCACGTCACTCCTCTTCTCCGCACACTCCACTGGCTTCCAATCACTGCTCGCATCCATTACAAAATCCTGTCTCTGACCTTTACCTCTCTCTTTGACTGTGGACCTCTCTGACCTCTTACACATCTAGTCCCCTTCCAGACAGCTGCCTTCCTCATCCCGACTCCCGAATTCTCACTACTCCAACCGTGAGAAAGTCCTTCGGCCAGCGCCGTTTCTCCTTCCAAAGCCCGGTCCTCTGGAACAGCCTCCCTCAGGAAATACGACACAATCAATCTGCCCAGTCATTCAAACACGCCCTTAAAACGCATCTATTCATATATCAGCCTTCAGATAAATCATTCAGCCCGTTACCAACACCAACCCGTTGTTTTTGCAGTGTGTATGTATGTAGGTGTGTATTGAATGTTGGTATGTATGTAGGTGTCGGTGCTTGTATGTATGTCTGACTGTATGTCTGACTATATGTATGTATGTATGTATGTATGTACGCTGTATTCGTATTTATTTAGTTGATTATTTATCTATTATTCATGTATTTTGTTATCACCTTTTATATACATTTGTAAAGCGCCTAGAGCCCCGGCTTCGGAGATTAGGCGCAATAAAAAGCATTATTATTATTATGTCAAGGTTGTGTGTGTGTGTGTGTGTGTGTGTGTGTGTGTGTGTGTGTGTGTGTGTGTGTGTGTGTGTGTGCGCTTGCTGTGTAGTAGTAGTAGTTGTTGTTGTAGTGTTTTGTAATCTCTCTTTACTTAGAATATAAAAAAGAAAGAAAAAAGAACTGAAAGAAATGCTATGGGTCGCTAAAAAAAATAAATAAATAAATAAATAAAAAAGTAGGTATTGAAACCGAAGTATGTAGACGCACAATAGACGGTGCTTAGGATTCAAGAAATGCCGGAATGTTAGACTCATGTTTGAAGTGTAAGGCACAATAAGCGAGCACAACAAACTGAGTTTGTGTTGGTAACAACTTCCAAACATGCCAGATGTACAATGTATTTACTCAGATACCGAGTACTGAGTGGATCATTCGGTAATTCTGGAGTTAGGTAATAAAAACGTCCAGCCTGTCAATTTTGCATCTATGTCTATTCGTTTGGATGGGCTGATACAAATATATATCACATCCTTGGTGGACGATATAATTATCATATTGTTTGCAACAGGTTTCATCCACACATTCCTCCCAAATCACTCCGTACACTCTGTGTGTGTGTGTGTGCGTGCGTGCGTGTGTTTTAAGGGCAAATGTAGCTACCTTATATACCCACTAATGAGTGTTGATAACCACCGATTTCTACCGTAACACTCCAGAGAACTTATCTTTGCTCTCCTGCTACAGAACTGTCTCTCATTCTTTCTCTTTTTCTGCAAAAGTGGTGTGGATTTTCTGGCCCTTGCGATGAATATTTTCTTGTCCATGGTTGAATGGCTCAACTCATTAGACGGAATCGCTAGTGTTGTCATGGTGTGCAGTGAAATAGCAAACTCAGTGAATTGTTTAGTGACGGTGTACAACAGTAACCACGTGACAATCGCACGTAACAAACAATAGCTATTTGGTTTTACTGTTTGTTTTTTTATTACCATCAAGTGTTTCCAACTATTTCTCAGCAACTGCACAAACTGAATGCACATAACACGGGGACACCGTGAAGGACGTCACTTAAAAGGTATTTATCAAGTACTGGCCACGTCACTGAGTCAGCCTGGCGCAGACGTTGAGCACACCTGTTGAATGGAAAACACACCAGTCAATAATAATAATTATGAGGAGCAATTATGTATTTGATATATAGATCTGTTACCCAAGTCTTCATTGCCATTTACGTCCAATCGTAATCTTGCCCCCCCCCCCCCCCCAACTTATGACATAATAGGCAACATGCGCAATACATCATCGTTTTTTGAGGAACACTGTGTGGTCCGAATGACGTCCATGTCCGGCACTCGAAATCTTCTCAACAAAATGGAGACAGCCCGTTCACCCGGCTGGAGCCAGTGTAACCTGGGTTTGCATGCAGTGACTCGGGTACAAACGGAAATGGAGACAGTAATGATTTTTTTTATGCGCTGACATGACTAATGACAGCACCGAAATCAGCCGTGACTGTGATACAATCCGAAATAATCACTGTGATTCTGATTGCTGACTAGATCACTCACTGATCACGTTGTTGAAGGTCAAAGTTTCCTCCGTGTCCAGCCGGCCGTCCGTGTTGGCTACAAGAGAGACAAAAACATGTCCGTGTTGGCTACAAGAGAGACAAAAACATGTACCTATATATGCCAACCTTACAACCTTAGTCATCACGGGAGAGACAAAAACATATATATACCAACGCTGAGGCAAACTATAGCTCGTTTGTCATGCGAGCTCAGAGAGAGAGAGAGAGAGAGAGAGAGAGAGAGACAGAGAGAGAGATTTTACATTAGTTTGAAAGAACATACATGGGCCTACTGCCAAAAATAAATAAATAAATAAATACAGATAAAATGAATAAATGCAGAATGGATGAATGAATGAATGAAATACAGATAAAATGAATAAATGAATGAGCCCACCGTCGGCCTGCAGGAAGGCTGAGATGATGACGAGCGACTCAGGAACATCAGGACCGACTTTGAAGTTTGGACAGGCCTGGGCTAGTGCCGCCTCCAGTGCCTCCCGGTTCGGTACGTCGCTATCCGCCGCGTCGCGCTTGCCCGGCAACAGCATGGCTCCAGCCCGGATGATCATGGCGGTCTCGGCGGGGTGCGTCTTGACCCACTCTACCGCCGCTTTAGCGCCCGTTCGGGAGGCGGATATGATGGCCGTGGCCGCTAGAGGATGACTAGCCACCCAGCTCTCTACACTCTCGTACGTCTGCACAAAGGGAAATGCTACATTCCTCAACTTTCATACTGCCATGGCCTTCTTACTGTATAATGGACGCACCCCCCCCCCCCCCCACACACACACACACCTCCCTCTCTTCAAAACGGTTTGTAAAATAACGCCTTCAGCAGACAATGGTCCATTTAAGTTAATGGCGTCAAAACCATCTATCATGAGCTTCATTTGTGTTTTGATGTAGGATGTGTCCAAAGGCAATAAAGATCATTTCACGCTGTCTACAAAAGCCGTGACTTGAAAGACACAGTAGCCCTGGGAATATACAGGGTGTATACGTCCAAACTCAAATCCCGCATCTTTTCAGAGAGAGAGAGGGAGGGAGAGAGTTCTGATCGAGGCAATGACGATAATGGTCTGTGTGTCAATTAAAAACGAAATGATGTTAGTCGCAGGCAGTTCACACACGCAACTGTACAAAAAACGCCCTCTCTGAAAGCCATTAGTCATTTTGACACGTGAAGTAGTTCAGTACAAAAACAAATCTGGCATTGTGCTTCTCACATTCCTGACTGAGCTAAGAGCATCGTCCAGCCAGTTGGCCCCTGACCCCGTCAGCAGAACACAGGAAGTCAGGAGAACAAGGTTGACACTCGATGTCAGCATCTGCACACAGGATGTAGGACGAGGTTAATACATCAGCCTAGAACTCTACGACATATAATGCCTGACGGCTGATGGCTATGTCATGGGTGAAATCAGATTCAGGAATCTCTCTCCGGTTGTACCGGCGTTCTAGGTTGTTACCCTTCTTGACAACGGGCACACACACACACACACACACACACACACACACACACACACACACACACACACACACACACACACACACACACACACGTATGCACGCACGCACGCACACATTCACCATTTAGAGGTCACTGGCTTCTGATAAAGTTTATGCTGTGACAACTTGCTAGCATGCAGGTACCTCAAGGTAGAAGGTAACTCAATTCCTCAGCAAAAGCCTGGTGAACTACAGTCACGATCTAACCAAGCTAGCGTGACCTATATACACGTGCAGTACCTTGACGTGGAGGCAGGCGGTGAGTCAGTGGAACAAACGACGAGTAAGGGCGACAACGGTGTGTGTGACATGGTGTTGTTCTCGGCTCGTTTTTATGTCTTTCCTTTATTCACTCGGTCATCCTGTGTCCTCTCGATAGGTGAGAGGTGGTTTATTCCAGCTGTCATGCACCTCTCCAGCCACATCCTAGAAACAGCTGTCCATGAGGAGCTAGGCCATCAGGATTTCCTTGCCGCGTGCGAAAACTGTCACAGACCAAGAGAATGAACATCGGTACGTTCTATCATTACTGCGCCGTGGTCGTCGTTATCTGAAAACTCTTGACTTGCTGCAAACATTGTGGTCACGTCTGTCGTGTATTGCACTCGAATGTCGCTTGCAAACTCCATTCCTTGTCGTCGTTACTTAAAGGTCTGCAGTCTCAACAAAAACCCGCAAACGGTGTGTTTTTAAAAAAGCCGACCGTGTAAAATGCACAGTGAACTCTGTCACAGTTGTAGAGTTTACAACGTCCCTGAAACCCGTGTAAACGCCAAGGGCAGCCTGATTTCACAACTCAGTTTGCGTTTTAACATTGCAGCACACAACACCCGCTAACATAACGACGTGTCTCGCTCACTGATCAAAAACACAATGACGTCACCGCATTCGTTCTGGTTTTATCATTGTCTACGAAGCGCTGAAGACTGCAAATGTGACAGAGTTGTCTGCATTATGCACAGACGCAGGAGTCACAGTTTAAAAACAAAAACAAACAAACAAACAAACAAAAACACTGTTTGCGTTTTTTTTTTAATTTCAGACCTTTAATTCTAGGCTGGAGTTTGGTGAAAACACAGATAGCGAGCTTTTGTGTGGGAAAATGACAAGTCTACTATCCGAGTGTGTTTGTTTGGAAACTTTCCACTCTTCGTCAGGTCTGGCAGAATACTGAGTACTCGATCTACGAATGATATATTGGGGCGGTTGGTGGTCTAGTGGTTAAGAGACCTGTCACCAATGCGAGAGGTCAGGAGTTCGAGTCCCACTCGGGGCAAAGAATTTTTCCTTCTCGTATGTGGCACCGTTCATTCGGGCCGATCGTCGGGGGTTCTCTCCGGGTACTCCGGCTTCCTCCCCCTCTGCTTTGGAAATGTTCAGCCCACCAAATTTGAAAAATAAATGCAATTCTAAATCCCGAAATTTAAATAGCTGAGCTGACCCTTCGCACCACGTGATTGTAATGTGTTTATGTCAAGTGTGTGAGAGAATGCGTGTGATTCACGTGAGCGTGCGTGTTGGGTTCAGTTCGCGGCGCTTTGAGCCGATTCATGAAATTGGGTAAAGCGCCTATACAATACTCATTATTATTATTATTATGTGCCACCAAGCGATACTGGCCATACAGGTCAGTGTGTGTGTCCTTACATAGTTGTCACTGTCACAACCGATATCAGTCTGACAACGGAGGAATGTTATACTGAACACTACTCACCTTGTTGTGTGGACGAGTAGCCAAGTCTGATAAATGTATTGTGGGTGTCCACAGTGTCGGGCCTAGTCATGTTCTTCACTCGTTTTTATGCCAGATTTTTAATATCATTCCCTTTGTGCTCTTCACGTGTGAGACAGTTCTCTCCAGCTGCCATTTACCCTTCCAGTCAGATCCTAGAAACAGCTGTCTAACTGGAGGGTTTCTATCACCGTTTTGTTTCCACGTTCATTTCACACACAATGGCAATATACTGTTTGTAAGCTTATTTTATAGTCGGTAGCAATGAACTCAAATGGCACAAACGACTTTTGAAACAGAAGTTGGCAACAAGACAAGACAAAATCACAAAAGTATGTGATAGTGAGTAGGCGATCATGCGCAGGTACGTGCGAATGTGTGTGTGTGTGTGTGTGTGTGTGTGTGTGTGTGTGTGTGTGTGTGTGTGTGTGTGTGTGTGTGTGTGTGTGTGTGTGTGTGTGTGTGTGTGTGCTAACAGATCTGCTGGAGTACTGTACCAAGCAAAAATAAGAAGCCGCCATCGTTCAAAGTCATTCACGTTGAGGGGGTCACTTTGTTTAGTCCGGACTTGTTCTTTGCCTACCTTTATATCTTTCACCTGAAAGCGATTATGTGACTGTTCACAGGTCGGCAAATAAATCTATTTGAGCATCGTTCCTTTGAGCTTTCCATTGCTTTTGTAGTGTGTGTGTGTGTGTGTGTGTGTGTGTGTGTGTGTGTGTGTGTGTGTGTGTGTGTGTGTGTGTAAGGAGGGGGGGGGTTGGGTATGACTTCATAGCAAGTGACTGAGTGGTAGTAGCTAATAGCACCGGGAACACCCCGGGCAATTATGATTTACCCCTGTGAATTGTGTCGTGTGAAGTAGACACGCCAGCGACATTGGCCGCCAGCCTATAGTACGGTTCACAATTCCAGAAAACTGAATTACGTCTCTTGTGGGTCCTCACTTACCGCCAGCAGTAGCATAGATTAGGTAACGAGTGACGTAATATGGCTTCTCCTGTCAACACTTTCTGCATGAAATGCTTGTCTCGGCATAACTGAACTTTTCAGATTTCAAGATTTGAATTGTAATCAAGTTCGCAGGGGCGTAGGAACCACGGGGGCCCAGGGGCCCACGCCCCCGAATATCTTTGGGCCCCCCTTGCTTTTGATAAGAGGAGAGGGGGCCCACCAGTGGTGGGGCCCCCCTGCTCTGCTGTCGCAGGACACAATCCTTGGCAGTCAAAACACACACACACACACACACACACACACACACACACACACACACACACACACACACACACACACACACACACAACTCCCCCCCCCCCCTCCTTCTTCACCCCGGCCGTATGGCTCACCCGACTTAGTGGGCCCCCCTTCCTCTCAGCACCTTCCTACGCCTCTGGTTCGAAATCTGTACTGTCCTGAGAAATAGGCATTAGATTCTTCACTTGTCACGAGCACTTGGCGCTCGTGCGCAAGCACTTAAGTGTAGGACCAAACGTGGAACTACTCTCCCCCTCGCTATTCAGTTCTTAAAACTGTCACCCATTCTGTCTACTACAGACTTCAACATCAATCAAGGACCACCTTGACAGACAGGTCCGCTAATTTGTAAGATATCACAAAAAATAGAGATCAAGGAATCTTTCAAAATTTTTTGCTGTGAAAACTGATGTTAAAGGGTTAACAATGCATCCTGCAAAGCTTGCTGAAGCTGAACCACCATGTGCTGCACGGACATCTTCCAGGAATTTGCCAAATTTGCAAGTGGTCCTTGACCTATGTTGAAGTCTGTATTTACTCTGGCCCGTCTTTCGCTAGTTCAGAACAGCTGAGAATCTCAACAACTTACACGTGCAACAATTCAAGTGCAGCTAAGGGACTAGAGGAAATGTTATCCCTAAAACAACCACAATAAACACCAAAATCACTTACGTCGAAATGAGTTTGTCGAGTAGAAAACAATTAGGGTAAAATACATATTTGGCCACTCGATACCTGTTTTGTATTTCTGGCTGCCAGCTCCCACTGAAGACGTAAAAAGATCAGTTAACTTTCGCCGTACTTGGTGTAAAAACTCACGTCGTGTACTTCCTGGGACCATGCGGACCCACACTGCATATAGTGAAGGTTCGCGGTTCCTACGACGTTGGCTAGCTGTGCCGGCGGCCAGATGCTGACCACGCATGCCTGACACAAATACCAGTGTGAAACCTCGGAAACCAAAGTGTGTGTACACGTGTAATTCCCTGCTGAACTTGGGATCATACACACTACTTCTTGCACTGGGTGGGGTGTGGCGGGCTGGACGTAGTAGCCATGGCAACAGATAGTGAAAGAATCTGACCCCTTTGATTGTTAATCCTTTCTGGCACTTCCAGATTAAGTAATTACACCTCTATTGTTTGACATAGATGCCGCACATGTACTTAAGGAATGCCTGGAGTAAGAACGCTTGGTTTTCACAAATAAAGAAGATGTCGGCAGTAATGTGCATCTCAGTGTGGGTCTGCCCGGACACAAGAAGGTTAAAAAGCGACAATTCTCAATACACTTTCGTATTCTGCTTACGACACACGATAACATATCACATTCGACAGTGGAGGGGGGGGGGGGGGGGGCGAGTGTATAGGTTCATCATGCTGTAATTTTCTTTCTTTAGTTTGAGTGTACATTTTGCATTTTCCAGAAGAAAAGGAAGAAAGAAAAAAAGACGTATCATGTTTTGTGCAGTGACTAGGGCAGACGTTGAATCTTCGCTCGAGTAATTTCTTCAGTGAAAAGTATACTCAGTAGATCCCCCCCCCACCTCTCTCTCTCTCTCTCACACACACACACACACACACACACACACACACACACACACACACACACACACACACACACACACACACACACACACACACACACACACACACACACACACATCACGAAAGCAGTAAAATGTCGCTCAAATGTATTTATTCGTCAAACTCTCTTTCTCTGTGACAATCATTTACTGAATCAACAATTTCCAAATAATGGGACTAACCGGGTGTTTTTCCCAACAACTAACAACACTTTGGAATCCTAGCAATACGAGCGGTATGTAATATGTGATGTTAGTGCTAGATTAGGTGCACATAACACAGAGTTTATTTCTAACAAAACGAATGAAAGTGTGAAGAAAACCGAACAGGTACGAAAAGATAGTTTACATCAGTGTACATGTACGTAATTTACAGCAATTTAACTGTAGAGGTTGAAACATAATCCTGTGTATGAACGGGTCTCTGTCACAGAGGGATGATGAGAAAGAGTTGACAGCGTTTGGCTGAAGATCATCAACTCAAATCGCCACGTCCGTGGGGGCTTCAAACTTCTGCTTGGTACAAAACTCCAGCAGATCTGTCAGAACACACACACACACACACACACACACACACACACACACACACACACACACACACACACACGCACGCACGCACGCACGCACGCACGCACACACACACACACACACACACACACACACACACACACACACACACACACACACACACACACACACACACACACACACACACACACACACACACACACACAGTACGTAGAATATCTTTGTGTCGTATACATATCGTAAGTCAAAGCGAAAGCGAAATGGAAGCTGGGAGATCCATATATTGCATACACTTTCACTATCAGGCTTATTGTTATGTCTTTTGAGTCAAGATCGACATTAGACATAATAAAAAAAAGTATTTAGGTCACTGACATGGCCACGTTACTTTCAGTGTTCTCATGTGAAGGTATCTGTCATAAACTCGTTTGAAACACACTTAAAGTTGATTATTAGTAAACCATAACTGTGAGAGACAAACGTATAAGTATCAGTATGAATCATTATCAACTCACCGATCAGTCCAGCAAATTCTCCAACTTCATCCACGTTCAGCGCACCGTCCTGGTTTTCTAGGGGGAAAAAATTGAATAGACAGCGATTTGTTTACTTTAAATAAAAATCAGAGTGCAAAAATGACCACAGAAACATTTGACAAATAGCTAACTTCTGACTTCGTCTGAACGTAGTTGACGAGATTAAAAGCGATGAATCCACTTGGATTTAGTACGTATAGACACTCTTGTAGTGATAACAGTCATGCTAAAGATGAATGTTGGATTAAGTATGTATAGACACTCTTGTAGTGAGAACAGTCATGCTAAAGATGAATGTTGGATTAAGTACGTATAGACACTCTTGTAGTGATAACAGTCATGCTAAAGACCAATGTTGGAGAACTGACCGTCTGCCTGGTTAAAGGCGTCCTGCACCAGGTTACTGACGTCCATGTCAGGGGTTAAACCTTTAGGACAGACTTCCTTCAGCGCCTTGGCAACACTGTCCACCTGCACGCCACTCTCGCGCTTTTTACGGCAGCTGCACCACTGGCACACAACATGAGAAACGAGTTATGTCGCTTGTCTGTGAAATAAAAGCTATTATAAAATCACTGTCATCATGGACACAGGACTTGAAGTCTCCAAAGTCACACTGCTTCATCGGAAAATGACCTGACGTAGAACAATATTGCAACTGTGTGTCAAATTCAGTTCATGGTTGGGGAGGGAGATGACGATGATGACGAAACTTCTCAACGGTAAACGTTTTGACAGAAATTCGCCAGTTTGCAAACTTGCCGTTGCTAAAGCTACAGAGACTATCTTTTAAAATGAACAAAAATTCGAGACGGAAAATTATGCACTACATAAAACTACAAGAAACAAAATCAGAGAGAGAGAGAGAGAGAGACAGAGAGAGACAGAGACAGAGACACAGAGAGAGAGAGAGAGAGAACTCGAACTCGAACATTTATTGTTACGGGCCACCAGCCCAAAACACATGGTGAACTAAAACGTACAACACGTAAAATAAAATGAATAGACACACACACTTGGATAATTTGAATACACTGACTGTCAAAGCGCTCACGGTACTGCCTAGCTTATGTGGCCAATGTTGTGCAGGTGATCCCCCCCCCCCCCCCCCGTATTTTAATAGAGTAGAATATAAAGAATCCCAGGACGTTTGTGACAGATTCATCATTGCACTGCATAAGATAGTGAAAAGAATGGCGTCCGCGTATGTGTTGGATGAGGTATTTCTGTCGAATGTTTAAATATAATGGATAATCAAGAATGACATGCCTTTCATCTTCCGTAGTATCTGTACAATAAGGACACAATTTCAGAGTACCCTCAGCAGTGACTTTGCGAAATGCGCTACCGTTCAATGGCAGTAAACCGAGCCGCAATTTAACAATGCAATCCCTGAAACATTTTCTCATATCATAGTACATGTATTTTTCTACTTCCAGTGACGATTTGAACGAGCTATATTGCTTCGAACATTCTACTGCTAGACACAGAAGACGACCATTCCTGCTGAAACATGTCGATGCATCTCTGTTTAAAAACTTTCAGAAACCACTTATCGTCACCCACCTCTTGCTGCTCCTACACAAACCCAAAGCCAAATTCAAACAGCGTTTTCTTCACCTTGGACACCCAGCATTGTTTACCATTCTGGTCCATCACAAGAAGCATGTTGTAGGCCTGTCTAGGCAACCTAGATATGTCCATTTTCAACAGTCTTAACCAGTAACGCATACACAGAGAGAGAGAGACACACAGAGAGAGAGAGAGAGAGAGAGAGACTTACAACAGCCCATCCGTCACAGCAGTATGCTTCAGCACCGGTCATCAAACAAACGGACAGGACGACCAGGAGAACTACAGTTGCCGACTGCATCTAGTGAATAAGTCAAATATTTAAATATATATTTCTTGTGGTGAAAATCAGTCCATTACGATATGATGTAGCGGGTGTAGAATGTTTTGTGAAATACTCTTATCGTGATTTAGTTACACTAGGCAGTGAAACGGCAACTCAGTAACACCGTTTAATCTGAAAACCATACACGCTCATACAGTTGTGGTTTCTCTTTTGTTTTCTTCATAGGATACTGGCTTTTGTATTAAATGAATTAACATTAGTGCACTCATTTCAATGGCAACAATCATGATCTACTGACCACGTGAAGACAGCATTACCTTGTGGTGTAGACAGGCTGTGCGTCGGATGTAGGATGGTTGAGAGTGACCACGCTGTGTCTGACTAATTCTGTTCTCCCATCGTTTTTATGCCTGATTTTTTTTTTAATAACCCTTGCTTTATCATCTTGACAGGTGAGAAGTGGTTCATTCAAGCTGTCATTTACCTCTCCAACAACACCCTAGACACAGCTGTCTAACAGGAGAGTTATATTGTCAAATATTGCTTCTATGTACACTTAGCGAATGGCGTCCATTTTAAGCTAAGGGCAAAGAATCAAGCTGCAAAAAGTTTTTTGGGTTTTTTTTTTCAGTAAGAGTAGAACGTAGTATGGCAATAACACTGCAATATTTTCTCATGGGGCGTCCATCTTGGATTCATTAGAGAGTTGTTTCCCCTTGACCAAACTAGCGTATATGAATAATTTTCGAAAATAACTTTTGCCGGTTGATTCTGTGATTTCCGATTTTACACTAACTACCTATAAATATAACGTTGTGCTCGCTTTGCATCACTTTTCGTATCGGCGTAGTGATGACAACAGTCACTGTAAACACTACAGCAGGGAAGTGTGTCGACAGCCTGAATACGTCACTTGTTACTTTCTAGATTGTTTCCAAAGGGAATAAAATGTTATCGATGCAAAACAACAGCTGTAGAGTACTATCGTGATGATTATACAGAGGAGGACAGGAAATGAGACGTCAGTCGGCATGCAGCTTCATAAGATTTTCCTATTGTTACAGACATACACCTGGCGTTAGTGGTTTGACTTCTCTGTCAGAGTTCAATGGTCGTGTACATAATAATGAACCCCCGACCCCTGGTGACCATGGAATGTGAAGCGCCATCTGGATTATCTTCTATCTAGCTCAGTCTGTCTGTTCGGTTTGGTGACTTCACACACACACACACACACACACACACACACACACACACACACACACACACACACACACACACGGTCAGTTCCGGTACAGCATGCCTCTCTTTGTGAATACTTTAGGAATCAACGCAAGATCAGGACAGTGTATGAAATGTTCGAAGCTCGAAAACAGAATCGTAACGTCTCTTCCTGTCAGCAGGAGAATAGGATATAGTGATATGAAGTATATAGTGATATGAAGTATATAGTGATATGAAGGATATAGTGATATGAAGTATATAGTGATATGAAGTATATAGTGATATGAAGTATATAGTGATATGAAGTATATAGTGATATGAAGTATATAGTGATATGAAGTATATAGTGATATGAAGTGATTTCAGACTGAATGGTGATTTCCCTGTTGTTTGTACATAATACGAAATCTTTCCCACACAAATTCTTTCTCACAGAAATACAAATTCAGAGGGAAAAGAATGCATCAGTCTCTTTACTGTGGAAGAGAGGAGCAGTTTGTGATGTGTGCTACAGAATCTGATGAAATTCACAAAGTAATCTTTCACGCAAAGTCGTCCAACTTCCGCTCACAGGTCGTTGAATTTCCAAATATTATCAGAGTCCGTGTTTCTCTAGATATCTTTCCAAACATGTCAAAGTCAAACAAAGACTGAGTCAGAAAAAACAAAACATTTTACAGTTTGAGGTGTTTCTACGATTGCGTTCGTTTGAGGCAGACAGTAAAACATGTGTTGTAGCGTCCGGCTGGCGGCTACAGTCAGTCGACATCACGTGTTGGGTGTGGGATGGACACAGTGACGTCACTGGGTGTTTTTCGGTAGGGAGCAGTAGTCGAGTACACCTGGGCAACACAACAGAAGATGATTCAGTCTGACCGACAGTTTGTATCAACATGTTAAACTAAAGGCGTCAGCTCTTACTGTAACACAGTAATATAAATGAGAGTTGTTTTCCTTTAACACGTACTTGGATCAAACCATTATGCCATATTCCAGAGACGGTAAAACATAATGTCGGTGTGTCCCAGATTACATCTCATTAACGCATTTGTATCCTGCGTCCCAAGAATAGGACGGCCTATAACGGAGCACCAGTACACATATAATAATAGACAATACCGGCCCCCGTAGTGTAGTGGTAAGCACTTCGGACCATGGACCGGGAGACCCAGGTTCGAGTCCCAGCCGAGGCAAGCGGGATTTTTCATACCTAGGTCGGCTTCTACCCAGAGCTATGGGCCCAGTGGGGAGGCTGTTGCCACACAGCCGAGATTCACCCACTTCACGGGTGCGACTTTGGGGGTGCTTCCCTTGGTATAACACGTCTTATGATGTGGATGATTACACGGCCGACACCGCAGGTGCCGTAGTTCCCGAGCCTGGTTAATGCCGGGATATTTATGACAGGAAGCGTGGAATGCGGCCCTGTCCCGCAGCCCCAAACCACACGGACCTCCATAGCATCATCTTACCATCATCCTCATCTCCATTATCATGCATAATAAAAATTGCCCCAGCTTCCGACCCTCCGTGGATTCCACCCATTACCTGGGAGGAACACCACTGGAACTGGCAAAAGAGTTGGGGCAGCAATAATAATAATAGACAGTATATACTTTCTGTCACACAGAAATGCATACTTTCAAAAACATTCTCATTTGGTTGACTATTAGTAAAGCATAAGACGGTGAGTGCTACTCACCCATGAGAGAAGTGAAGCGAACCGACTCATTAGTGTTGAGAGTGCCGTCTTTGTTGGCTGTAACACAGATACACACATAACACAATGAGTCTACCAAGTGGTCAGTTGACAGCGGAACACGTTATAGGCACGTGGACAAAACCATCTTTACGCTTACCTTACCATTCAGAATTCAAGATTACCCTAGGATTCAACCCCAAAAGTCTACCTCAAACCTGAGGTGGCACAGACTCTGATGAAATTCACATGCTGGACAAGATGTGTTCGATTTTAGGTCCGAGTCCTGAATTTCAGTGTTACAATGCCAGAAAACTAACACCCCCCCCCCCCCCATGGGACTAGCTCCTGGTCAGTTAGGACTGGTTGTGTTCCACACTTTAACACAAGGAATGGGTATTTTCTCGGAGGCAACTATGGCCCGGCTAAATCTCCAGACGTCTAAACAAACTTGATCAACAAGAGGCGGTCACACAATAATAATTATAATGTTATACACTGTAACCATAGCGCCGAAAGTTATTGACGATATAGAGGTCGCGAACCGCCAGTCAAAGTGACGCATTTTTCACAATGCGACATTTGGCGTCAAATTTGTATCTGCACATGCTTCAGATAATGACGTAGGTTTATTGATATGATGTTTTAGGGCGTGGATTTCTTTTTCCGCAAAAAAGACAATAGTTATCTCCCCCTCACCGTCCATCTCCTGCATGGCCGTGTCCACAACGTCCGCCATCTTGGCCTTGGGTCCGACATTAAATTCCGGACACACCTTGTCCAGCGTGGCGGTCAGTGATTGGTCCGTTAGTCCCTGGGTTGACCTTCGCCTTCTGAGGAGCTTGACCCCATTACAGGTCACGCCGTCCTTGTTCAGATTACAGTTGTCCATCACCCACTTGCCAGCTTTCCGCACAGTCTGATCACAGACAATCGTCAGAATAATCAACTCGTGTCGTTGGTGCTGCCTCTCTATGTTCAGATGCAAGTGTCAGTAGACGACTCCACTCGGCAAACCACGAGGCCAAAACCCTGCCCCCTGTACTCTGCCGTGTATTGGCAAAACACAGTATACGTCCGTGACGTCATTTATGGCAAAAAGGGGTGATTTAAAGATGGAAGAGATTGACGTAATGGGCTTTTCTACAAAGGACGTCAATGGACTTACTGCTTTCTACGCTTCCTTTTTTTTTTTTTTTTTTTTCGTTGCCCCGTCTTTGATATCAGTCTTACGTGGTGGAAAAGGACGTTAAATCGTAGGGTCGTCTTTCTATAACACAGTTTTGGTAATGCGTCGGGCAGGCTGAACCTCTTGGGAACAACCCTCACAGTTATATGTACAACACAGTACGTACTAGTAGAAGACAAGGAAAACTTGAAAGTAATACTCTCTCTCTCTCTCTCTCTCTCTCTCTCTCTCTCTCTCTCTCTCTCTCTCTCTCTCGTGTCATAAGTGTCAATACTATATCCATGCAAGCAGGACTATGGACTATGTATAGAAACAGACTAAACGTCGCCTTACGTCCTCCACTTTGTTACCGTCAAACAGAAACCCGTCAGCCTGTCTCTCCGTCACCAACATGGCCGACACAAGCAGCAGCAAAAACATACTGCAAGCACGCATCTGGGGGGAAAACACCATCATACATACCATCAGTACTCAAACTGTTCTTATTCTTGTTCTTGCCATTTCTGTTGCGATTGCTATTGTTTTTGTGGCTTTTCCTCTTGCTCTTGTTGTTCTTTATTCTTGTAAACTGTCTGGCTGTGGAAGATTTGTATATGGAAATAAATGGAATGATATAATTATTCATAGATATTCATCTATCGATCGAAGGCGATGTGTCGTAATTGGTGAATGATTAATCAAAGTCATTCACTTCCCTGTAACAAACGAACATTTTACCGAACAGTACGTCACGCCCATCACGGGACACTTGACACAAACATCTTTGTTCTCGGTTATCTCACGACGTGCGGGTTCACAAACAACTAGAACTACGACATGTGCACGTGACACACTTGCAACCTAAGAAACCATGAACAACAAGTGAAAGCGAAATACGTAATCACCCACTGTTTTATTTCCGGATGTGTAGGAGTTTGTGTTTTTCCTTTTCTTTTACTCAGCAAAAACTGTCTGGTCATACTCCAACCTACGCTTACGTCTTCATGTAAGACCAGCAACCTTTTCGTTAGTATGCCTTTTTGTGCAGCAACATTTCAGGAACATCTCTCCAAATTAGTTTCTTCACGCACGTGACTTTGTTGTCACTGAGTACATGCACCTTTCAAAGCTATATTGACGTGTTTTGCACAGATGACACAAAGTTTAGAAATTTTACTCTTCGTGTAATTTGATTTAATTTATCTTTGCGCGACATATCAAATTGGGCGTCATATTATTGTTTCCTTGTCCTGTTAAAAAACATGAAGTAAATTTCTGTATCTGTTTAACTTCAGTGCTTTGTGACACGTCCACTGACGTTGCAATCCACACACACACTCGTGAAATCCTTCATTATCATACAAAGCCAACAGCAAAGAAATGTCCAGTAAAAAAAATCATGAGGCAACCATGTCTAGCTCGAGGGACATTAGTGAGGAGTGCACGTTACTTACTGTTGTTGTGGATGTCGTTGTCCTGATTCTGGTGGTGACTTGGATGAGATGGGAAAAGTAGACGCGGTGAGAATGGTGGCTGAACTGGTGATGACAGAAACCTTAGCTTACGCCTGCAAGTAATTTGCTTCCTACCGATGTGATGCAGTATGAAGAAATGACAACCAGAAGCTGGTGATAGAGGGGAGGTGGCAATCCCCACCCTCACCCCTCACCCACCCATCCCCATCCCCAACCCCAACCCCACACACATACACTGACCTACCCATATGACATCAGCTGAAACATTTCCTTGTAGAAAGTCGTGAGCGGATGGTGATGACTGAAAACCCTGGGAAGGCCAGCAGCCTTGGAATTCCCCTCGTGGAAAGAAACTCGTACAACAAATAAACAAACACTCAAACGAACGAACAAACAAATAAACGAACAAACGAACAGCTGTGGGTACTCCCAACTACAACTCAAAGAAAGCGTAATTTAAACCTTCAACCAGTAATGGAACAGTATGGGAAAAGGGTAATGTACGTGAAGTGCCCCCCCCCCCCCTTTGGTGTGACTGTTTTGTGAGCGTGTTGCTAACCAGTAATCCACAGGCATCAATAAAGGCTTACTAATTACTAGTTGCCTGAAGAAGACGACCATGTTGAGACAGTTGCTCAGTGATGACGTCAAACAGACAGACAAGGGAAAGTAGATTACCGTACAACAACTTGCTTCAATATGGCCGCCGTTTGCATACTGACCACGTTATCCGGGTTGTCCCAAGGGAGGAAACCCGATTTGTTTTCTGGTGACGATGACCGAAGCACCAGACGTCCGTCAGATGCAGACGATGGCGTTGTTGAAGTCAATGACGTCATTGTGGACACTGGTTAGTGCCGAGCGACCGTCACGTGACTCAATGTAATGGAGAGTGGGTTATGACTTTCACAAAAACACTCGAATTACGTAATCGGCCAAAGTAATAAATAATGAATTATAATAATAAATTGTTTTTATATTGCGCAGAAAATCTGCCCAAGAGAGCACTCAGTGAGACCGGTGAAAAGGTATTTTGTTCACTTTTGGGGGTGAAATCTCTAGTTTGCTGGCATCACTCAATAACATGATCGCATAGAACAAATCTTACAAAAATACATTCGCGTGAACTTTGGAATGTCGGTACTTGCGCATGACACCTTCACGTTCACCTTCACCCTCACCTTCACCCTCACCTTCACCTTCACCCTCACCCTGACCTTCACCTTCACCTTCACACCATGAAGCACATTCTACTGTTTTATCCATCAGTTTCTCACAAATCACTGCGCACTATGTTCGAGGGGTACAGAAATCATAAGTCATTCAGCCATAGGTCCAAGAAGAAAAAATGGCACAGATCACCTCTGAGTGCAAGTAGGTTCCCAGAGGTAAGAGTCTAAACAGCTAAACTCGTTGGATACTAACAGCCAGACTGCCAATGTTTCCGCAGTTTTTTTCACGCCAGCATACATCAACATGAAAATTATCATGGACAAGTCCACACTGTGTATCACTGCGTGCAGCAGACGCCGGCCAGATGTTTGTGGAGTTTCACAAGGGATTTTGTCACACTTGGCGTCTCTCGATATCCTCTTGAGAGGAAACCCCAACCAATCTTTACATCAAAATATGAATCTTTTCCAAACCGTACAACAGTTTATTTGAATCCTCGGGTCGCTTCGCCACTGACATTTCTACATTTACGTGTCCACGCAGGCTGGCCGTTGCCACCGCCAACTCACGCTCCGTGCTGCATTCTAGACTACAGTACAGTTTGGTATGTTCTCTTCTCCTTTCTTCTCTTCTTCCTGTCCCCTTTTTTCTACAACTTTTTATCTCATTGAATTTGCCACGGCAGTTTCTTCGCCATGAACGCAGTTTGGCTCATATGATCACACTTATCAGTTTTGACTTGTTGTGCTCTGTTGTGTTACTGTCTGACGGCGATCTGTACATTTGTATCTGTAGGTGAATAAAATGTTAAACCAAACTCGGCGTCTCTATAGTGAGCTTATGTGACGTCACGCCTGGATCGAGACAAGCAAACTTCCAGAGAATACTCCAAACAAATCATTGAGGACTGCAAGATCTAACGCACCGTACCTGGTTTTACGCCCCCGCCCCCCCCCCCCCCCGCCCCCTTGTCTGACAGCCCTCGTCACTATACAGGTACCAATGCTGCTGCTGCTGATGATGATGATGATGGTGGTGGTGGTGGTGGTGATGTCGCTAACATGAATCACAGTCCGCGCGTCCTTACAAACCAGACGTGAGTGTGTGTCGTGCTTACCTCTTGTATAGGAGCCATTTCAGAGTGGACAAAACATGTCAATAAATATAAATAGTTTTCTTTCGACCCATCTCTTATCATCTCTCTGTCTCTTCTACTTCATCCATCACTTTCAAAATTCACGCTACTCTTTAGATAAATATTGCTATTTGTTCTGTCCCAAAAATAATTAGGGGGAGACCATTCTTGGTACCGTGATTAATTCCAATACTTCATTACCGGTTTGTCGGTCCAGTCATCACATATTTTGTTCAGGAAGATAAAGAAACGTAGTTATGTTGGTGTATTAAAATGTCCATCTCAGGACCACTTTCGCGGCCTATAATATTGTGCAAAACATTTTTATATAGGTGTACGCAGAATAAACAG
>JACVVK020000354.1:255000-370000 GCA_018292915.2 Batillaria attramentaria
CCCCCCCCCGCACCCGTCCCTTCTCTTCCCCCCCCCCCCCCCACGTCCTTTTGTCCTGCATGCCTTCTCTCCCCCCCCCCCCCTGCCCGTCCTTTTGTCCTGCATGCCTTCTCTCCCCCCCCCCCTGCCCGTCCTTTTGTCCTGCATGCCTTCTCTCCCCCCCTCCCTGCCCGTCCTTTTGTCCTGCATGCCTTCTCTCCCCCCCCCCCTGCCCGTCCTTTTGTCCTGCATGCCTTCTCTCCCCCCCCCCCCCTGCCCGTCCTTTTGTCCTGCATGCCTTCTCTCCCCCCCCCCCTGCCCGTCCTTTTGTCCTGCATGCCTTCTCTCCCCCCCCCCCCTGCCCGTCCTTTTGTCCTGCATGCCTTCTCTCTCCCCCCCCCCCTGCCCGTCCTTTTGTCCTGCATGCCTTCTCTCCCCCCCCCCTGCCCGTCCTTTTGTCCTGCATGCCTTCTCTCCCCCCCCCCCCTGCCCGTCCTTTTGTCCTGCATGCCTTCTCTCTCCCCCCCCCCCCTGCCCGTCCTTTTGTCCTGCATGCCTTCTCTCCCCCCCCCCCCCCTGCCCGTCCTTTTGTCCTGCATGCCTTCTCTCCCCCCCCCCCCCCCCTGCCCGTCCTTTTGTCCTGCATGCCTTCTCTCCCCCCCCCCCCCCTGCCCGTCCTTTTGTCCTGCATGCCTTCTCTCTCCCCCCCCCCCCCTGCCCGTCCTTTTGTCCTGCATGCCTTCTCTCCCCCCCCCCCCCCCTGCCCGTCCTTTGTCCTGCATGCCTTCTCTCTCCCCCCCCCCCTGCCCGTCCTTTTGTCCTGCATGCCTTCTCCCCCCCCCCCCCCCTGCCCGTCCTTTTGTCCTGCATGCCTTCTCTCCCCCCCCCCCCCTGCCCGTCCTTTTGACCTGCATGCCTTCTCTCTCCCCCCCCCCCTGCCCGTCCTTTTGTCCTGCATGCCTTCTCTCCCCCCCCCCCTGCCCGTCCTTTTGTCCTGCATGCCTTCTCTCCCCCCCCCCCTGCCCGTCCTTTTGTCCTGCATGCCTTCTCTCCCCCCCCCCCTGCCCGTCCTTTTGTCCTGCATGCCTTCTCTCTCCCCCCCCCCCCCTGCCCGTCCTTTTGTCCTGCATGCCTTCTCTCCCCCCCCCCCCTGCCCGTCCTTTTGTCCTGCATGCCTTCTCTCCCCCCCCCCCTGCCCGTCCTTTTGTCCTGCATGCCTTCTCTCTCCCCCCCCCCCCCTGCCCGTCCTTTTGTCCTGCATGCCTTCTCTCCCCCCCCCCCCTGCCCGTCCTTTTGTCCTGCATGCCTTCTCTCCCCCCCCCCCCCCTGCCCGTCCTTTTGTCCTGCATGCCTTCTCTCCCCCCCCCCTGCCCGTCCTTTTGTCCTGCATGCCTTCTCTCTCCCCCCCCCCCCTGCCCGTCCTTTTGTCCTGCATGCCTTCTCCCCCCCCCCCCCCCCCTGCCCGTCCTTTTGTCCTGCATGCCTTCTCTCTCCCCCCCCCCCTGCCCGTCCTTTTGTCCTGCATGCCTTCTCTCTCCCCCCCCCCCCTGCCCGTCCTTTTGTCCTGCATGCCTTCTCTCTCCCCCCCCCCCCTGCCCGTCCTTTTGTCCTGCATGCCTTCTCTCCCCCCCCCCCCTGCCCGTCCTTTTGTCCTGCATGCCTTCTCTCTCCCCCCCCCCCCCCCTGCCCGTCCTTTTGTCCTGCATGCCTTCTCTCCCCCCCCCCCCTGCCCGTCCTTTTGTCCTGCATGCCTTCTCTCCCCCCCCCCCCTGCCCGTCCTTTTGTCCTGCATGCCTTCTCTCTCCCCCCCCCCCCCTGCCCGTCCTTTTGTCCTGCATGCCTTCTCTCCCCCCCCCCCCCCTGCCCGTCCTTTTGTCCTGCATGCCTTCTCTCCCCCCCCCCCCCTGCCCGTCCTTTTGTCCTGCATGCCTTCTCTCTCCCCCCCCCCCCCCTGCCCGTCCTTTTGTCCTGCATGCCTTCTCTCTCCCCCCCCCCCCTGCCCGTCCTTTTGTCCTGCATGCCTTCTCTCCCCCCCCCCCTGCCCGTCCTTTTGTCCTGCATGCCTTCTCTCCCCCCCTCCCCCCCCTGCCCGTCCTTTTGTCCTGCATGCCTTCTCTCCCCCCCTCCCCCCCCTGCCCGTCCTTTTGTCCTGCATGCCTTCTCTCCCCCCCTCCCCCTGCCCGTCCTTTTGTCCTGCATGCCTTCTCTCCCCCCCTCCCCCCCCTGCCCGTCCTTTTGTCCTGCATGCCTTCTCTCCCCCCCTCCCCCCCCTGCCCGTCCTTTTGTCCTGCATGCCTTCTCTCCCCCCCCCCCCCTGCCCGTCCTTTTGTCCTGCATGCCTTCTCTCCCCCCCCCCCCCCTGCCCGTCCTTTTGTCCTGCATGCCTTCTCTCTCCCCCCCCCCCCTGCCCGTCCTTTTGTCCTGCATGCCTTCTCTCCCCCCCCCCCCCTGCCCGTCCTTTTGTCCTGCATGCCTTCTCTCCCCCCCCCCCTGCCCGTCCTTTTGTCCTGCATGCCTTCTCTCTCCCCCCCCCCCCCCTGCCCGTCCTTTTGTCCTGCATGCCTTCTCTCCCCCCCCCCCCTGCCCGTCCTTTTGTCCTGCATGCCTTCTCTCCCCCCCCCCCCTGCCCGTCCTTTTGTCCTGCATGCCTTCTCTCTCTCTCCCCCTCCCCCCCCCTGCCCGTCCTTTTGTCCTGCATGCCTTCTCTCTCCCCCCCCCCCTGCCCGTCCTTTTGTCCTGCATGCCTTCTCTCCCCCCCCCCTGCCCGTCCTTTTGTCCTGCATGCCTTCTCTCCCCCCTCCCCCCCCCTGCCCGTCCTTTTGTCCTGCATGCCTTCTCTCCCCCCCTCCCCCCCTGCCCGTCCTTTTGTCCTGCATGCCTTCTCTCCCCCCCCCCCCTGCCCGTCCTTTTGTCCTGCATGCCTTCTCTCTCCCCCCCCCCCCCTGCCCGTCCTTTTGTCCTGCATGCCTTCTCTCCCCCCCCCCCCTGCCCGTCCTTTTGTCCTGCATGCCTTCTCTCTCCCCCCCCCCCCTGCCCGTCCTTTTGTCCTGCATGCCTTCTCTCCCCCCCCCCCCCTGCCCGTCCTTTTGTCCTGCATGCCTTCTCTCCCCCCCCCCCCTGCCCGTCCTTTTGTCCTGCATGCCTTCTCTCCCCCCCCCCCCTGCCCGTCCTTTTGTCCTGCATGCCTTCTCTCTCCCCCCCCCCCCCTGCCCGTCCTTTTGTCCTGCATGCCTTCTCTCCCCCCCCCCCCTGCCCGTCCTTTTGTCCTGCATGCCTTCTCTCCCCCCCCCCCCTGCCCGTCCTTTTGTCCTGCATGCCTTCTCTCTCCCCCCCCCCCCCTGCCCGTCCTTTTGTCCTGCATGCCTTCTCTCCCCCCCCCCCCTGCCCGTCCTTTTGTCCTGCATGCCTTCTCTCCCCCCCCCCCCCTGCCCGTCCTTTTGTCCTGCATGCCTTCTCTCTCCCCCCCCCCCCTGCCCGTCCTTTTGTCCTGCATGCCTTCTCTCTCCCCCCCCCCCCTGCCCGTCCTTTTGTCCTGCATGCCTTCTCTCCCCCCCCCCCTGCCCGTCCTTTTGTCCTGCATGCCTTCTCTCCCCCCCTCCCCCCCCTGCCCGTCCTTTTGTCCTGCATGCCTTCTCTCCCCCCCTCCCCCCCCTGCCCGTCCTTTTGTCCTGCATGCCTTCTCTCCCCCCCTCCCCCTGCCCGTCCTTTTGTCCTGCATGCCTTCTCTCCCCCCCTCCCCCCCCTGCCCGTCCTTTTGTCCTGCATGCCTTCTCTCCCCCCCTCCCCCCCCTGCCCGTCCTTTTGTCCTGCATGCCTTCTCTCCCCCCCTCCCCCCCCCTGCCCGTCCTTTTGTCCTGCATGCCTTCTCTCCCCCCCCCCCCCCTGCCCGTCCTTTTGTCCTGCATGCCTTCTCTCCCCCCCCCCCCCCTGCCCGTCCTTTTGTCCTGCATGCCTTCTCTCCCCCCCCCCTGCCCGTCCTTTTGTCCTGCATGCCTTCTCTCCCCCCCCCCCCCTGCCCGTCCTTTTGTCCTGCATGCCTTCTCTCCCCCCCCCCCCCTGCCCGTCCTTTTGTCCTGCATGCAGGATGTGATGATGTGTACTTGTTTTCCATTCCCCGACCCTTCCCTTAAGGAAAGGGATTGTTAACGTTAACGTATACATTTGATATTTATACATGCGTGTGTACACGAAGGAAAGGGATTGTTAACGGATACATTTGATATTTATACATGCGTGTGTACACGAAGGAAAGGGATTGTTAACGGATACATTTGATATTTATACATGCGTGTGTACACGAAGGCGAGACAGGCACGGTAAACGAGTCTGCACGTAAGTTTAACTCGACCTGGTGAAGGAAAATCCCCAACCAGATTCCTGCCCTTCACGGGATTTACACCCGTTACCTCAGGCTCCGCCGGCGGACGCCTTATCCACTGGATTCAGTGTCAGTTACACAGCCACTTAAAATATTATAATTCGCATGTCGTCCCCAGGACATAATCCGCCTTGCACATTACGAATAGCAACAGATATCAAGTTGAAATACTGTATAATACAGCTTTTAAAGCAAGTATTTTTTGTATCCTACTCAAGGATAAATTTCCAAATTGGCGGGTGGTGTACAACATCAACAACAGGAAAACCAGTGTTTCATTCCACTGTTGTTTTTGATAAATTTACAACCTGTTTTGAACTGCGATGAAATGTGTTGTCTCTTTTCCTGTTTAATAATGTTCTGCGCTGTGCAGGACCTCCAGTATGAAGTAGAACGTACACAACATTGCCAATTTCCATATCACCACAAAGGTCAGAACTCAACTCTGGCTTCAATGAATGGTTTCCAATCAATCAATCAATCAATCAACCAATCAATCAATCAATCAACCAACCAATCAATCAAGCAAGCAAGCAAGCAAATAAATCAATGTCCTTATACAGGATATTTGTTTCACAAGTTACTGCTCAAAACGTACAAAAAAAGTAAATAAGCATTAAACTAAAGTATGACTGTCTACAAAATTGGGCATCAACTCAGCTAAGAACAAATGTTGCATCACGTTTGCAAATATACACAAATAAATATGTTATGTTACTTACGGTTTTGGTGGTGAGATTGTGGCTGGTGGGTGAAGTGCTGGGACTGAAGGATGGAGTGTTGAGACACTGTAGAACTAGAAGTGTGACAGCCGCTCAGGGAGTATGTGATGGGACAACACCGAGATCAGTGTCTGTCTCTTATCCTCCCAATGACCACGTGACCAACAGCCGCTGACAGAATGTGGGATACACGCAGGGGCGATTTGTTTCCTTGTTGGTGACGTGATATGAAAATACTTCCTTACTATGATATTGTGAAACACTTTCTTACGGATGTTTATCGCCGACTTATTTAGCAACTGAATGACATGCTTGAGCTGACCTCATCGCGTAATCAGGGGACAAAGGGCGAGAAAGAGGGAGGGGGATGATACCAAGCCTGTAACAATGGCCAACAGTTTGCGACCAGAAGCGTGACAGCTATGCTCAGTTCTCAGTAACCACCAGGACAATGAAACAGCAGGAAATGAACCAGCAAAAATGATCGTCTGCAACCCCCCCCCCCCCCACACACACACACACACACACACACTCATACACACACGCACACACACACACACACTCATACACACACGCTGAATAATGTGCCAAAGTAACCGTCGTTCAGTGGTGGCAAAAGGGACAGTTAGTTAGTTAGTTAGTTAGTTAGTTAGTTAGTTAGTTAGTTAGTTAGTTAGTTAGTTAGTTAGTTAGTTAGTTAGTTAGTTAGTTAGGGCTTGACGCCGCGAAAGCAACAAAGACTATTTCGCGGCTAGCAAAAGGGACAAAACCCCATCAGAAATATTTCCAGTAAAGTGTCGCACTTGTACTCAACTGCACCAAAAAGATGAAATCGACTTTTCTAGAATCAGACTTTTTTCGCAGGATTTTTAAAATGTATTTTCTGTTGTCTTTACTTACAGTTTAGCTTGTGTGGAACAGGAAACGTTCACAAAGATATCACCATCTGTGTTCGGCACAGACACAGGTATTTCATAGAAGGGACAAGTAAGCTCCGGATATGTAGTAATGTTATGCTCAGGGTGACTTTTGCAAGCAGAACTAGAAGTTCAATGAAAATACTGTAATTAGAACTTCATGCAGCCTGTGTCATACTGATATCGGTTCAGTTCCGGGCAGTTGCCGCCCCCCCCCCCTCACCCCCACATTTAATTTGCATGAGTGCACATTGACTGATGTTTTTCTCCGTAAGTAGGATGGCCATCACGTGACACAAGATCAATACTGTTGTCTACAGTGATGGTTTGATCGGGTGGAGAGTGTTTCTCATGATGGAAACAAAAAGAAGAAGAAAACATTTCCCACAGGGTGTTGCGAAACTTGGAGCCCATGCTGCAATACACGAGGAAGTTGATGGAGGAGTTGCTAGCGCCCAGTAACAAGAGAAGTCGAGCGCTGACCATGTACATGTTGAAGTAACGACCGTTCAACGTGAACTCCGAGACAAAGTAGGGAACGATACCGTTTACCAGTCTGGGCACGTAGCACACGATGTAAAACACTGACGTCACCATTAACATCCGGGTCAGCGCCACCTCCTTCCTCTGGACCAGGGTGGAGGTGGAGGCTGAGGTGGACTTCCCTCTCCACGCGGCCAGTGAGCGCAGCTTGAAGGCCGTCACGGCCGTGGTCACGGAAGTCACGCTGAGAAACAAACCAAGCGTGAAGGGACCGTACACGAACCCCTCAACCGCGTCGAGGATGTGTCTGTTTTGAAGATAGAAGCGTGAGGGGACGAGTTGGGTGGAGGTGACGTTAGTGGCGGAATCGAACACACAACCCAACGTGAACTTGGCCGTCATGACGAACATTAGGCCCGTGATGAGGACGGAACCGATGACGATGACGATAAGCGTGGTGCGTGTCTTCATGACGGTGTGCGCCTTGAGAGGACTGACGACACACAGACATCGCTCACACGAGATGATGGCCGACAGATACTGAGAGGCCCAGGAAGTACCGATCAACCCAATCACGTTATTTACCATCATGAATCTGAAACGGCGGTACTGGATCATAGGTAAATATGCGGATGAAAATAGACGGTGGAGATGACAACGCCAGTCAAACACGAAGCTCTACGCAAATGTCAGTCAAATAGAATATGTGGAGGAAATATTATATAGCAATAATATGTAAAGTGCAAATGGGGGGGGGGGGATTTCAGAAATAATGGTGAAAACGTTGCCGGAACATTGTAGAACATTACAGGAAGTTGAAATGATGAGAGACATTGCAAGAACAAAGGGGGACATTGGTAAATGACCGCTGTGTGTGTTGGGGGGGGGGGAAGGGGAGGGGTGAGCGATGTGTTTTCACCTGTACAGAGGTCCGTCGCCCGCCATGTGAGGGATGACCTGCGCCAGAAGTCGCTCCACGTACAGACAAAAGACGGTCAGCACGGCCATAGCGTCAACCAGAGCCAGACAAAACAGACACAGTGTGATCCGATCTCTCACTCCTTGTCTGCTGGTGGAAACACAGTCAGTGGTCAGTAACACAACTACTGCAAGATAAAGTGGTTCACGCGTTGACGACAATTTCACACTCCCCATGCACACAGCTATGTTCCCTTGTTTCCTCGAGTGCGTGTGGTGTGTACTGGTTTTCAATTCCACGGCCTCCTCCCGAACGGAATCGGATCTTTAACGTGCACGCTTGATATGTATGCGTGCGTGTTTACACAAACATGACAGCTAACGTAACCTTAACCACTGGGTCAAATGACCCTTTCGGACGCCAAATCTTAATTATGTACTGAGTATCGCAATAACAGAACATCTTACAGGGAAAATGGGCGGCAGTATTCCTAGCCCTAAGCCTGCACACACACACACACACACACACACACACACACACACACACACACACACACACACACACACACACACACACACACACACATATCAACAAGTCTCATTTACGAAATCACGATTCCAGACTAGCCACTTTTTGTAGCGTTGTCGTCCTAGTTACCTATAGAAGACGGCCATGTTCAGACAGTTGCTGATAATGCCGAACAGACAGACGAGGGGAAGCAGATTACTGACAACAACTCGCTCCAATATGGCCGCCGCTCGCATGTTGATCACGTTATCCGGGTTGTCCCAAGGAAGGAAACTCGATTTGTTTTCCGATGACGATGGCCGCAGCACAAGACACCCAGCCGATGGCGTTGTTGTATTGACTGACGTCATTGTGGAGCTAGTTAGTGGCGAACTATGATGATAGGACCTCAAGGATAGGGAGAGACAGGAGGAGGAGACAAGAGGATCTCTTCCGGCGAGTGAAACACTACAGTGGTGCAAAATGAAACCTTGCCCGTCGTTGCCAATAACTGTTTAATAATAATAAGCCAGCATGCACGGCTATGCTTTGATCTAAACGCTGGGAATAGAAAACTAAATACTGCGTCAACCGATCGGAATACTCATACAGTGGTTGGCAAGTTTTAAAGTTCAATTTTACACCACTCAAAACGATTTTAGAGTGGACAAAATTTGTCAATAAACGTGAACAGTTTTCTCATTGCCTACCAGTTGTCTTTTGTCTCATTGCCTACCACTTGTCTTTTGTCTCATTGCCTACCACTTGTCTTTTGTCTCATTGCCTACCAGTTGTCAACCGCTTTTATAATGAATGCTGCTCTTGTTACAGATTGATCTTTCTTCCTTCCGTAAAATCATCTGGTGTGGAGACGAGTGAAGAAAAATACTGGAACCCTGTTTGTCAATGCAATCATCACATATTTGTTTCAAGAGAAAAATGAAGCATCAGTTGTTTAACCAACAATGCCGGTTACATAACGATCAGTGATGTTTTTATTTCTTGTTCTAATTGCTTCCATGTGGAGTAGACAACTGTGAAACTGTGATGGTTTTCCGTATTTGAACGTCTGCCACGTGCACCTCAAGGTGCGGCACGAGAGGGGAAAACCGTGTGTTTAATTTTGTGCAAACAGTTTTGTATAAAATTACACAGTACCAACAGAATCAATACAGTCACTCGTTTTCCAGAATACATGTTGAAGTATGGGAGGTGGGGGTCACGAAAAGTGTGTTGTTATTATTGATCATGGATAAGCGGTATTCACGCAGGGGCACACTGACCTTTTATGTGAAAAGAAAAATAGTGAAATATTTGTTTCCAAGTAATCTATCTAAACCTACACAAAACAAAAATCGAGAACGATAAGCTGGAACGTAGAGAGAGAGAGACAGAGTGTGTGTGTGTGTGTGTGTGTGTGTGTGTGTGTGTGTGTGTGTGTGTGTGTGTGTGTGTGTGTGTGTGTGTGTGTGTGTGTGTGTGTGTGTCACAGTGTGTGTGTGTGTGTGTGTGTGTGTGTGTGTGTGTGTGTGTGTGTGTGTGTGTGTGTGTGTGTGTGTGTGTGTGTGCGCGCGCGTTCTTGAACAATTCTGGGCCGCGCCAGAGACCAGTCAATAATAACTGATATTCACAACATCTCGTCACACGTTCCCCGGGCCTTCTTCCACAGGCCTGTTTCGCTCACGATCATGTGGACCACATCCTGCCTCAATAATATCAGCAACTGTGGACTTCTCCTTCTGTGTTCCCGATGCACATACGGACAGCTCCAACTAACACTGCAACCAACAGTTGTAACATCTGGATCCTCACACGGTGTTTTGGTGCGATTCTAGTGGTGCGCTAAGACAATCTATAGAAAGGGCTGATGACAATAATGTTCTGGTACATTCACTGGCACCATTTTACAGTAATTCAGTTTTTGAATGCAATGGATTTTTTGTCTCTCTCTCAGTATAAACTAAGACGTGAGTTTAAAGCAGCCTAGAGTGCAGTCAGTGTCTTGTATGGAAATCTTGTCGAAGTATTGTAACCACAACAAGAGCAGGCGCTGCTAAATTATTATTATTATTATTATAATACACCGACAGACTGACAGTAAGTGATGACCAGAATATTACAGACCTCGTGACTGCCCGTCACTCGTTGTACCACCTACACGCCAAGACGCACACAGTGAGACAGAGCAGAAAACGAGTGACTTTCATCATTTATTTGTGTGTTTCTGGTGCTAGTTCTATCATTTCAAGGCTGCGCTAGCGCTACACACTGAACACGTCAACATGGAGACACAACACCTAGTGATGCCGTTTTCTGAAGCGTCTGTGCACTTTCTTTCTGACCCATCGAAAGGCTCGAGACAAGTCGGTCAGCAGGAGTGAGCCAATGAGAGCGAAGCTTACGAAGACGATGATGGAGCCCGTGTATGCGTGTGATGTCACGTGTGAGGGGGCCGATATCTTGCTTCGTCGGTAGAGGGCCGTGCTGCTTGCCGACACGCTGAGCTCCGACACCAGGGCCTGTGACGTCACGGCAAGAGAGGCATTGCTAGGGGCACGCCCGCATGGACATGCGCACTGTCTGGGTGGGGTGCGACCTGCCAGTCATACATGAAATGACCTGAAAATAATCTCTAACGTTCTGAAGATGTAGCTCCCCCCCCCACACACACTTCAAACATGAGGGTGAAATGAAAGTTTCTTCAGGCATTGATAATAATAATAATAACTATTAGATAACAACTAGATGATTGTGCTGACTGTCAGCAGCACACAGAAGTTACATGTACTACAAACTAGACAACATGTCAACGTATTGCGTGTCGGGGAAGTCCCAAACTTACGTGTAGCGGTGGTGGTGGCGGTGATGACGGTGTGGGAGTTGCTGCTGGTAGTGGCATCCAGGTGGGTGTAGGTGGCGCCCTCTGTGGAGATTGTACTTGTGCTGGCTGTTTCTTCAGATGTTGTAGGAGATTCAGTTAATGAGTGTACAGGAGTTAGTGTCGTAGTTTTACCAGCTGGTGGCGTTGTGGGGTCATCAGTGTTCATTGGCGTCGTGGGTTCACTAGTGGATGGCGTTGTGGGTACATTGCTGCGTGGCGTCGTGGGTTCTCTAGTGGATGGCGTTGTGGGTTCACTAGTGGATGGTGTTGTGGGTTCATTGCTGCGTGGTTTTGTGAGTTCACTGCTGGATGTCGTTGTGGAGTCATTACCGAATGGCGTTGTGGGGTCGTGAGTGTTCACTGGCGTTTTGGGGTCACTAGTGGATGGCGTTGTGGGTTCACTACTGGGTGGCGTTGTGGGGTCATCAGTTTTCATCGGTGCTGTGGGGATACTAGCAGATTGCATTGTGGGGTCACTAGTGGATGGCGTTGTGGGTTGACTGCTGGATGGCGTTGTGGGGTCATCGGTGTTCACTGGTGTCGTCGGTTCACTAGTGGATGGCGTTGTGGGTTCATTGCTGCGTGTCGTTGTGGGTTCACTGCTGGATGTCGTTGTGGAGTCACTACCGAATGGCGTTGTGGGGTCGTCAGTGTCCATTGACGTTTTGGGTTCACAAGTGGATAGCGTTGTGGGTTCACTGCTTGATGGCGTTGTGGGGTCATCAGTGTTCACTGGCGTTGTGGGATTACTAGTGAATGGGATTGTGGGGTCACTGCCAAATGGCGTTGTATTAGTGTTCATTGGCGCTGTAGGGTTACTAGTAGATGGCAATGTGGGGTCACTAGTGGATGGCGTTGTAGGTTCAATGCTGGATGGCGTTGTGGGGTCACCAGTGTTCATTGGCGTTGTGGGGTCACTAGTGGATGGCGTTGTAGGTTCACTGCTGGATGGCGTTGTGGGGTCACCAGTGTTCATTGGCGTTGTGGGGTCACTAGTGGATGGCGTTGTAGGTTCACTGCTGGATGGCGTTGTGGGGTCACTGTTCATTGGCGCGGTGGGGTTACTAGTAGATGGCACTGTGGGGTCACTAGTGGATGGCGTTGTAGGTTCAATGCTGGATGGCGTTGTGGGGTCACCAGTGTTCATTGGCGTTGTGGGGTCACTAGTGGATGGCGTTGTAGGTTCACTGCTGGATGGCGTTGTGGGATCACCAGTGTTCTTTGGCGTTGTGGGGTCACTAGTGGATGGCGTTGTAGGTTCACTGCTGGATGGCGTTGTGGGGTCATCACTGTTCATTGGCGCGGTGGGGTTACTAGTAGATGGCACTGTGGGGTCACTAGTAGATGGCGTTGTGGGTTCACTGCTGGGTGGCGTTATTTGGTCATCAGTGTTCATTGGCGCTGTGGGGTTACTAGTAGACGGCATTGTGGGGTCACTAGTGGACAGCGTTGTGGGTTCACTGCTGGGTGGCGTAGTGGGGTCACCAGTGTTCATTGGCGTTGTAGGGTCACTTGTGGATGGCGTTGTTGGGTCACCACTGAATGACGTTGTAGGATCATCAGTGTTTACTGGCGTTGAGGGATTACTAGATGATGGGATTACTAGACGAGTGGATGGCGTTGTGGGTTCATTGCCGGGTGGTGTTGTGGGGTCATCAGTGTTTATTAGCGTTGTGGGGTCACTAGTAGATGGCATTTTGGTGTCACTGCTGGATGGCGTTGTGAGGTCATCAGTGTTCATTGGCGTTGTAGGGTTATTAGTGGATGACGTTGTGGGGTCACTGCTGGAGGGCGCTGTGGGGTCACTAGTGGATGGCGTTGTTGGTTCACTACTGGATGGCGTTGTGGGATCATCTATGTTCTTTGCCGTTGTGGGGTCACTAGTGGATGGCGTTGTAGGTTCACTGCTGGATGGCGTTGTGGGGTCATCAGTGTTCATTGGCACGGTGGGGTTACTAGTAGATGGCACTGTGGTGTGACTAGTAGATGGCGTTGTGGGTTTACTGCTTGGTGGCGTTATGGGGTCATCAGTGTTCATTGGCGCTGTGGGGTTACTAGTAGACGGCATTGTGGGGTCACTAGTGGACGGCGTTGTGGGTTCACTGCTGTGTGGTGTTGTGGGGTTATCAGTGGTCATTAGCGTTGTGGAGTCACTAGTAGATGGCATTTTGGTGTCACTGCTGGATGGGGTTGTGGGGTCATCAGTGTTCATTGGCATTGTGGGGGTACTAGCGGATGGCATTGTGGGTTCACTGCTGGATGTTATTGTGGGGTCACTTTTGAATGAAGTGGGGTCATTACTGGATGGCTTTTTGGGATCACTGGATGACGTTGCGTGGTCATTCGTGGATGTAGTTGTGGGGTCACTTCTGGGTGACGTTGTGAGATCACTAGTTGGTGGTGTTGTTCGGTCATCAGTTAATGTCATTGTAGGGTCACTAGTGGATAACATTGTGGGGACACTACTTGATGACACTGTGGGGTCACTGCTTGTGAGTTTATTAGTGGATGGTATTGTGTGTTCACTACTGGATGACATTGTGTGTTTATCAGTTGAAGCCCCTGTCAGCTCACTACTGAATGGCGTTGTGTGGTCACTACTGGATAACGTTATGGGATGACTAGTAGATGACGTTGTGGGGTCACTACTGGATGACACTGTGGGCTGATTAGCCAGTGGCGTTGTGGTTTCCGTACTGTGTGACGTTGTGTGATCATCAGTTGATGGCATTGTGGGTTTACTTGTTGATAGTGTTGTGGGAACACTAGAGGATGGCGTTGTGGATTCATTAGTGGATGGCATTACGGGTTCACTACTGAATGACGTTGTGGGTTTATTAGTGGGTGGCTTCATGGGTTCATTAGTAGATGGCATTGTGGATTCACTACTGGACAACGTTGTGGGTTCACTACTGGATGGCGTTGTGGGTTCACCACTGGATGGCGTTGTGGGGTCACCACTGGATGGCGTTGTGGGGTCATTGGTGGACGGCATGGATGCACTACTGGATGGCGATGCGGGTTTATTAGTGGATGGCGTTGTGGATTCACTACTGGATCGTGTTGTGGATTCACTACTGGATGGCGTAGTGGGTTCATTAGTGGATAGCATTGTGGTTTCCATACTGGATGACTTTGTGGGATCATTAGTGGATGGCGTTGTTGGGTCACTAGTTGATGGCATTGTGGATTTACTAGTGGATAGCGTTGTAAGAACACCAGAGGATATCGGCGTGGATTCATTAGTGGATGGCATTATGGCTTCACTATTGGATGACGTTGTGGGTTTATTACTGGGTGGCATTGTGGAGCCACTACTGGATGACGTTGTGGGTTCATTGGTTGATGGCACTGTGGTTTCACTACTGGATGGCATTGTTGGTTCAGTAGTCGATGGCATTGTGGGGTCATTACTGGATGGCGTTGTGGGTTCATTTGTAGATGGCGTTGTGGGTTCATTGGTGGGTGGCATTGTGGATTCACTAGTGGACGACGTTGTAGATTCACTACTAGATGGCGTTGTTGGTTCACTACCGGATGGCGTTGTGGGTTCATTAATGGATGGTGTTGTGGGTTCACTGCTGGATGACGTTGTGGGGTCACTACCGGATGGCACTGTGGGGTCACTACTGGATGATGTTGTGGGGTCACTACTGGATGGCATTGTGGGGTCACTATTGGATGGCATTGTGGATTCACTACTTGATGGCGTTGTGTGGTTGCAGTTGGATGACGTTGTGGGTTCATTAGTCGCTGACGTTGTGGGTTCCATACTGGATGGCGTTTGGGATTCACTTGTGGATATCGTTGTGGACTGACTGGAGGATGATGTTGTGGGCTCACTTGTGGATGACGGGTTGGGTTCACTACTAGATGGCGTTATGGGTTCATTAGTGGACGACATTGGTGGGTCACTTGTGGATGAGAGTATTGGGTTCCTACTGGATGACGTGGTTTCGTTGGTGGATGTTGTTGCTGGCGAACTACTGGATGACGTTGTTGGGACGCTACTGGATGACGTTGTTGGGACACTACTGGATGACGTTGTTGGGACACTACTGGATGAAGTTTTTGGGACACTACTGTATGACGTTGTTGGGACACTACTGGATGAAGTTTTTGGGACACTACTGTATGACGTTGTTGGGACATTAATGGATGACGTTGTTATGACACTACTGGATGACGTTGTTGGGACACTACTGGATGACGTTGTTGGGACACTACTGGATGACGTTGTTGGGACACTACTGTATGACGTTGTTGGGACACTACTGGATGACGTTGTTGGGACATTACTGGATGACGTTGTTGGGACACTACTGGATGACGTTGTTGGGACATTAATGGATGACGTTGTTATGACACTACTGGATGACGTTGTTGGGACACTACTGGATGACGTTGTTGGGACACTACTGGATGACGTTGTTGGGACACTAATGGATGACGTTGTTGGGACATTACTGGATGAAGTTGTTGGGACACTACTGTATGACGTTGTTGGGACATTAATGGATGACGTTGTTGGGGCACTACTGGATGACGTTGTTGGGACACTACTGGATGACGTTGTTGGGACACTAATGGATGACGTTGTTGGGACACTACTGGATGACGTTGTTGGGAAATTAATGGATGACGTTGTTGGGACATTACTGGATGACGTTGTTGGGACACTACTGGATGACGTTGTTGGGACACTACTGGATGACGTTGTTGGGATACTATTGGATGACGTTGACGGTCCAGATGACGCCCTGGTTGTTGATGTTGTTGTGCTCGACGGGGTCGTAACTTCACCAGACATAAGAGTAGTGCTGTCGTACGGTGATGTACACTGCCCACCCGCTGGCGACGGCTGGCCGCTGGTGTCGGTCATGATGTAGGTGCTGATGGTGTCGTCCTCAGTGACTACAAGACAAGCATGATACACCATACCCACATCAATAATCAGGCGGCGTGCAGAAGTTTCGATGATGTGAAAATTATTCCCATGACACAGAAATAACACGTGGAAGGTGTTCATATTATATCTCTGTTAGTTTGTGTGAAACCAGCAAGGGTCACACACACACACGGCACACACACACACACACACACACACACACACACACACACACACACACACACACACACACAACAACAACAACAACAACAACAACAACAACAACAACAACAACAACTGGGTGGGTTGGAGTTTTGATATTGTACGTGTTCAGTCCGCCGTGAGAATGATTTCAAACACAGTGTGCACTGGATAACGAAACAGAACGAAACTGTGGCCATCCCATCACGAAACAAAATGCCTGACAAGAACCATACTAATTACAAACCTTCAAAACATCTGCGCAGCAGGAGGGTGGAGCTGGTAGAGGGCGTGGTCTCAACATCACTAGTGACCAATAGACTGTCGCCGAGATATAGGTCACATGACTTGGACACTTTGTCATACTGCGCTGCCACGCACTCCGATGGCAGCTGGTAACTTAGACACAGTGACCTACAGCGACTGACGTCACCAACGTCACCAATGGATACGCTCGTTGCTGACGTCATGATGACGTTACTAATAGTTTCAAACCAGCAGTCACCTGGACAAAAAGGAAAGAATACTAGTTACGATACACTTATATTAACGTTTTAAAAACTCTGTACCGTCCAAAGGGTGTTGAGATAAGGGTTTGAACAAGAATGGCTACGTCACTAGAAAACGAGTGTTGACATTCAAAGATCTCTCTCTCTCTCTCTCTCTCTCTCTCTCTCTCTCTCTCTCTCTCTCTCTCTCTCTCTCTCTCTCATACCAGTCTAATCTAATCTAATCTAGTCGTGACAGGACACACATGGCTAGACAAAATGCAGGTGGCAATACACGTAAGCAAAATAAATTTTCTCGATATCAAGAATTTATGAATCAAACATAAGTCGACAACTTAACTCAAAATTTCGCTTTCAAGACCAATTTAACCCCGCCAGTGGGCACACGTGGTGGCAAAGGACGTTAAACTACTACACACCCATCCACCCACCCCCACCCGTCAGTGGGCAGTGCAGATACGGTTTCTTAGTTGAGCCAGGATTTTTTTTTCGCGACACTTATGTTAAAGTGTCTGATACTAGTCTACTACTGTTATGATGTTATGCTCCCAGATCATTATAACCTGTTTTCTATCTCGTATCTATCATCGAGGAGCCGGGGTGGCCGAATGGTAGAGCGTTGGACTTCTAATACTCGGATCGTGAGTATATCCCGGTTCGGGCCAAATATTTGTGCTGGCTTTTTCGTCGTTGCCCCGTCTTTGATATCACCCGTATGTGGTGGAAAAGGACGTTAAACTCCCAAACACCCACCCTCCCACCCGTATCTATCATCACTTATCACCACTTTTAGATACCTACAATGTAGACAATGGCAGCGTCTATAATGCTGGCACTGAGCGAACAGAATTGTACTCGATGACGCGAGCGACCACACTGAGCATTTCAGTGGTGTAACTGTCGTACAATGTGAATGTTCGACCGCTCGCGCAAAGTGGAAACAAGATTGTGTCGCATTAAGAGCTGTACTAATCATCAAGACAGATTGTTTCGGGCGTACAGGCGACATTCACGAGTGAAACTGTTCCAACATTAGCTGGCTTAGCAAAGATGGAATTAAGCTATTTAACTGACCAGTACGAAGCTGTTTAACTGACCAGTACGAAGCTGTTCAACTGACCAGTACAAAGCTGTTTAACTGACCAGTACGAAGCTGTTTAACTGACCAGTACGAAGCTGTTTAACTGACCAGTACGAAGCTGTTTAACTGACCAGTACAAAGCTGTTTAACTGACCAGTACGAAGCTGTTTAACTGACCAGTACAAAGCTGTTTAACTGACCAGTACGAAGCTGTTTAACTGACCAGTACGAAGCTGTTTAACTGACCAGTACGAAGCTATTTAACTGACCAGTACGAAGCTGTTTAACTGACCAGTACAAAGCTGTTTAACTGACCAGTACGAAGCTGTTTAACTGACCAGTACAAAGCTGTTTAACTGACCAGTACGAAGCTGTTTAACTGACCAGTACGAAGCTGTTTAACTGACCAGTACAAAGCTGTTTAACTGACCAGTACGAAGCTGTTTAACTGACCAGTACAAAGCTGTTTAACTGACCAGTACAAAGCTGTTTAACTGACCAGTACGAAGCTTTTTAACTGACCAGTACGAAGCTCTTTAACTGACCAGTACTGACGTACTTGCCCACCCGCGGTCTTTAAATCGTCACATCAGACAAAGTCAGGTAAGATATTAGTATTATCTCTTAACCCTTTCACTACCGCCGTCGCCGGCAGGATTTCATGAATCGTACCAGTACCTGTCAAATTAGTTAAAATGTTAAATCTAGACTTTCCAGTAGCTGGGGGGAGAAGCTCTCTGGATGCAGTACAGGTTTTGATTCCTGTTTACAGCAGAGTGGCGTGAAGAGATGTAATCCGTGAGTGAACAGAAACACGTCTGGCAGTGAAAGGGTTAAAAGTCCGAGCCCGACCACCCGCTACCCACAATATGGTAAGACTGGTCAATATAAGACAGGTCAGTATAAGACTGGTCAAAATAAGACCGGTCAATATAAGACAGGTCAGTATAAGACTGGTCAAAATAAGACCGGTCAATATAAGACAGGTCAGTATAAGACTGGTCAAAATAAGACCGGTCAATATAAGACTGCTCAATATAAGACTGACCGGTCAATAACACCATTGCACTGCACCTCAGTAGGAGCCACTTAAAAGCCACTAGTACCCGGGGTGTGGGCCTTCCCGCTAGGCCACTAGTACCCGGGGTGTGGGCCTTCCCGCTAGGCCACTAGTACCCGGGGTGTGGGCCTTCCCGCTAGGCCACTAGTACCCGGGGTGTGGGCCTTCCCGCTAGGCTCGCGGCCGCTGCAGATTGTGTAGTAGTGGCTTGAAGTGGCTCCTCGTGCTATGAAGATTTCTGGTAAACACGAGATTTTTAAGAGTTATCTCACCCTGACTGTGTTCACAGACCACCAGGTGTCGCCTGCTACACAGTGTTGTTTCCCACTTGGCCACGTCCCATCTGGAGAAGAAGCTGTAACCTAGCCTGATCCGTACACACAGGTCGGTCGTCACGTCATCGGGTTCTGGCTCAGTCCACAGATCTAGAGGATCGTTTACAGAGCTACAGTCTTTCTCCCACACACTGGCAGCTGTTCCGGGCTGTGTGCTGTGAAGGCCAGTCCAGTAACTGTAGTAGCTGCAAAGTCAGAGAAAATCTCCTGTGAATTGTACACAAAGAGGAACGTTCGTGAAGTAGTGCTTGATATCTCGTATTCGAGACGATGAAACTCAGACACCGTATTTTCCTGAAGTCTCTGTTTTGTATAATCTGTTGTTTTAAACATGTTTAGCTCAGTTCAAAACATACAATCATACAAAATTTGAGCATTTGCAGGCTTAAAGCACAATAAAGTGAGCACAATGTGTTCACTGATTGTCATGTGAGAGGTTTTCTTGTTTGTTTGTTTGTTGTTGTTGTTGTTGTTGTTGCTGTTTTTAAATAGTGACAGTTTCCAGTTGCGCCCACTTTCTTGTTTATTTATTGTAGGGTTCGTGGGATCCTCTAGGCCAGTTAGATAATTATGATTTGGGTGTCGTGTCCATGTATTTCTCTACCGTTTCGTCAGTCTGTGTTGTAGATGATCATTAGGACGTTATATGTGATATGCGCGAGGATTGTACACACAGCAATTGGAACAAGAGTTGATTGTGGAAATGCGATATGAACTCACTACGACCAAAACGACTTTGTGAACCAGTCGTGTGCGGCTGTTCTCATGGCTGACACTGACAGTGACGTGTTGGTCACGGGAAGATGGCCGCCACGGTCGGCACAAAATTGGGAAGCCTCGTTCCAGGTCAGTTTTAACTTCCCGTACAACACCCACCTGACCCCTGCTGTACCTGTCAAGAAATCAAACGTAAGGACACCGTCAGATGCAATATGTAGATTTATCTGCCTCTTGTGCGAGTAAACTGAAGGCTTATTGTCACTGTTGACTCTAGCAACAACTGGGATGCTACAGGAAGATGTTGTTATCACTAGTGTTGTTCTGTAGGCATCAGTTCTGATGATGATCTTCCGCCACTGTAAGCTCCTAGCATAACAACTGTCAGACAACACACGCAACCATTGACTTTGAGAGTGTTATAGCCCAGGAGCAACAACAACAACAACAACAACAACAACATCTAGTGGACTTTACTTACGGATCTAGTCAGTCACGGTCGTTTCATTCGCACTTGATTAAAACTGTGTCGCCAGCGACCGACAACTTCCGATAAAGTCACGTGTGGGCCTACTGGTGTATGGCATGCGATTAGATAGAGTTTTTCTTCTTTCTTCTTCCCTTTTTAAAAAGTTTTATTCGTTCATTATTTTTTTTCTTAGAATAAGGAATTATTTCACACAAGTATCACCGTTAAAGTCAGTGCCCGGAATGTCCGGAAAGAACTACATACTATATGATAATGAACAACATACTTCATATAGTATGTTGATCTTTATCATAATTATATAGTATGTAGTTCTTTATGATATAGTATGTTGGTCATTATCATATAGTGTGTTATATGATAAAGTACAACATATTATGTAATTATGAACAACATACTATGTAATTATGATAAAGACGGTCGTAAACAACTTAGCGGAAACCTACCTTGCTGATGTGGCAATGTCTGAGGGAGTATTGTCAACTGACACATAAACAACAAACACACCGCCAACCCGACCTCCCCATGTCCAGTCAGCAGCACCAGACGTCTCAAACCTGTCACAAGCATTTTGCTGCTGCTGCTATTGTTGTAGCCTCACGGGCAGTGTGAGTGTAGAGCGGTGAATTCAGTTCTGTGGACAGACGATGCAGTTGTTGATGTGGCGTTATGGATACCATGTACAGCTTTTTCAGGTAAAAACTGTTCGAGAAGCCTGCTTCAAACTGAACAACTGCCTCTGGTACTGTGTCAAATAAACCGTTTCTCACAGACGCTGCCTCTACTGCCGGGGTCCGGGGTCTCCCAGTTCCCAGTCTCTTTCAAAACTCGGCAAACTTATCACGTTGCCATCGACCCAAGTGACAACTTTCCAACCTCTCGACAAACACTGTAACACGCTTTAATATTTGTCATCTGGCATATTCCGTATGATGCTTGCAAGGCAAACGATGTCACAGCCAAAATAGATCGTTTTGTAACGTCAGTCAGTTGCTCCACTGTCGGTTCTTTCTCCTTCTCAATTCAGATCGTTTAGTCATTGTGCCCTAAAGGAGTTTTGCTGGTTGTTGGGTGTTGTAGTTCCATTTGAGAGCAGTCAGTAAGCCAGACATTACCCTCCAGATATGAGTGGTTTTCTTGTTGTGGGGACTGCAGGAGGAAATGTACCGTGCTTATTGTCGGAGTCCTTTTCAGCAGTGCGTATCACTCGACGTATTTCCTCCGTTGTGGCTGTGTAATGGACAGTATTGACTTGTGTGACTGGTCGAAAGTCAGCCATGATAAGTGGTTTGTTCTTCGCTGGACAAGGATTCCCGATATAGCGACTCAGCTGTCATTGACCCGATATCTTTGTGTCTTATAGTGCATTTTACATTCACATGTTAACACTGGACAAGGATCCCCTATCTAGCGACTCAGTTGTCTTTGACCCATATACTTGTGTCTTATACTGTAGTGTGCACTGATTTTACAATCACATTCTAAAGCAGGACAGGTGACCAATGACGCTGACGTAATCAGTTTTCAAAGTGTCTCGCCTGACGATCGAGCTTTTTCTCCAGATAACCGAGCACGCGAAGTCTCGTGAGGGCTTCAGCCTGGAGAACGGGCTTTACAGTCCGTGTGGCGATTTACCGGGATGGTAACCATGGTCACGGGCAGGTTGTTGTGCGGTCTGTAGACCTGTGTGAACATCTCCTTCACCGACAATCCTTTCTCCGACTCCTAGCCTCATCTGTCTTTGTACACGGACATTTCGCGTGTGTTCACACAGGCAATCTGTCGTTTCATGCCGTGCCTTTGAATACTGTCAGACTTTCTGTACCTTCAAAAGGGGTCACGTTTGATCCACTTCGTTATTGACAAATAATATTTCACCAAGAACTGAAGCGAAAAATACGATCAAAGTTGGACTAAGATTCCATGACCATGACAGTCTCTGCAAGTTGTACTCGAAAAAAACACGGTGCACTTTATTTTCTTCCCCATACAACTTTACAGGCTTACAAAAATATTGAAACGGTCGTCGTTTCAAAAAGTCTCTGATTTCATGACGACACTGACGAGCGTTCAGACGATGTGCGGTGCCAAACACAGCAACGCGTTTCTTCCCCTGTCTCCCCGTGTCACACTTTCTCCCCCTGTCTCGCCGTGTCACACTTTCTCCCCCTGTCTCCCCGTGTCACATTTTCTCCCCCTGTCTCGCCGTGTCACAGTTTCTTCCCCTGTCTCCCCGTGTCACAGTTTCTCCCCTTGTCTCCCCGAGTCACACTTTCTCCCCCTGTCTCGCCGTGTCACACTTTCTCCCCCAGTCTCCCCGTGTCACACTTTCTCCCCCTGTCTCGCCGTGTCACAGTTTCTTCCCCTGTCTCCCCGTGTCACACTTTCTCCCCCTGTCTCCCCGTGTCACACTTTCTTCCCCTGTCTCCCCGTGTCACACTTTCTTCCCCTGTCTCCCCGTGTCACACTTTCTTCCCCTGTCTCCCCGTGTCACACTTTCTCCCCCTGTCTCCCCGTGTCACAGTTTCTTCCCCTGTCTCCCCGTGTCACACTTTCTTCCCCTGTCTCCCCGTGTCACAGTTTCTTCCCCTGTCTCCCCGTGTCACACTTTCTTCCCCTGTCTCCCCGTGTCACACTTTCTTCCCCTGTCTCCCCGTGTCACACTGTCTTCCCCTGTCTCCCCGTGTCACAATTTCTTCCCCTGTCTCCCCGTGTCACACTGTCTTCCCCTGTCTCCCCGTGTCACACTTTCTCCCCCTGTCTCCCCGTGTCACACTTTCTCACCCTGTCTCCCCGTGTCACACTTTCTTCCCCTGTCTCCCCGTGTCACACTTTCTTCCCCTGTCTCCCCGTGTCACACTTTCTTCCTCTGTCTCCCCGTGTCACACTTTCTCCCCCTGTCTCCCCGTGTCACACTTTCTTCCCCTGTCTCCCCGTGTCACACTTTCTCCCCCCGTCTCCCCGTGTCACACTTTCTTCCCCTGTCTCCCCGTGTCACAGTTTCTTCCCCTGTCTTCCCGTGTCACACTTTCTCCCCCCGTCTCCCCGTGTCACACTTTCTTCCCCTGTCTCCCCGTGTCACAGTTTCTTCCCCTGTCTCCCCGTGTCACACTTTCTTCCCCTGTCTCCCCGTGTCACACTTTCTTCCCCTGTCTCCCAGTGTCACACTTTCTTCCCCTGTCTCCCCGTGTCACACTTTCTCCCCCTGTCTCCCCGTGTCACACTTTCTTCCCCTGTCTCCCCGTGTCACACTTTCTTCCCCTGTCTCCCCGTGTCACATTTTCCGGCTTCCCCTGTCTCCCAGTGTCACACTTTCTTCCCCTGTCTCCCCGTGTCACAGTTTCTTCCCCTGTCTCCCCGTGTCACACTTTCTTCCCCTGTCTCCCCGTGTCACAGTTTCTTCCCCTGTCTCCCCGTGTCACAGTTTCTTCCCCTGTCTCCCCGTGTCACAGTTTCTTCCCCTGTCTCCCCGTGTCACAGTTTCTTCCCCTGTCTCCCCGTGTCACAGTTTCTTCCCCTGTCTCCCCGTGTCACACTGTCTTCCCCTGTCTCCCCGTGTTACAGTTTTATCAAGTTTCTAGGCACAGCGGCGAGTATGAAGTTTTTTTGGTTGTTTGTTTTTGTTTCCCTGGAGTAACCCCGCGCTGTACAAGTGGCAATTGGAATGGACTGGAAGTTCTGCTGTAACTGTTTTCTTGTACAGCCCTAACCCGAAATCCGCCATGGTGTCCACCCTCACTCACATTCTGAAATTGCATGTCTCCAATCGTGTTTAATGGCGAGGACGCAAAATTTTAGTTCATGGTCAGAAACAGTTTTTGAAAAGAAAACTCTAGATTTTGCAGAGGACAAGCTGAGTGACCACTGAAAAAAAAGAATGCCACCTACGGGTACAGGGTGCAACCTGACGTACGCCAGTCTCGGACGATCAGGAGGGATCAGCGCCATCTTCCAGTGCTCCGGTCGGAGAAATGTTTTGATCCCTGGAAATGCCTGCTATATAAACACCCCTCAACAGATTGCCTCAAGGTACCCGCACATGACACAGCAACAGTACAGGCATAGTAGTGAAAACTTGCAATATCCGCAAGGTTACTGGAAAGTCATACGTGCATCGTGGGACATTAGTACAGTATCGGCAAGGTGTTTGTAAGGCAGCGTTAGGATTACCATGGCTGCCGTACGATTTTGGCAACTGTCCAAGAATATAGGTTTTTCGCTTAAAAATTGTACGGCGACCGTAAAAATCGTACGGACACTGTGAGGTGACTGTATTGTGGCCGCGCGATGCTGGATACGGCGTGTCTACGGGCTACGGCGTTGCGGTTTCGAAAAAAAAATTGTAACTCCGCGTTATAATCTGCCGCAAGCCCGTACGGCGTGTAAAATTCCTCAAGGATGCCTTGCAACAGTCGCAGCAACCGTGCGGACACCCCAGGATTTTGGTAGTTACGCCGGGGCGCCGAAAGATCATCATTTCCTTTATGTGACTGTAGCATCAGGGCCCGTATGTAAAACTCGAGGTTAATCTAACCCACGGCTACGGGTCTAACCCAGACTAGGACAAAAGAAACCCCAAAACAAAATCAAATAAAAAAGGAAGCGAAGAAAGAAAGACAAAAATCCTTCTATAACGGCGTAGGCACCTTGCTGTAATGTACCCGCTTCCTGATTTAAAACAAAAAACAACAGAAAGTTTAACCCTAGAGCTAGTTTAGTTCGAGGTTAGACTCTAACCCAGGGCGAAAGTCCCTATAACCCCGACTATTAGATCTACATGCGGGCCCCGTTCTCATTCTCTGCGGCGCTTGGTTGCTAAAGCGGCTGTTTTCAAGGGAGACCACCCGTAGTGCCCACCCGAGCAGGAGTCAGCTCCCTTCGATATGGTTTACTTGGTTTATTCTATTGGACGATGTTTGGTCAGGTCTACTGTAGCAGCTTACACTGATGAGTCTACGATCCATTATGCACACCAACCAACCCATCAGCTTTGTCAAGTGAAACGTTTGAATACAGATTTTGAACACAAACACACACACACACACAACACACACACACACACACAGAGGAAAAGAGTGAAAACAATGCTGTTGATGTCATACATGTGTATTGTCATCCAAATTAGGCAAAGGAGACTGATGCTTCATCAACATAATTTATACATGTACATGCAATCACTTTATCACAGATGTACATGTACTGTTACCTACAAACAAAAGTAGCTCTTCACATAGTGATACAGTGTTAACAAACAGTTACAGGTACAACTTCTAGTGATGCTAATCTCAGTGAATGGTATGGGCAGGTCAAGACAGTAAAACCTAATACAGAAACTAACTACCTACACTATACTAAACAATCTTGAATCTGAAGGTCTGGTTGAAAACCAAGCAGGAAAACAACAATAAATAATAGTATCGGTTTCGATGTCCAACCATCTTCACTGAACTGTGAACACGTGTGACGGTGGGGTTAATGACAATGCTGCTAGAAATAGTATCTTGCTTCAGAGGGCCTTGCAATGTGCAATGAGTATTGTAAACATTACCTAACATTTTAATCACCATATTCTCCTGATCTTTTTAATTGTACTTGAGCATTTTCCACCTTTCAAACTCCCAAACAGACCAGAGCAACAAACGGAAACGTGTAGAACGGCATAACCAGAAATGGTGAAGGGAGACTACTCTGTCCTTCTGGCCTCACAAAGCGACTGAATAGCACGCTGGCAAATCCACAAAGTTTTATCAATTTGTTTCATTTTTCCTGGACATTCGGCATTATCTTCAGGTTGTTTCAGAGTTGTACTAGTCTGGTTAAAAACTTAGGGACAGATTTTTGGTGCCTGGTTGAAACTTAAGGAGTTTCTTGTTCATTTTAAACCTAACTTTTCCAGATATTGCACTGTGTTTGATAAGAAAGCGCAGTTGAAAACTGAAGGTCATTACAGTAGTGTATTTGGTAATTCAGTCGCCAATGAGTTTTGGCAAATTTTTGGGAGCCACTTTTGTCTAGGTATGAGAGGAAACGTTGCTCCTGGCCTGGCTACCTTCTACATTTCATGAGAGCCAGGGTTCTCAGTTTCTTGATGTTTTCTTGGGGTATGAGAAACTGTCAGTAAAACTGTGAGCTTTAAGTATATAACATGAACTGATAAAGCATGAAAATCCGCATACAATATAGCTGCAGAAAGCCCCAGGTGACAATGATTACTGCTCAGTAACTGACATGTGCTCCTCGTGAGACAAGAAGACACAGTGAGGCCAGCAAATGACGCCAAACTATTAGTTTACAATTGTTACATTCTTTCAAAAAGGACTTGTAAGGTCTACAAACAACAACAACAAAAAACCCAGTGAACTGAAAATGTCCATTCTGGCTTCTTTCAATTAAGCCAATAAGAAACGACGGAGAACCATGACAGTCAAGAAATAAATCGAGTCACTAGGCCATGATCAACTTTTACTCTCTGATATGGTACATGGACATATAGAAGAAAGTTGCTCCAGGAAAAGTTTTTGCCAAAAATCATTGAGGACCATATTACCTAACCCACTGTACAGATTATAATCTATGTCACCATCTGCAGCCTACATCAGTCTATGCCACCATCTGCAGCCTACATCAGTACATTGTACGTGGGTGCTGCTTTGCTGTCTGTCACCTCACATCGACACACAGCGGGACTCCGTGACTGTGGGCCTTGTGTGTTACACAGGCGATGAAATCTTCCTCTCTGTTTCAAGGTGCGCTAGTTGTTCATGTGTTGAAGAGCACCTTCTTGGTCTTCGTGTTGGGCACCAGGTCCTTCTGTTTGAGGCGTCGCAAGGCCTCACGTAGATGGCGGGGCTGTAGCGGTCCACTCTCCCCCCACCCCTCCATCACGTCCAGCGCTGCACATCAACACAACCCAGTAAACATGATGAAATCCAACTGAGCAGTAGTGAAGTAGTAAAATGAAACTGTGGAGTAGTGAAATGAAACTGTGAAGTAGTGAAATGAAATTGTGAGTTAGTGAATAAAATGTGCTGCATGCAGCAGCATCACATCTGTACACGCGTAACACGGTAAATGATTGTGTAGGTTGCACTAAATTTCACACCGTAAGATCAAAGGTCAGAACTGCTGCAGGACAAAACATGAGGAAGATTTTCATCAGTGGTTCCTGTGCGTCTGCTTTGTGTCATGTAACCACCTAGCTGCAGTCTGAAGAACACCGTGGCTCTGCAAATTATGCCAACAGCTGGCAGGTGCACAGTTATTTCACAAATGTGCTACATTTTAAAGAAAATGACATTTCACATACTATTTTAGCTCACTAAAATTCTGCAAAATTTAACATTAGAATGCACCAGACTGCACAGATTTTTATCTTTTTTCGCTCAGTGGAGAGGTGATGTGAAAAAGGGGAGATCTGCTGAAAAGAGCAGCAGTTCTGACCGTTGAAGATGTAAGATGTCTGCCATGCTAGATACAAGAAGTGTCATCCAATTCAAAATAGATCAGTTTACTCCACTGTCGGACAATGTCCTCTTATAATATAGCAATGATCAACCTGAATTTTCTTGAAGGGATAATCAATTGAGGCGCACACACACACACACACACACACACACACACACACACACACACACGCATGCAAAGTGACTCTTCAATGTTCCACTTGCCATGCTTACCTTCCTCAACAATCTCTCCCACAAAGACTTTGGAAATACCGGACATGGCAATCACCACGTTTTGTGAGATGCTGGCTCCCGTGATAGACTGCATTAACTGTAACACACAGCACAAATCATTCAAGTTCACATCAGGACAACACACAGCATTCTAATATGCAACTCTTACGTTAAGTTATTTAGGGCGGTTTAGGTTTTAAATTTAATTGGCTTCGCAGCTTCACTAGTACCAAGCTAACAGTTGCACAACGGACGCCACAAAACACGCTTTCCTCAAACAAAAACCATCTCATGATATTTGCCAACAAGCAAAATGATTTTCCAAAAACACATCTGTACATAAAAGTAAACAAATTTTTTCCCGTTTTTTTTCCCCCCAATACTTTGGTATTTACATCTGATTTACAGTTTTCCTGCAAACTGAGTCTGACGTGGGACAAAGTCTGACGTGGGACAAAGTCTGACGTGGGACAAAGTCTGACGTGGGACAAAGTCTGACGTGGGACAAAGTCTGACGTGGGACAAAGTCTGACGTGGGACAAAGTCTGACGTGGGACAAAGTCTGACGTGGGACAAAGTCTGACGTGGGACAAAGTCTGACGTGGGACAAAGTCTGACGTGGGACAAAGTCTGACGTGGGACAAAGTCTGACGAGATACAGAGCGCTATCTAACAAATCTGTCTGTCACTGACCCGTCTGACGGCTGCCTTGGGAAATGCTGCACGTCGGTACATCTCGTATCTGTTCAGCTGCTCCTCTGTGAAGTTGGACACCAGAATTCTGTAGAAACAGACAGTTACATACCTTGAAACCAGGATCCCGGCACAGAAATCACAGTCCTAAACTAAAGGGAGACAACAAAGTCCACGCCCTTATAGTTATACAACGGGTGAACTATGAGACGATGGCAGAGGGGAGATAATTTGTAGGGTATGCACAAGACAAAATGACTAAATATAAACTGTGCATACATATAGTTAGAAATGAAGTGTCTACACGCAGAGACCTGCTGGTTACTACATCATTTTGTTGGATCACGTGATTCATGTCACAGCATAATTTAAAACAATATTATGATCCAAAGAATGTTTACAAATCATTCCGTTGAACTTTCAAAATTTACTAACAATAATTTTGGCGGAACATTACTGGCAGATTTACACTTGCAGACTATTTGAAATGACAGTGTATTTTGATACTCCAGTGTATTGATAGTGATTTTGATCCCAGTGGCTTTCAGTGTGTCAGTTTAATCTGCCCACTAAATAAGGACCCGCTTGCTGTACAAGACACACTGTCTGTCATTAGGTAGAGGTGGGAATTGTTTTCACTTACTGCATCTTTAGTCGTTCTTCCTCCTGTCTCTCTCTCTTCCGCGCATGCTCTTTCTGCTCTTCCTCAGAGATGATATGCTCAGCTTTCCGCTTCTTGTCGGCTGGCGATTCGGACGACTGTTTGGCATGAGACTTTTCTGGCGTACTGCTCGAGCTGGTATGACCATCGTCTTGCGGATGTGGTTCCTCACTGCTCGACCTGCTGTGTCGACCTTCGCCCTCCAACTTGTTTTCTGCTGCTGAGCTTTTACTGGGACTGGGGGATTCCTCCTTCGACTTGCTAGGTACTTCAGACTCCATTCTGAACACAAACAAAAAAAAAACTCTAATTCATATTGAACAAAAAACAATTACGCAATAAAAACTATTATCAATGTGACTAGTGTTAGTTTTGACCACAAAAACACACACACACAGAGGTGCTCAACCAAAGATTCAATGACATCATTAGTGTGGCACACCAGCAGGCAGTGCACATAAATTTGCAAAATACTAATATCCTCTCCCTGACAAAGTTTTTGGTACACTGTGGCTCTCTTTGCCAGCTTCAAGCAACTTTTTACGATCAGATCACACCAAGTGACAGTGACACAAACACTGTTGCATGCGCTGTGCACGAACTAAAAGCGTGTGCCTTCCCTCCGTTTGCAGGACCAAGCTTCGACTAATCCAATTACACCAATTCCATATGATCATGTGGGATATCATGCTAGTTCAGTTTCACCAGTAAAGTCTCTGATTCATTGTGAACTGTGAGGGATGAAAACAAGCACCCTATCACTGTCACTGTCAGTATCTAATCTACCAGTTCCCAACACGCTCTCTCCTTAGACTTGACTTCTTGTGCCCCGCGGAAAGAATGTCGGGCGAATCAACGATTGTTGTTATTTCCATTTCTTTAAGACTAAAATCTTTTGAAACTATAGCCACACTCACTTTGTAGTAGATTACGACTGGGCTAGCACTTCCAAAGAAATAAGAATTTTCGACAGCCAGAGCCACAAGAGAAACCAACCAAACCCGGAAGTGAAGTGTATGGTGATTTCTTGGGGTAACAAAATTTTTCCATTCACGAAAAAACATGTGCGTAATATACATTTCTAAAGGAAATTATGTCTAGCGTGATATCGCTAAGGTACAATGCACACATTTCGTGCATTTACAGCTGGCTGAATACAAAATGATGTTTGGAACTATTTTGGCTTACCTACGCCACTTCCGGTTATGAGTAATGTGGTTTGTGGGCTCCAAGTTTCCATTTGTAGTCAGTGACACAAATATCGTACGATACTGCGATTTCCTAGACTCTTTGTATGAAGGATATACCCTGTAAACCGCTGCAATTTGGAGACTCAAGAATAAACTCCTGAAGGCCAGGGTAAGAACTTATACTTTTACACCTCGTTCGTCGTGTTTTGAAGCCATACGCTCGGTTTTCGAAGGGCAAAACTCCTATTTTGGTTGAGGGCCTTTGAAAATCGTGACCTCTCACCTGTTCGACAGCTGAGGTGGTTTGCCGATGATAACAACCATCGCTGATCAAGAAATCTAGATATTTCAGAGATTGTGTGCACTGACATTAGCTGCCCCGTCGATAGTATAATGATTTTGTAGTTCGCTGTTCCGTTTGGTGAAAGTTAGATCAAGCGACATGATCAAGCCGGGCAGACGCTTCAGTGGTCTTTGTTGACAAAGCAAACAGTAACACACAAAGCAACTCGGTCTACAGCATGAAGTAGGAACTAAAATCTTGACGCTCACTGCTTCAGTGACAGTATAATGTTGACTGGCATATCCTGCTGTTGCTGTCGTAACAACACACACACACAGATCTATACCTCGTTCATATTTTAGTGCTGCCACAGTAGCCAAAAACAACAACAGCAAACAAAACAAAGTAACAGTAATAACAAACTAATTAGTAATTTTTGTTTGGGTAGGTACATTGTCAGTTTCTTCAGCTCAGCAGACATTTTCAACACACAGTGTGTAAATTAATAATGTTAAAATCAATTTGGTATCAACTAAGTGTATCATTGATGTCTTTTTCCAACATACGTGGCATGTGCTGTATGCTAATGATCAAGGGTTTTGGAGGGGACATTAATGATACTGCAAAGCAGACAAGGTGATTCTGTATTGGAATTATACAGAAGTGGAGTCTACAGTCATGATAGACTTGTGAGGCAGTGGTTACCAGTAATCCTCTCAGCAGGTATCTTGATGAGGATCAGCTAGGACTCTGGCAGACTAAGTTGCCACTAGCAATGCCAAGAATGCATAGGGGCAGCCCAGGCTTTAGTCTGGATCCGGTGAAAAAAAGAAGAGCGTCTCTTCCCCCCTCCCCCCACCCTCCCTTTAAATAAAATCATTATACAAGTTTTGTAACCAGTCGTACCCTTTCTTTTTGCCACAAGGAGAAAATGAAAAGTAACAAGAAAATGGCAGATGGTGGAAGACAACTGACAAGACTTCTCAAGAGATGTCTTGAGCTAGTGCAAGGTTACGAATCAAATACACGTACACATACATACACGTGCATGTGGTTTCCATAATATTAACAACGTTCACTGGCTGCATCTGACAAAAAAAAAAAAAAAACTATGGGCTTACCTTAAGACTGCTGACTGCTGTCGATTTTGAGAATTTTAAGAAATAACCCAACCCTAACCCAGAGCATTCACTGTAAATTGAGACTTGAGATGAGTGATCTTAACGACCATCTCTTTAAGAGATATTTATCTGAAGACCGCTCATATATGCACACGGCCATGTAGTTGAAGACCCAGCCCACTTTCTTATGAATTGTCCTGTCTTTAATAATGCATACATGTACTCAAACAATATCAACTCTTCCATATAACTACGACTTACGTCAACACCCTCTTGAGAGGGAATCTCAGTCTTTCTTCGAATGATAATATAAATATTTTTGAAACTGTAGAGCACTTTATAAAAATATCAGGTTGCTTTGACACCTAAGTTCCGATTACCATTACTGGCATTAGCAGTCGCCAGTCCGCTGCCAATGTTGAAACAACAGTCCCACTGCATTTTTCTTTGTACAGTACTTATTGGCCATTCTCTCTATCCCCCTTCTTCCTATCTCTTTCTCTGTCCTACCATAACTTAAGTACTGTATTTGACATCTCCGCCGCACAGGTTTTCTGTATAATTTATTCAGCAAGCACACTTGTAAGTTTTTGACTTGTGCTCAGCCTTGCGAAAATTGTGTGAAAGTGCATACATGTTATATTTGTTCAAAATGAATAAAACTGTTTGAACCAAGAAATAGGAGAGGGGCAGAGTGTGCACCGTTAGAGCGTGTGTTACAGGTGTTTAGAGCGTGTGTTACAGGTGTTTAGAGCGTGTGTTACAGGTGTTTAGAGCGTGTGTTACAGGTGTTTAGAGCGTGTGTTACAGGTGTGTGTAGTTGTGAAGTTGAAGCATTATAAGCATTACTCTACCCTGAGTCTTACCCTGACACTTTGGCAAGATGGTTTGCTCTGTAGGAGGAAGATGTGCTGGAATTTGTCACAGGTCTAACAGTGCACCTCATTCATGTGGTTGCTATGGTGACCACCTTACAACACCTGATGCTGGGTGAAGGGAGTAATGAAAACAAAAGTTCTACGGTGTAGCCTGCACTTGCATGACCTCACCACCCACTTTATAACCCACCACCACCATGGTGCAACCTCATAATATTACATTTACAACAATCCGCTTCACTTTTACGGTGGCCGTGCTGCATAAATTTGGACCTGTCATACTGTGACACGGACAGTTTCTCAGCGGCGGGTGTGTGAATTACACTACAGACTATGAATATATAGTATGATGTGGATGATGGAACAGTTATTGTACAGCCCCACCGTCTGCCTGTCAGTCTGTCTTTCCGCTAGTGCACTCTCTTCCAGAAACTTCCTTCCCTCTCACTGTAAACTGTAAGGCTAATGGCTTGTAATTGTGTGTCTGCTTGTGGTAAATGAAGGACAATAGCAAAATTCCCTGACTGGTGTTCTGTAGGTTTGTGACAGGCTGGTGGGTAGTTTAGTTTTATTTGCAGTTGACCCTGCATAGTAACAGATTTGGTTATATCACGTTAGATCCATTGTCTTGCAGGCTGAGCAAAAGTCAGTGGCTTGCTAGTTATTAGTGTGTATGCATGTATGTATACATACTGATACATGTTATGCTGCTGACTATATAATATTAGCACACATGTTGTGCATCTTTGGTTTCACTAATTCACAAGAACATATTTCTTGTTTGACGTTGAATGAGTTTGCAAATTAATTTTGTGTCAACTTGTGTTTGTGTAGGGTCGCCACTCCAAGATGGCCACGATAGGAGAACACGGCCCAGTGAGCACACACACTCTGGACAAAGTGACCAAGGCCAAGGTCACTCTGGAGAATTATTACACCAACCTCATCAACCAGAATGGCGAACGCGAATCCAGGTCAGTGTCAACCGTTGTCATCCCAACAGTTGTCTTGTGTCCACAATCCAGCAGGCTTTCCTTCTTCTTGACTCTTGTGCTTGTAACCTCCTGTTCCTCTTACTAGTCTTAGAAAATTCTACAAGTACAAACCACTGTTCTCACTTGGTCTGCTGAAATTATTAGTGATTTTTTAAAATCATTTTGCGACATGCAGTGCTTCAGATAGCAGCAAAATTATGGACTCACACAATCCTTGTATGTTACTATTTTGTTAGTCACTTATTGGTTGTACAGAAGCCAGCAGTGTGACTCACTGACTAAACTTCTCTAAAAGTAAATCCAAAGACTGACACCAGCAGTGTGACTCACTGACTACACTTCTCTAAAAGTAAATCCAAAGACTGACACCAGCAGTGTGACTCACTGACTAAACTTCTCTAAAAGTAAATCCAAAGACTGACACCAGCAGTGTGACTCACTGACAAAACTTCTCTAAAAGTAAATCCAAAGACTGACACCAGCAGTGTGACTCACTGACTACACTTCTCTAAAAGTAAATCCAAAGACTGACACCAGCAGTGTGACTCACTGACTACACTTCTCTAAAAGTAAATCCAAAGACTGACACCAGCAGTGTGACTCACTGACTACACTTCTCTAAAAGTAAATCCAAAGACTAACACCAGCAGTGTGACTCACTGACTACACTTCTCTAAAAGTAAATCCAAAGACTGACACCAGCAGTGTGACTCACTGACTACACTTCTCTAAAAGTAAATCCAAAGACTGACGCCAGCAGTGTGACTCACTGACTACACTTCTCTAAAAGTAAATCCAAAGACTGACGCCAGCAGTGTGACTCACTGACTACACTTCTCTAAAAGTAAATCCAAAGACTGACACCAGCAGTGTGACTCACTGACTACACTTCTCTAAAAGTAAATCCAAAGACTGAAAGGGATTGCCAGTGTTTCCTGTACAAGTGTTGTAGTGGAGTTGTTGGGTGGAGGACCCTGGTACTGCATGTAGTGGTACTGGTAGGGGGCAGTAGCAGGTGACTGGTGTCCCCATGTTGCCTGATTATGTTGCCCTCACCCTCAGCCTTCACTCATCCATCATCTTCTGGCCCCTGGTGCTTGTGTTTCTGTCAGATCATGTGACCCATTTACACCCCCTTCCCACTCACCTGATTAATAACCCATAAATTTGTTGTAAAATTTTACACCCCCCCCCCCCCCCTTTTTTTTATTTTTTATATTAGATTCCACACAAGCCAAATGAATACAAAATTCTACCTGGTGTGATACTGACACTGAAGCCTGTCTCTGGCGTCAGTGTCAGTGTGACACACACCAGTATGACACGTATACACAAAGCTGTAGTGTAGCCAATACAGTAAGGCGCAACACATGCAAGCAAATGTAAAGATCCTTTCATTAGTTTCAGTGTGTAACAGAGCAGGTTTGGCTGGACCCTCCCTTTACACTCAGTGCCCGCCTAAACTTTGCTGAGTCTTGTTTGCATAAAGCTGAGTTAACATTCACTTCTTTTTTTTTTTTGGCTGGGGGGGGGGGGGTGTTACTTTTCAAAGGACCCTTGAAACGTGTACTCTATTAAATGATTTTGTTTTATACTATAGTACAGTGTATGTCTATAGTGCTGATTTGTCAGAGTCCATGATATGACTGACCTCCATATCAAACCTTCACCTTGTAAGTGCAATGATAATCTGACAGCACATGCATGGGGTTACGACTACTAATCAGGTTTGGACAAGGTCACTCAACAAATCCACATCATTTGATAGTGGAGAGTACAGTGACAGTGTTGCTACAGTAGCATGTTAACAAGTTTTCAAACATGTCATGGTTATTTAAATTTTCACACAACTAATTGCATTCACACCATTTTGCATTCATTTTACTTTTAGGTGGTTGATGGTAACTAGGTAGAACTTTGCAAAATGTAAAATGTTTGTGTAACTAGAAAAATCCTAGTCCGTCATCTGTGCTTACAATTTTTAATTTGATGGGGACGAGGGAAACACTGGTGTTTTTAATGCATGTCATGATGTGTGTGTGTGTGTGTGTGTGTGTGTGTGTTGTGTGTGTGTGTGGCAGGTACCGTATCCTGGAGCGGAGTATGGATGATGAGGGGTTGTCTGACGAACAGGTAAGAGGAACACTCCACTACATCGTTTACCACCTTCCTTCCCCACCTCCCCTCCACCCCCACCATTACGTGTTTGTCTCCAGGTTATGTTTGGACGATCACAGTGCACGTCAGTTTAAACAGTTTTTGTATGTATGTCATGTATACAGATCGCCGTCAAACAGTACATGTGATAGCATGCTGCATTACATCAGAGCACAACAAGTCAAGACATAGGCGTGCTTATCTGAACCAAGTTGCATACACAATTGTACATGCATGGCGGAAACATTTTTATAGCTGTGAAAAATTGAATGAGATAAAAGTCGTAGGAAAAGAGAAGAAAGGATTGCAGGTGGTTCTGCAATAATCAACCCATTTACAAATGACGACGTTTTGTGTATCATGGTTCAGCAATACTGTCCTTGAGTGAGACGTCTGTGGGGTAGAACTTTGTAAATAAAAACCCCACCTGTTGGGAACTTGAGCGACAGTGGTTTGTTTGGCAGGAAGCCATGGTGGCAGTATTGTGATGCGTGCTACATGGGCTATATATAATGTATTATATGGTGAACAGGGTGGCGAGGTTTGGCAGAACGCAATCAGTAATACTGGTTCCCCTTTCGGGGTCTGCCCTGTGTTGAGGACACGGGTGGTGGTTAGGCTTACGTCACTGTCGCCCGGCACCACAAGCCACTCGACAAATCACCACACGCTTACAACTCCATTCACTCTCTCTCTCTCTCTCTCTGCCTGTTTACGTGTTTGTACTGCCGGTCACAGTGAGCAGGCTGGAGGTAGTTGTGCGTGTAGTAATCGCCCTATTATCAGCCTAAAGTCGGCAGATTCACGTTAGTATACGTGGCCAAACAACATTACAATACATTGCAATAACGTTAGCCTACAGGTAATTGCATCTGGCGTAACGGTTAGATACATACTGTATACATGTATTATTTTTTATGCGTTGAGTGCTGCAAAGTTTGAAGCAGAGTCCTCAGTGAAACTTACACTGTAGTATGGCTGTATAGCATGTATACACGTTCTACTTACACACACACACACACACACACATACACACACACACACACACACACACACACACACACACACACACACACACACACACACACACACACACATACACACACACACACACACACACACACACACACACACACACACACACACATGAGGCCAACATCAACTGACAAGAGGGTGGTAAAACTTACCCTCCCCATCCCCCGGCCTCACCCCACCCCTCCGTCCAGTCATAAAATCCTCAGTGTTGCGTTCACCATTATCAGTATTAAATCAGTATTCAGCCGACTTGTCGTGGTTTATGTTCCCCCGTCCACTCACCACTAGGGTGTGTCCACCATACAGGGTATTGGCGGGGAAACCCAGTTTTCCTATTGTCTTTTCCTGAAGTTGTGTTATCACGCTTGTCAGCTTGTCGTTCCGGAAACTAGTGATGCTAGCCTAGTGAAGTTTGTAGTGTATTGCATAAATTTACAAACACGTGGTTATATTATGAGTTGTATCGAGTTGTATCGACGTTTGGGGGGCTGTGTGTGTAAGGATGTGATCCATACTGAGGATAGGTGCAGTGTTGAGGGAGGGGTGGTGTACATGTACACCGTGTAGAACTGGTAGTGAGGGGATATATATATGTAAACACGTGGTTATATTATGAGTTGTATCGAGTTGTATCGACGTTTGGGGGGCTGTGTGTGTAAGGATGTGATCCATACTGAGGATAGGTGCAGTGTTGAGGGAGGGGTGGTGTACATGTACACCGTGTAGAACTGGTAGTGAGGGGATATATATGTAAACACGTGGTTATATTATGAGTTGTATCGAGTTGTATCGACGTTTGGGGGGCTGTGTGTGTAAGGATGTGATCCATACTGAGGATAGGTGCAGTGTTGAGGGAGGGGTGGTGTACATGTACACCGTGTAGAACTGGTAGTGAGGGGATATATATGTAAACACGTGGTTATATTATGAGTTGTATCGAGTTGTATCGACGTTTGGGGGGCTGTGTGTGTAAGGATGTGATCCATACTGAGGATAGGTGCAGTGTTGAGGGAGGGGTGGTGTACATGTACACCGTGTAGAACTGGTAGTGAGGGGATATATATGTAAACACGTGGTTATATTATGAGTTGTATCGAGTTGTATCGACGTTTGGGGGCTGTGTGTGTAAGGATGTGATCCATACTGAGGATAGGTGCAGTGTTGAGGGAGGGGTGGTGTACACCGTGTAGAACTGGCAGTGAAGGGATATATATATATATATACATATATATCCGTGTGTGACGCGGACGTCTAAATTTGCAGTAACACTAACAGTAACAGTTCACTAGACCAGTTTATGTTAACTTTGTTGTCTGATGACGTCTGTTGGCTCAACTCCGGCTTCACTTTGAACACCGCTTCTCTTGTCCTGTCTCACACTCCCCCCCCCCCTCTCTCTCTCTCTGTCACACACACACACACACACACACACACACACACACACACACACACACACACACACACACACAGAGGTTTGTCGTAAGTGTGAGTTTAGTTCGATACAGGTCCGCCCCCGTTTCCGTAGTTACTGGCAACACTGATGTCATTACGGGGAAACACTGTCGTAGTATGACCAAACAGCTGAACTGAGAAAAATAATGACCTGCTTCCGCAAAGCGATACTCACGGAAAGAATAGAGAGAACAAAAGTGCTCATTCTGAAGTTGATTTATAAATAAACATCGTGATGAGGATGATACCACGGCCTCAAATGAACTGCTCACCCATTGTTCACTTGTTGGAGTCGGCATCTGACCAGTACAGTGTGTGTGTGTGTGTGTGTGTGTGTGTGTGAGAGAGAGAGAGAGAGAGAGAGAGAGATGGCGCTGGTGACATGGGCGATGGCATGTGGCTGTCCGCTGCACGTGCACTACACATATCCCGAACACGTGGTGTCATGGTGACGTAGCGCACGTCGTCACGAGACGAGATCCGATCAAGTGCCGCTCCTGTCTGTAGATCCTCACCTGATCACCACTTGCTTCTCGTGCTGGTGTGCAACCAAACGCCCAGAATGCAATTAGGTGTGTGTGTGTGTGTGTGTGTGTGTGTGTGTGTGTGTGTGTGTGTGTGTGTGTGTATGTGTGTGTTTGGGGGGGGGGGGGAGGAAGGCAAGGCATCAGCATAGGGCGTTATCTTTGATGACTAAAATCAGTTTGCAATCAGGGAAGTGACAAAACCCAGTCCTACGTTTGCCAGACTAGGTCGGTGTGATTTCTGGGAACAAAGTGGGGAGATGTTTTTGTATTTTGTGACAGCTGGGGGGGGGGGGGGGGGGGGGGGGGGGGGGGGGGGGGGGGGGGGGGGAGGGGGGGATAGTGAAAGCTGTTGTGTCCACTGTCATGAAGTGAGTTTGAGGCGCTAGCTGTTGTGTGAACATTACCCCCAAACTGTAAGTAACACGGGAAATGTCAATTTTTCAGTAAATTTTTCAGTTGTCAGAAATGCCGGTATAATTTGTCGGTGTGAAAGAGATGTGAACAGAGTGTGAAACTCTTCCAAAGTTTTAAAAAGAAACAGCGTTGTTACATGTTCAGAGTTTATACGCCGTACTTACCACCACCACCCGTGCTTCTCTCCTGACACACATGCACGCATGCACACGAAGTACAAGTCGAGTAATATTGATTTGTACTAATCTGCTTGTAGTGGTTGTGGATTAGCCAACACCCATGTGTAGTATGTCCCCGGTCACATCTCACCTTTATCGGTTCACATCAGTGTTTGTGGTGTAGGTCACTAGCGCAGTAATGGCGAGTATGGTCACTTGGCCACCTATTTGTATATTTACTGACAGTGAATGTGATTTCCCCCAGTACATGTACAGTACATGTAGTGAAGTGCACGTGAACCCAGCCCAGCTAATGAAACCTGAAAGTGACGTGTGTCGTGAAGTAGACACAGTGTGAGTATCGAGCCTTGTGGCTTGTCGCGCATAGTTTACAAGTGCACGTAGCAGGTAATCGCTTGATCCGTAGCGTGCCTCTAGCAGAAAGTGTGTCAAGCTAGTCAGTATCTGGCGGCGGAGTGATCTGCTGGTCGTGAATAACGTGATCCCAAAATAGCCGATCATTCGATCTGCCCCTCTCATGATTACAGAGAAGGACGGGGTTTTTTCTGGCAAGGTGGGCAAGAGAGCAATCAGTCAACGGGGGTTGTGTCTTTGATCAGTCAGCACCTGACACAGGTAGAATGGTACTGTGGCTATGGTGCTGACGGGATCTGGCCATACAATCTCTATCACAATCACTATCACTATCAGCCAGCGATTACACCTCCGTCCGGGCTTCTTGCTGACTTACCGCTGTAGACTGGCTGGTTACAGGGAAAGGTGCAACACTATAGACAAAAACACAAACGTGATCAGTGACGGAACTTATTGATAGGTGATCAGTTATGATCGGGCCTGACCCCCGTTAGTGTAACGTACTGGCAGACACTATCGGTTGTAAATGAAATCAGGGTTGTGGCTGTCACAGTGTAGGCGGATCTCAAGACATTTTTTTTAATGGGAAACAGCCCAGTCCCCATGAATAATAATGACAATGATAGTAATAATGCTATATATATATATATATATGTGTGTGTATGTAAAAATGTTCAGTCGTCCAAAGTTAATGTAATATGTTAGATCGGTTCTAGCTAGTGCCTCCACAGCCTGGTGAAGTCAGTACGTATGGTACATGTGCATCGTCAGGCAGGCGTCATACTGGTCTGATGCTGTTTGATCGTGCTAGTTGAACACACACACACACACACACACACACTACATCGTAATCCACTTTGCATGCAGCTGGAGTTTTGGTCTCCGGGACAGAAAGGCGGGAAGTCGGGTGGGGTCAGATTAAGAATTCATGGCTTTTGAAATATTGGATCAAGTGACGCCACATTAACAACTCAATACCAGTCACAATGGACGGGAAGGCGGTAAACAGCGGAAGACGTTGGCACGCGCCTTTATGTGTGACAAATGACAGGCAGGCTTACTGTAGTTACTGTACACTAAACGCCGGCACCACGCTACCCGGGCAACTCAGCCACATTGTACAGCCGTAAAAACCTGACTGTCACCCGTATGTAGGCTGGGAGGATATTCTACACAACCGTCTCGGTAGGGGGTGTTGAGAAGGGCGCTGCGTAATGACACGTAAACAAATAGGATTGTGGTGTAACGTGGCACGTACAAATGGGTTATGATGTCTGGATGGTATGGAGTTACCAGCACCAGAACATCACAACACAGCTCATGTTGCATTGTTGATGTCAACGCTGAACATGCTGGCAGTAAAAATCATTTAAATGTATTGTTCCACACTTAAGCCGAACAATGGTGTAGAGTGGGATGTGCTGTCGATACGACTCATTTCCCATCGCGCGTTTCATGGAAATGTATTTTATTTTCACTGTAAACCAGAAGACAAAATCTTCGTCAGGATTTCCCGTGGCTGTAATGTGAAACATTATTGTGCATAAGAGCACTTGGTGGAGAGATGTGAGTATTGTGTCATGGAAGGGATGTGTCACAGTGGAGAGAGAGAAGGGGGGGGGGGGGGCTGTTTCAGTGTTATTGGAGTTAAATGGCGTAGTTAGCAGATTATTGTGCAGTGTGTGTGTATGGAAGGGATGTGTCACAGTGGAGAGAGAGAGAAGGGGGGGGGGGGGGCTGTTCAGTGTTATTGGAGTTAAATGGCGTAGTTAGCAGATTATTGTGCAGTGTGTGTGTATGGAAGGATGTGTCACAGTGGAGAGAGAGAGAAGGGGGGGGGGGGGGGGGTCTGTTCATGTTATTGGAGTTAAATGGCATAGTTAGCAGATTATTGTGCAGTGTGTGTGTATGGAAGGGATGTGTCACAGTGGAGAGAGAGAGGGGGGGGGGGCTGTTCAGTGTTATTGGAGTTAAATGGCGTAGTTAGCAGATTATTGTGCAGTGTGTGTGTATGAAGGGATGTCACAGTGGAGAGAGAGAGAAGGGGGGGGGGGGCTGTTCAGTGTTATTGGAGTTAAAATGGCGTAGTTAGCAGATTATTGTGCAGTGTGTGTGTATGGAAGGGATGTGTCACAGTGGAGAGAGAGAGAGGGGGTGGGGGGGGGGGCTGTTCATGTTATTGGAGTTAAATGGCGTAGTTAGCAGATTATTGTGCAGTGTGTGTGTATGGAGGGATGTGTCACAGTGGAGAGAGAGAGAAGGGGGGGGGGGGGGGGCGGTTCAGTGTTATTGGAGTTAAATGGCATAGTTAGCAGATTATTGTGCAGTGTGTGTGTATGGAAGGGATGTGTCACAGTGGAGAGAGAGAGAGAGGGGGGGGGGGGGGCTGTTCAGTGTTATTGGAGTTAAATGGCGTAGTTAGCAGATTATTGTGCAGTGTGTGTGTATGGAAGGGATGTGTCACAGTGGAGAGAGAGAGGGGGGGGGGGCTGTTCAGTGTTATTGGAGTTAAATGGCGTAGTTAGCAGATTATTGTGCAGTGTGTGTGTGTGGAAGGGATGTGTCACAGTGGAGAGAGAGAGAAGGGGGGGGGGGGGCTGTTCAGTGTTATTGGAGTTAAATGGCATAGTTAGCAGATTATTGTGCAGTGTGTGTGTATGGAAGGGATGTGTCACAGTGGAGAGAGAGAGAGAAGGGGGGGGGGGGCGCTGTTCAGTGTTATTGGAGTTAAATGGCATAGTAGCAGATTATTGTGCAGTGTGTGTGTATGGAAGGGATGTGTCACAGTGGAGAGAGAGAGAGAAGGGGGGGGGGGGGGGGCTGTCAGTGTTATTGGAGTTAAATGGCGTAGTTAGCAGATTATTGTGCAGTGTGTGTGTATGGAAGGGATGTGTCACAGTGGAGAGAGAGAGAAGGGGGGGGGGGGGGGCTGTTCAGTGTTATTGGAGTTAAATGGCGTAGTTAGCAGATTATTGTGCAGTGTGTGTGTATGGAAGGGATGTGTCACAGTGGAGAGAGAGAGAGGGGGGGGGGGGGGGCTGTTCAGTGTTATTGGAGTTAAATGGCATAGTTAGCAGATTATTGTGCAGTGTGTGTGTATGGAAGGGATGTGTCACAGTGGAGAGAGAGAGAGGGGGGGGGGGGCTGTTCAGTGTTATTGGAGTTAAATGGCGTAGTTAGCAGATTATTGTGCAGTGTGTGTGTATGGAAGGGATGTGTCACAGTGGAGAGAGAGAGAAGGGGGGGGGGGGGGCTGTTCAGTGTTATTGGAGTTAAATGGCATAGTTAGCAGATTATTGTGCAGTGTGTGTGTATGGAAGGGATGTGTCACAGTGGAGAGAGAGAGAGAAGGGGGGGGGGGGCTGTTCAGTGTTATTGGAGTTAAATGGCATAGTTAGCAGATTGTTGTGCAGTGTGTGTGTATGGAAGGGATGTGTCACAGTGGAGAGAGAGAGAAGGGGGGGGGGGGCTGCTGTCAGTGTTATTGGAGTTAAATGGCATAGTTAGCAGATTATTGTGCAGTGTGTGTGTATGGAAGGGATGTGTCACAGTGGAGAGAGAGAGAAGGGGGGGGGGGCTGTTCAGTGTTATTGGAGTTAAATGGCATAGTTAGCAGATTATTGTGCAGTGTGTGTGTATGGAAGGGATGTGTCACAGTGGAGAGAGAGAGAGGGGGGGGGGGGGGCTGTTCAGTGTTATTGGAGTTTAAATGGCATAGTTAGCAGATTATTGTGCAGTGTTTGTGGAAGGGATGTGTCACAGAGAGAGAGAGAGAAGGGGGGGGGGGGGCGTGTTCAGTGTTATTGGAGTTAAATGGCATAGTTAGCAGATTATTGTGCAGTGTGTGTGTACGGAAGGGATGTGTCACAGTGGAGAGAGAGAGAGAAGGGGGGGGGGGGGGGGCTGTTCAGTGTTATTGGAGTTAAATGGCGTAGTTAGCAGATTATTGTGCTGTGTGTGTGTATTCGTGGCCAACAGCTGGCGGGTCTGATCGATTGTTATAACGGACCGTACACTCAGTGTTTCCCACAGCTGTTCCACTCGCCTTCTCGCTAACTTTACACAGAGACGTTACGCCCTACGTCACCGTATACCGACCATTACATAGTGTTGTCTCACTAATCCTCTGTATCTCTCTACTGTTCCTTGTCCGTACTGGCCGCGTCTGATATCTGTGTAATAATTATAATTTTATTATCTATGTCTCGGGTTTGACGATTGGTCTGTGTAATATAACTGTATGTCTCGGTTTGGTCTCATGATTGGTCGGTTGATTGGTTGTTTGCGATCCTTTTCCACCACATGGGTGTTACATGAGAGAGGGGGCGTAGTGTCATAAGGCAGCACAAACCTTCCGCTTCCAACCAGGATTGGAACTCACGACCCGAGCATTGAACGTTCTGCCAGCACCAGTGGACGACTCCACTCCTGACAGTCAAAAAGGCCGAGCCCCCAGAATTCAGCCAAAGGCAAACTTTCCTGCCAGACACTACGAGGGAAGCATATATGTAAAATTTTGTATGTAGGTTTCTCTGTTTGATACGACTGAAACATGGAAAGAAAGCAATAAGTCCATTGGCGTCATTTGAGGAAAACACGATGACGTCAGTCTCTTTCATCTTGAAATCACCCCTTTTCCCATACAATGACGTCATGGACGTACAGTGTTTTGCAAATACGCGGCAGAGTAAAGGGGCGGGGTCTTTTTGTCGGGGCTTGCCGAGTGGTATCGTCTATTTAGGGTTTGACGTCATCGACAGCACGTGTCGGTCGTCCCGAGGTGGCATTGTCCTGGTTCCTGTGGCGTCATCATGTGTGTCACCAGACTGGAAGCCTAGTGTCATTAGTGTCAGACTGGAAGCCTAGTGTCATTAGTGTCAGGAATAGTTACAGTGCAGGACGCCCTAACACAGGCCACTGTAACAGTCGTGTTAATCGTCCGTCTCCCTAACACAGGCCACTGTAACAGTCGTGTGAATCGTCCGTCTCCCTAACACAGGCCACTGTAACAGTCGTGTGAATCGTCCGTCTCCCTAACACAGGCCACTGTAGCAGTCGTGTGAATCGTCCGTCTCCCTAACACAGGCCACTGTAACAGTCGTGTGAATCGTCCGTCTCCCTAACACAGGCCACTGTAACAGTCGTGTGAATCGTCCGTCTCCCTAACAACAAGGCCACTGTAACAGTCGTGTGAATCGTCCGTCTCCCTAACACAGGCCACTGTAACAGTCGTGTGAATCGTCCGTCTCCCTAACACAGGCCACTGTAACAGTCGTGTGAATCGTCCGTCCCTAACACAGGCCACTGTAACAGTCGTGTGAATCGCCGTCTCCCTAACACAGGCCACTGAAACAGTCGTGTGAATCGTCCGTCTCCCTAACACAGGCCACTGTAACAGTCGTGTGAATCGTCCGTCTCCCTAACACAGGCCACTGTAACAGTCGTGTGAATCGTCCGTCTCCCTAACACAGGCCACTGTAACAGTCGGTGAATCGTCCGTCTCCCTAACACAGGCCACTGTAACAGTCGTGTGAATCGTCCGTCTCCCTAACACAGGCCACTGTAACAGTCGTGTGAATCGTCCGTCTCCCTAACACAGGCCACTGTAACAGTCGTGTTAATCGTCCGTCTAACCCACAGAGCTATAGAGATCTGTAGTTGTGTGGTCTACACCCGAGGCCCAGCGGCCACGTAATGGATACGCGTACTTCCCTCATATCAAGGAAAATTGAGCGCCACGGAAAACATTCACAGTGAAAATGAAACACCACTGACTTCTGTAGCCTATACTTTGTGAAGGCAAGTTGGCCGGCGCGGCACGATAATGAAACGGAAGCGACATTTTTGGTGTGGTGTGTGAATACAACGTTCCTCTGTTCTACTGACGAGGATTCACACACAGTACCCGACGGGAACACCCCCCCCCCCTTTCCCCGCCCCGCTGTTACGTTCACGTGGCCGTCGTATAGTTGACAGCTGCACCATGGGTATGAAGGTGGAGTTATTCCCCCTGCCTGTGGCGGCATCTTTGTATAGTGTCAGCATCCCGTGTGGATGCCAGACGTCCAGCGGTGTCAGTGGTCACGACGCTTTGTCTGCCCGTCCATCTTGACACGTTCCTTGGTCAAGCTGTCCGGCCGCCCGTCTGACCCGGACCCCCACCCTCCAGCCTCTCTGTGTGTTTCTGTAGCATGGGTTGACAGGATGTTGTCCATCACGTCATTGGCTGACACCATAGTCACAGTGTCGTGCAGCAGTCAGCCCCCCTCCCCCCCCCTCCTACTTGTTATAGTGGTTAGTCGGACTGTCCTGTACGATCAGCACCTTGCCTTGCCCCGTACAATGTGATGATGTACTGTGTGAGACATGTACCTGACCTCGGTCACATCCACACCAACACTAGTCTCGTGGACCACGCCCCACCTTCCACAACATTCACAAACAAATTACAATACCACAACGTTTGTCTCAGTTTGCAACATTTCAGGTGAAGATACTTCCCCTGGTTAACACCCGTATGGAACATAACGTCTGCGGCTCTTTTGGGGAGGAACGTGTAGGCAAGAAATAGTGACTGCTTGCAGATTACATAAATTTACTCTCAAACGCTTAGCTTTGTGGAGGGGAATTTGCGCATGCTCCCAAATCAAGACCTTTTTGAGCGCCACCCCCCCCCCCCCAGGTTGCCATAGTGACCAGCAGCCTGTGGGCAATTAACCTGAAAGAAGAAATAGACCCCTCCCACCGCACGCCGTCCAAACCTTTTCCGAAAATAACAACTTCCGCTTTGATGACAAAAGAGTGCATTGTGCCGACCGACCGACCAGGCCAAGTCCCGTTCAACTAAGCACGAGTGGAGAAGTCAGCTGACATGAATATGGAGACCTTCATGGCTCGGACATTATAAAGGGCGGTCTGCCCTTTGCTCCAGGATCGATTTTTTTAAATCGGGAAATCGATAAATCGATCTGAGCCGCCAGCGACCCGAGTCGGTATAGAGCTGTAGGAATACGAGTGTCGCACTCACAGTCATCAATCACCCACGTGACGGAAATAACACCTCATTCCCATTCACCCACCACCCTCCATCCACCCGCCACCCTCCATCCACCCTCCGCACATATCTGGCGCATGTCGCGTGTCGTGTGGTACTGAAGGGACATTACCACTTTTTGAAGTTCCTCCTTCTTCCCCAGGTAACAACAACATCAAAATGTACTGCTATGCATGGACAGGTATATAATTATATGGACAGGTATATAAGCTGTAGACTGACAGTGTATGGCGTGTCGGACTTTGCTTGGCAGACATTGTAAGTTGTAATAAACATACGACACTATACGTATAATGACGATGTGAACGGTGTCAGTATCTTTGTCCTTCGGGGGGAAAAGCTTCTCTCTCTCTCTCTCTCTCAGACACACACGCACGCGAGCGCTTTATATTTTTAGCGTACTGGCGACAGGGGCGTATATATAAGGTGATCATTGGAGCGTAACGACTGTGCAGGTTGATGAATACGCGGGACATCACGTTATCATGCAAACACGGAAACCAGCCGACAAACGTCAGCCCCGCATGTAACCTCTGTGTGTGTGTGTGTGTGTGTGTGTGTGTGTGTGTGTGTGTGTGTGTGTGTGTGTGTGAAAATCATAATGAATAATTATATAGATCTTATTCTATAATTATATATATATCGTTTGAGCTGTTTGAGAATTTACTTGACTTTCTGAAGGCAGACTGAGACAGAATCGAGGCGTTTGCGAGAGGGAGGTGGAGGGGAAGGGGATGGAAACTGAGCAACAAGGCTGCAGTTGGAATAAGTGACTGAATGAATGAGTGTTATTGAATACACGAATTTAAAAAAAAAAAATTGGAATAAGAAGAAGTCCAGATGGCTTCGTGTACATTATGAATATACCGAAAGAAATAATGGGCTCATAGGAATTCGTTCCTGTGGTAGATATGGTATGATGATTGATCATTATTCTTCAAGATAGTCTGCCTGTGACGTGTCCGGGACAGTCTAGTTAAACATACCGTTACGTCACACAGCCTCGTTAGATGTTTACCGTCTATCAGCCAGAGAGATTCAGATTCAGATTCAGATCATTTATTGCGTAGGCGTTATGCCCTTTGCAAAGGGGGTAGGGGGGGAGGGGGCATTACAAAGCCATGCAGAAATACGTCACACTTCAAACAGACGACATTGTGCGACAAGGATGCCAAGTCACAGAAAGTTCGTTCAGACTGCGATATTAGAGTCCGTGAAAAAACCCACAATAATCATGTGCGTGAAAAACACGTGTCCGGATAGGTGAGACAACACAACGGGAGTCTAACTGACAGCTGCACGTGTGGTACACTATTGTTCTGGATTGTTCTAATGGTCAGCCAAGGAAGTATCTCACAGCACCCATAACCCAGCCAGAGAGAGAGAGAGAGGCGATGTGTCCGCTGGCATGGTGTATCATCACACTTCACACAGCCCACTGTAATGATGGAGCAGCGTGCACAGTCTGTCCCATGCACCTAATGTTTACCTGCAGCGTGTCGTCATAACATATCGATCGATCCTTCCTCCACACCATCCTCCCCCCCTCTCTCTCTCTCTCTCTCTCTGCATTAGGCCGCATGGTGCCTTCACACTTTCCTCCCGCATAATGAGGTTTTCGCCAACTACTGATGAAGTTGGTGCAGCGTTTTATTTGGAGGGCCCAGGGTTTTATGGATTGTGTGTGTGTGGACTGCTCACTGTGCAGTTCTCGGCACCTGTAGGAGACGGGACGCCGACCGACAGCCATAATCAATGGAAGAGCTGGCCACGGTATAATTAACTCCTTTTGTGCTGACACCCGCATGTTTTTTTTTTTTTGGCCACGTAGAGCAGGAAAACTTGCCGGTGTTGTGTAGTGTTGGGTAACGTTAATCATGATCGTCAGTTTGGGTGTGGGAACAGTTTTTCCTCGTCCGCCCTCATCTCACAATCAGCTTTGGAAAGGTCATGTTTCTGGTAATCCTGCATTGTGTCCTTTGGCTCTTACACACACACACACACACACACACACACACACACACACACACACACACACACACACACACACCGTCACACACATACACACACACACACACACACACACACACACACACCCCGTCACCAACACACACACACACCGTCACACACATACACACAACACACACACACACACACACACAACACACACACACAACACCCCGTCACACACACACCACACACACACACACACACACACACCGTCACACACACACACACACACACACACACCGTCACACACACATACACAACAACACACACACACACACACAAAACACCACACACCACACACACACACACACACACACACACACACGACGTCCGGGTTGACAGGATGATATTGTGATTGCATGTTTGTTGTCAGTGTACAGTGTCACACGTGATCGATCTTGACATGTGAAGACGATGACCGGTACTGTTTTCCTGACTAGGAATGGTGGTGTTTTAGCGTGATGCTGTGTGGTCACCTGGTCCATGTCATCTGTATCTTGACATGTGAAGACGATGACCGGTACTGTTTTCCTGACTAGGAATGGTGGTGTTTTAGCGTGATGCTGTGTGGTCACCTGGTCCATGTCATCTGTATCTTGACATGTGAAGACGATGACCGGTACTGTTTTCCTGACTAGGAATGGTGGTGTTACTTTTAGCGTGATGCTGTGTGGTCACTTGGTCCATGTCATCTGTATCTTGACATGTGAAGACGATGACCGGTACTGTTTTCCTGACTAGGAATGGGTTGGTTACTTTTAGCGTGATGCTGTGTGGTCACTTGGTCCATGTCATCTGTATCTTGACATGTGAAGACGATGACCGGTACTGTTTTCCTGACTAGGAATGGTGGTGTTACTTTTAGCGTGATGCTGTGTGGTCACTTGGTCCATGTCATCTGTATCTTGACATGTGAAGACGATGACCGGTACTGTTTTCCTGACTAGGAATGGTGTTGTTACTTTTAGCGTGATGCTGTGTGGTCACCTGGTCCATGTCATCTGTATCTTGACATGTGAAGACGATGACCGGTACTGTTTTCCTGACTAGGAATGGTGTTGTTACTTTTAGCGTGATGCTGTGTGGTCACCTGGTCCATGTCATCTGTATCTTGACATGTGAAGACGATGACCGGTACTGTTTTCCTGACTAGGAATGGTGGTGTTACTTTTAGCGTGATGCTGTGTGGTCACTTGGTCCATGTCATCTATCTTGACATGTGAAGACGATGACCGGTACTGTTTTCCTGACTAGGCATGGTGGTGTTACTTTTAGCGTGATGCTGTGTGGTCACCTGGTCCATTTCATCTGTCAGGTAGAAAGAAGTGTCGGTAGGTTTCCTGTCCTCTTGTCCCGACCTGCCCCCTTCACCCCGTGACGGTTACAGCATCGCGTTCCTCGGTGACAGCATAACTTGTCATAAGACACGTCATAAACACGTCATGAATACACAGGACGTAACTTGTGACAAGACACGAACGAATCCATCACCGGCTGACTGTGTGGCGTCTCTAAGGACACAGGAATTAGTGGTGTGGAAATTAATTACCACAAGTCGGTCAGTGGCAGGACACATTTCTCACGCAACGTTCTTTGGAATTTGGGGGGGGGGGGGGGTCACGTCAGGTCAGGTGGGTATATCGCGCGTGTGTGTGTGTGTGTGGTGTGTGTGTGTGTGTGTGTGTGTGTGTGTGTGTGTGTGTGTGTGTGTACCTTGGTTCCATTTTTTAAGGGAAAGCAGACATGTTGAGTCGAATGTGTCGCCCAAGACCGGTTTGGTGCACAATGAATTATAAATCGTGGAAGGTGTGATGAGTGAAATGAATGAATCATTGTTACACTTGTATGGTAATGAGCCGTGCTGTAGCTGTGACACTGTGTAACACATGAACATATAGTGTAACATTGACATGTCACACTGTGTAACACATGAACATATAGTGTAACATTGACATGTGAAGTGTAAGTGTGCACCCGGAGACTGGGCTGTTAGACCAAGATTTGCGTCACGCTATGGGTAAATATCCGCCGCTCTTTCCTTCCGACCCGTCATTACACTGTCAGCTTCATAATGCGGCTCTCTTTCTCTCTCCCAACACACACACACACACACACACACACACACACACACACACACACACACACACACACACGCACGCAGAGCCGGTGACGGTGGTTGGCCGGTATGTCTAAACACCCTCTCCATTAGCGCTAATTAAGACCAGTCACGCACAAAACAACTTAAACACAACGCGACTTTTTCAGGATTCAGTAACTGTTTCTGTAGGTCAGGTCACGTCACCCCCTTTCTCCCCCCTGCCCCCACTGTCACCTCCCGTTCCCTCTGTCCTACTTCCAGCACTCTTCTTACCGAACAGGAAGGAAAAGTCAGTGAGACTTAGTAGGGCTTCGTACGGAGAACTTCGCTGAGCAGCGTAACCCACTTGCATGTAAATTAGGCACGTTACGGGTACCATTAGCTAATCGCAGCGCGTAAGCAGCTTGCGGCCTCTGCCGTGTGAGCCTAATTTACATGTAAATGGGTTACGCTGCTCAACGAAGTCCTCCGTACGAAATCCTACGGGAGTGATTGCGCAATCAGTTCCATCGGTCACTACATGTACTTTGATCACTGTCGTGTCCACATGTAGCCATACGGAAAAAGGAACTGTTGCAGCCACCAGCAGATTATACAGTACAATAACGTCATGTACTCTACCTTCTCACACATTTACAGTACAATAACGTCATGTACTCTACCTTCTCACACATTTCCCAACACACAACCACTTTCGCAAGGCCGTGATCTTAACACTGTTGGCTGCCTACCTAATAGCGCTACGCAATCACGTCATGGTCCATTAGGCAGGGTCTAGCCGGCCACCCCGAGGCGCCCCGTACTGGCCGGCCAGCGAAGAATGAGGTCCACGTGGCGCGTAATGTTTGTTGTAGTGTGAGGACCCGGTCAGGTAACGTTTGTTGTAGTGTGAGGACCCGGTCAGGTAACGTTTGTTGTAGCGTGAGGACCCGGTCAGGTAACGTTTGTTGTAGCGTGAGGACCCGGTCAGGTAACGTTTGTTGTAGTGTGAGGACCCGGTCAGGTAACGTTTGTTGTAGTGTGAGGACCCGGTCAGGTAACGTTTGGAGGGAAGGTGTTACGCTGCTTTGACCTCACACCGCGTCTTGTGTCTAGCGGCTGGACTAGGTTGACTGGCGGTGGTGACTGAATAGTGCTGAGTGCTGACGAACTACAGTGTGGATGTAGGGGACTGAGGGGGATTAACCCTTACTGTGTTGACACTGAGATAAGGACGGGGGCCTCATGTTGATCCTGGGACTGAGAAAGACAAATCTACCTGAGGTCGGAACTCGGAATAAACCGGGGACAGAAATAGCTCTATTGTTGTCAAGTTTGGTAGTGAAAATGCGTGCGTGCGTGTGCCATGTGTGTGTGGTGTGTGTGTGGGGGGGGGGGGGGGGTATAAGACAGTGATTGTTTAACGCGTCAGCAATGACTGATGTGTTGTTTTATTATCAATCAGTCGTTTGTTTCACGAGTTCCCCAAACATTGTCTTACAACGGACACTTTTATTATCTGTTTTCTGTGGGATGCAAATGTGGTGTTACGTAGTGACAGGTAAAAACGGTGTGTGCTTGGGTGCTGTCACAGTTACTGGTGGGTAGACTTTGTTACAGTCGTGTGTTGTTCATATCAATTATCCAGGGGGCCTAGAGACTGGGAGTGTTTAGCAAGTGTCTGTAGTGTAGCTGGCGTCAGTCCATCTGGGATCAATGGAACAGTTGGCTCCAGTCCCTGTATAGAGTGTAGCGTGATGTGCAAATAATTATTTACTTATTTTGTCGTTTTCTGTACAGCCGGCATGTCATGTCAGTATACGTCACAAGTTAGGGCGGGGGTATAGTGACGGAATAGACACACCATTCACGGTGGATGTATTGTATACATACGGTGAGTGTATTTGCTCGTTTCACCGTCACGTCTCTAATGGTCGTGTTTAGCGTGATGCTGGGTAAACTGTCGGGGTCGGTAACACGGAGTTGTTGTATTGACGTGCACACGCCTGGCCATGTTATAGTGTAGGGGAAGGTTGGCCGTCCTAAAACGGAGTTAGAGTGGCGAGTTTACGGTGAACATGGTCCAAGTTTATCTGCAGCTCGGCCCACGGCCACAGACGGAAGGAGAAGCAGGCGTCGGCTTTACCATGCGCTGCTCTCTGAGTGCTGGAGTGCAAAGCAGTTAACGGGACTGGGTCACGTGACTAGAATGATGGGCTGTTGCGTGCACTGATCCGACAGTCGCGCGTTGCTCATAGTTTGATAGCTTGCGAACACAACTTTCACTTATGAAGCCATCACGTTGTCTCCGATTATAGTTCGGCTGAAGGTCGGTGTTTGTGTAATATTCAAGAAATAAGACGTTCCGCTTTGGCACTGAGGACTGTCCTGACGCCGGACCGGGATGTCGTCACGTCTATATATAGAACAAGCATCTTGGCCGCACCTTGGTTTTGCCTGCGCTGGCCTAGATACAAGAAAAGATACATTACAGTCCTCTGTTGTTGTGACTTGCTACATCTAACTGGTCACTTCTGACGTACAGGTTTCACGTAGGGGCATTCGGCAAGCACTGGCCGGTGTCATAAAGTTGTTGGACCCCCATAGTACTTGGACCCCCCCGGTCCAATAACTTTAAAGTTAATGGACCCCTCCTATAGTTGTTGGACCCCCCTGTTACTTAAAGTGTTTCTCATTACTTATGGTGTTTTAACCCATGTCGTGATTGTTTATAGATCTCCCTGTGATGTTTGAACACACACACACACACACACACACACACGGAGAAGTTTTTTTTGTTGTGTTTTTTTGTGTTGTTGTTGTATTTTTGGTATGAGTCGTGTATAATTCAGGCTCCAATCCAGTTATTTTCATCATTAATAATTACTGGTCAACATGTCTACAAAAATAAACAATTCTTGGTATTGAAAGAAAAAAAAATGCTTAAAATCTCAATGGTAAATATTTTCTAAGAAAATCTTTAAGAGGCCAGCAGAAACAGTTATTATAAAACTTTAAACCGTGGTTAAAATATAGAATACAAAACGTGGTTTACAATGATGGTGATTTACAAAAGACGTAAACATGTCGGAATCACAGATTTTACATTAACAGATGAACTGCCTGAAATATTAAAATGACATTACACCATCAATATTGTTTTCTTTACTCCTACATGTCAGTACCCCCCCCCTCTCACCTACGTCGTATTGACCCCGCCCCTCCGTACATATGACGCAACCACACCACCCCTCTCCATCCACATTGATTGAACCCCCCCCCCCCCCCCACACACACACACACACACACGCGCGCACGCGCGCAACGTCAAAATTCACACATCCACTACAGACCGCAACCCTTTAACCCACATACCCCCTCCTCACCCCTCCGAGCAGATACCCCCCCCCCCCCGCTCCCTACCCATCGTCCAAATACTCACTCTCACCCCCACCACCCCCATATTGACCCCCGCCCCCCATCCCGACTCATCAGTCCATATTCTATGGCCGTCAATATTGACAATATCAGTTTTAATTGCAGAAATATTATGTTTAGCGCACTTCAGTTCACACATCGGCAACACCGACCCCCCCCCCCCCCACACACCCCTACACACGCCTGAATACGCACACACGGCAAACAGAGATAGTTTGTTATTTATCTTTTTATTTGATAGCATATTTTCCTTCAGAAATCCAATGTGTCTGCGTCAATACCTTAGCTAGTTCACTTTACCTGTACCAAGGTTACTCCAAAACCATAATGTGTCGTGCACGAGTGATAGAAAAGAGAATAAAGCTATAAGTAACTGAATTCTTTTTAAGTGAAAGGGGGGTCCAACAACCATAGAGGGGGTCCAATAATTATACCCTCTGATTATAATTGTTGGACCCCGGAGGTCCATTAACTTTAAAGTTATTGGACCGGGGGGTCCATTACTTGGGGGGTCGATTAACTATACCACACCGGCTTTTTAGTCTTCACTTGTACGCATGGCTAGAAACAGAGTGACCGACTGCGGCTTGACCTACTGACTGACTGACTAGGTCACTGACGGACACTGATGATTACGTGCTTCACACGCCTGGCTGCTGCTTGTCAGAATGATCATTGTTAAAATCATCCTCGCCTTTATGCTCACTCACACGCCTACACACAGACGGATTTAGGAAAGGGGGGGGGGGGGGAGAGAACATTGCCGGGACGTTTACTCATCGGATCGTGAGTTCGAATCTCGGCTGAAAGTCCAACATTGTACTGGCCTTGTCCTGTCTTTGAAACCACTCTGAAGCGGTGGAAGGGGGTGGGGGGGGGGCTTCTTTGTGAATCGTTAGAGCAAAATGTAAATCCCTTTGCACCTGAAACACGCTCCAACACTTATTGTCTTGTTTGCTAATTAGGGCTGAAGATGCTTGAGCTGCCAGCAGTCATCATCATACACTGTACTACAGTTCTGCTGTGTTTTACTACCATCACCATCACTATAGTCATCATCATACACTGTACTACAGTTCTGCTGTGTTTTACTACCATCACCATCACTATCGGCTGTTGCCATAGTTGTGTCGGCAACAAGGTGTCAGTCAGGTCGGCCCTGTAATACCTGGACACGGTATTTGCCGTCAGTTTTTGCCTGCTCATTTTTACCGTCTTGTTACATTGTTTGTCGCTCGCCTCAGACTGTCCGAACATCCGTGTGATGAGGTAAAGACGTTGGCACAAGGACAAGCTGCTGGCTGTCTTGTGTGTCTTGGGCAAAGCCGCTCTCAGAGAAGGGTTTGTTTGGGGCTGGCGGCAAATTTACTCACACCGTTCGACTGACACTACAGTTTCCCATGGCCTGAAGCTTGTGGACACGCTCTCCACCTTGGAGAGCCAGGGAGGTTTTCCCCTTGTCGCTAAAACCCTCCTTGTCCTTGTGCTCGTCCTGTCTTCCGCATTGTATTGCCTAACTCTCGCCTAACCCCGTGTAGCCAGTGCTGGGCTGAGGGTCGGCCAGTGTGGACACACAAAGAACACACACACACGCGTTAATCCCTGTCCCAGCTTCCCGTCCCCAGACTCCCTAGTGACGTCTTGTCTCCAGATGCTCATTGTCAGACGTAGAGACAAGGTGTAGCGGGACAGACAGTCAGACCCACCCTGATTATCGCTTGTAGCTACTGGCAGCAGCAGCAACCAGCAGGCAGCATCTTGTTCACTCCGCAACAGTAACACCAGTGACAATCAGGCTACTCAACATCCACGCCGGTCATGAAAAGACGCGCTTTCTACTCCTTCGTGCGTTCTTATTACGTAAGCCACCTTACCTACTGTACTGCGTGCTTTGCCTCGTCCTTCACCATTGCTGGTAGATGCTGAGTAGAAATTGTACAACTAACTGCAGTTTGGAGAACCGCAAAGTTGAACTGGAATGACTGGAAGCCGGCTGGACAAAGGCGGCATGTGTCAAGGTGTGATCTGATGATGGTCACTGGTACTGGTACCTACTGGTGCCTACTGGTACCTACTGGTGCCTACTGGTGCCTACTGGTACCTACTGGTGCCTACTGGTACCTACTGGTACCTACTGGTGCCTGCCGCTGCTGCAGCCACAGTGTTGACTTGCATGAGTAAACCAATTGGTATAGTGTACGTAAGATGCTTACTGGCAAAATGAAGTCTGATGGTCACGCCTGACTGATGACTTGATAAGTGACTGTGTAGGTCAGCTAACACTGCTAAATGTCCACATATCATAATTATGGTCAGCTGTTGAATGGAGCTTGACCAGGTTTTTTTTTAAAATTTTATTGTTGTTGATGTTTGTTTTGTTTGTAAGAGATTTGGTAATTAGTACAACGCAGCGTTTGTCAGACTCAGTATTCTTCTTGATGTCTGCAAATAGAATCATGTTCGCTGAAGGCGTGCGTGCTGCGTGGTAAACCTGATGACGGTGATGATGATGATGATGATTTCCTTGTCGTTTGTTTCTTTTTGTTCTCGTGCGTATGCTACATGCCATGATGTGTTGTTCTTGTTGTGTGTTACATGCCATGACGTGTTATTGTTGTGTGTTACATGCCATGACGTGTCGTTGTTGTTGTTGTGTATTACAGAAGAACGAACGTCGTCAGCAGCACGCCATGAAGGAGACCGAGTTCCTGCGACTCAAGCGATCCCGGCTTGGTGTGGATGACTTTGAATCTCTCAAGGTCATTGGACGAGGCGCATTTGGCGAGGTGAGTACTGTCACTGTCGGTCATCGCAAGTAGCAAGCATGTCAGATAACGTCTACGTGCTACAGTCACAGACTGACATAGTTCTGTATTTGACTGGTCTGGTACACTATGTCATGTCAGACAGATAACGTGCACGTGCTACAGTCACAGACTGTCATAGTTGTGTATTTGACTGGTCTGGTACACTATGTCATGTCAGACAGATAACGTGCACGTGCTACAGTCACAGACTGTCATAGTTGTGTATTGACTGGTCTGGTACACTATGTCATGTCAGACATATAACGTGCACGTGCTACAGTCACAGACTGACATAGTTCTGTATTTGACTGGTCTGGTACACTATGTCATGTCAGACAGATAACGTGCACGTGCTACAGTCACAGACTGTCATAGTTGTGTATTTGACTGGTCTGGTACACTATGTCATGTCAGACAGATAACGTGCACGTGCTACAGTCACAGACTGACATAGTTGTGTATTTGACTGGTCTGGTACACTATGTCATGTCGGACAGATAACGTGCACGTGCTACAGTCACAGACTGACATAGTTGTGTATTTGACTGGTCTGGTACACTATGTCATGTCAGACAGTTAATATGCACGTGCTACAGTCACAGACTGACAAAAAAAAGTGACATAGTTCTGTATTTGACTGGTCTGGTACACTATGTCATGTCAGACAGATAACGTGCACGTGCTACAGTCACAGACTGACATAGTTCTGTATTTGACTGGTCTGGTACACTATGTCATGTCAGACAGATAACGTGCACGTGCTACAGTCACAGACTGACATAGTTCTGTATTTGACTGGTCTGGTACACTATGTCATGTCAGACAGATAACGTGCACGTGCTACAGTCACAGACTGACATAGTTCTGTATTTGACTGGTCTGGTACACTATGTCATGTCAGACAGATAACGTGCACGTGCTACAGTCACAGACTGTCATAGTTGTGTATTTGACTGGTCTGGTACACTATGTCATGTCAGACAGATAACGTGCACGTGCTACAGTCACAGACTGTCATAGTTGTGTATTTGACTGGTCTGGTACACTATGTCAGTCTCAGGAACAGTACACAGGAACAACGTCAGAGTCTGTGGCCTCTCCTCACACACAAACTGCAGGTGAAGGTAACTGGAATGAACAACTTCAGGTCAGGCAACTGAGGCCGAAACTGGTTATGCAGTTACCCGGAATACAAAGAAGGATCTTGACGTCATAATTATACATGTAACCGCGTTTTGGTGGGTGGATGGGTAAATGTGTGGGGGGGGGGGGGGGGCGGGGTCGTCGTATGATGAAAAAAATAGTTTGTTCGTCTCGTTCGTGTATGTTGATCACTGTGTGCTTCACGAGCACGTATTTTGTCAGGCAACCCTGTTCCGACAGTTCCTTTCATTGTGTCGAGCGGCGTGCTGTTCATCCTTATGATGCTGATGATGAGTCCACTACAGTGTGCTAGGGGCTTCTGGAGGGAGGGTTCCCTGATGCGTCTGTGTGTACAATCATTGATGTGATTGACAGGATTGTTCAGAATCAACACACACCTTCATACGCAAATAGCTATTGTTGTCGTCATGCCCAACTGTGTGACAGCTGTGTTTTATATGTTGGTGATGAACCCAGTCGCTGCACATGTGATCATGTAAACCGCATTTCTAGTGTAACTGCGCATCTGTACTGCTGTAAGAAAACTACAGTGTATATGTTGGATGTGTCGAGTACGTTCTCCTGGTACCGACCTTCATTATATTGTAGGTCCTGACTCCCAGGAAGCAGACAGGTCTTGTTCAGCAAACGACTGAGCAAAATTCAACATACTACTACCTTTTTTTTGGGGGGGGGGGGGGCAAGGGGGGCACTTCCCGTGCTTTAAATGTAAGAACAGGCGCCCTACCTTATCATTTTACGCTACTCTAAGCTATGGACGTGGATATAAAAGGGAGGGGGGTGTTGGGGGGGGGGGGGGTGAAGGAATACGAGCAGTGAAAACCGTGGGCAGGGTGGGCAAAATGTAGTGGCATGTTTTGTTTGACTTTGATTTTTTTTCTGTAGTGCCGACATCCGGTTTGTGAGAAACAGGTGAAGGGGATATAGCGTGTGCTGCCGGCCGGGGTCGTGTCCGTGTTATGACATCTACCTGCTACCCGGCCCGAACTGGGTGGATAATGCAGAAACGGGTGTTTGGGGGAAGGGTTTAACAGTGTGTCTTATGGGCTTGGTGTTTCCTGTTTACTGTTTGTACGGGTCTTGTGTGATCGGAAGAGTGTGTGTGTGTGTGTGTGTGTGTGTGTGTTTGTGTGTGTGAGCCCGCGCGCGGAGGGGGGGGGGGGGTCTCATGTATGCATGCTTCTATTCCTACTTGTAGCCGGGTAGTGGCGTTCTCTGGGCCAGCAAGAAAAGCTAGTACGTCTAAGAAAGCATTCTGTCTCAATATTTCACAAGCCGCACTGTGTTGAGAAATCCCCCCCCCCCCCAAGCCCCCAAGTGTTATCACGAGTGTTTTCAGACACTGACTGTACGTCCGAGTGTGGAGAGAGAGAGAGAGAGTGTGTGTGTGTGTGTGTGTGTGTGTGTGTGTATAATAATTATACCGGGGGACAAGTTAAGGGGAACCGTGGAGGTCGTCAGGAAAACCTTCAACCCGTCTCTCAAGGTCCCCGTGTGCAAACAGTGGAAAGCGCCTGCCTGGTCTCGCCACAAACACCCGACACTGGGAACAAAGACTTGTGCACCTTGTGGTTACAACCACACCCCGACCCTATTTCAGTCTAGCGGTCTGATCACTTAAAGGTCTAGGGCTTGCTGAAGACTAACGTTAGCAGCTAATCCAACAGGTGTGGGTCCCCCTGTAGAACATAACATGCACTGTGTGTCATTATATTGCACTGTGTGTCATTATATTGCACTGTGTGTCATTATATTGCACTGTGTGCCATTATATTGCACTGTGTGTCATTATATTGCACTGTGTGTCATTATATTGCACTGTGTGTCATTATATTGCAATCTGTGTGTCATTATATTGCACTGTGTCATTATATTGCACTGTGTGTCATTATATTGCACTGTGTTTATGCGGACCTCGCTACGACTTCACGCATCTCGTCTCGTGAACCTGACTCTTAAGCACCATTCAAGAGATGAAGGAAAAATTGCTTTTGTAAGCGTGGTAATGTAAGATCACCAGACCTTTAACTAAGTTTAAGGGGCTGCCTTGTAGTGTAGCAAGACGGGAAGAGACGGGAAGGGGGGGGGGGGGGGGGTGCATTTTGAGAGAAGGCGAAACACGAGGAGAGGCCACCTTGGCTGAGAAGTCCTTCAGCTGGCAAGACCCAGGACAAGTTTAGTCCACAATTTATGACCGCACTTTTTCCGCGACAAGGCGAGACACCTGATTAACTGACACGCATTTGACGGATCCACAATGTGAATAGTTATGATTCAGTTTTATGGACGTGAATACATTATGTATATTGCATAGTCACTGTCTCAACTCTCGTGTTGTTGCTCTATCCCCCTCCCTGTCTGTCTGTCTGTCCCTCTCGGCTCTCTCTCTCTGTTTCTCAGCCTGTAAACAATGCCTAAATGCTCTTTCTGAACAAAAACGTTTCTTCGTCGTCGTCATCCTCGTCATCTCTCTCTCTCTCTCTCTCTCACACACACACACACACACACACACACACACACACACACACACACACACACACAGAGTCAGGTAGTTGCGCACGCCAAACACGTGGTGAGTATGAGAGATGTAAAGATGAAAGAAAGGGGTGTAGGTGTTTACCATTGTCGGCCGCCTCACTTTCCTCTGGCACTTGAAGCAGTAGTGTTATGTGGGTCAGGTGGGCGATAACTCTCCACACCCTTATGGTACCACCACCACCACCATCACCACCCCGACGTCACGGCGCCTCACAGGAAGGGGTGTGTGTGTGTGTGTGGGGGGGGGGGTGTCCAGGTGGGGACCATGTGTGAAGGGGGGGGGGGGGGGCAACAGCGCCCTCACACCACAGTGAGGTCATAACATAATATAGGTGGATGTACAACACAAGATGTGTGTATACAGTCTGTCACTACAGCCTGTCAGTACTATAGATTTATCGACTATACTGTATACAACTTACTGATTTATGTCACCTCCATCAGGGTTAGCACATTCTTCTCATTCTTACCTCCGTCACGACATTCAGTAAACAAACACACACACTGAATCAAACAAGGATTTGGGGGAGGGGGAGGGGGGTGGGAGTGGGGTTGATGTGCGTGTGGTCACTGACCCGTGCAGAATTAGTCGGCAGTGTGAGTGTTAAACTTAATTACACTATTGTTCTGTTGGCACTCTAGTCAGCCACTGCGGCTCTCTCTCTCTCTCTAAATATCCATTAGCCAACAAATAACCGATAATGATAGAAAAAATAGACACCATGTTTCCAAATATATATATACCCACTAGTTCATGCATGCGGTGTGTGTGTGTGTGTGTGTGTGTGTGTGTGTGTGTGTGTGTGTGTGTGTGTGTGTGCAGCTCTGTCAAGCGCAATGAAAGAGTTGTCACAGATTTCAGCACTTTCCCGAATCCAGAACGCCTGTATCATAAAAGTTTCCACTGTTCCAGTAACGTATGGAGATACTTGTAGGTAGCTAGAATAGGCCAGTTTGGAGACACTGGAAATAAGTATGTGAACAGCAACATGTCGCCGTGGCAGAAGCCCCCGTTAGTCCATGTTTATGTGTTGTGCCTCAAGCCATCAGCCATCTCGTTACACTCGGCAATAAAATTGTATTCGGCATCAGGTGATAAAGTCGTAGCCAGCTCCCGGAATAAATAATGGAGTGTTGCATGTTTTCCCTGCCCGGCGTCGGCAGTTGACATGATGCATCAAGGACAGGGTATTACGACATGACAATAAGGCACTGTCAACAACCGCCCCTACATACCCAGCTTCATGTCACCTCCAGCTTCACCCGCCGGGACTTGGGGGGGGGGGGGGGTGCGGTTAGGTTACATAGCAACGCGATGCACGCGGGGAACAGTTAGCAGCCCTTCAGGAACCAAAACTACCCCCCCCCCCCCGTCCCCCTCCCCGCCTCTCGCTCGCTTACACACCACACACACACCACACACACACACACACACACACACACACACACACACACCCTTTCGTCCCCACTTTCTTGTGTGTGCGTCTGTCTGTCCGTCCGACCCTGTATTCCCGTAAAGTGCAATGGGAATTGTGACTTCCATTGATCGCCTTTTGCCTGATGACGTAGATAGGGTGTGTGGGTGGTGATGTGTGTGTGTGGGTGGTGGTGGTGGTGGTGGTAAGCAGCACCTTATTTTGGGCGCACCACCACCAGCACTACTTGTATTAGCATGATTACAGGCAGGTCGTGGTGAAGATGGCGGCCTGCCAGTGCCAACCACTGGTGGTTGTATTATTGACTTGCTGGTGAAGGCGAGTGATAGGATTCTGGCGGTACATGTAACTAGCACCAACCACTGGTGGTTGTATTATTGACTTGCTGGTGAAGGCGAGTGATAGGATTCTGGCGGTACATGTAACTAGCACCAACCACTGGTGGTTGTATTATTGACTTGCTGGTGAAGGAGAGTGATAGGATTCTGGCGGTACATGTAACTAGCACCAACCACTGGTGGTTGTATTATTGACTTGCTGGTGAAGGAGAGTGATAGGATTCTGGCGGTACATGTAACTAGCACCAACCACTGGTGGTTGTATTATTGACTTGCTGGTGAAGGAGTGATAGGATTCTGGCGGTACATGTAACTAGCACCAACCACTGGTGGTTGTATTATTGACTTGCTGGTGAAGGAGAGTGATAGGATTCTGGCGGTACATGTAACTAGCACCAACCACTGGTGGTTGTATTATTGACTTGCTGGTGAAGGAGAGTGATAGGATTCTGGCGGTACATGTAACTAGCACCAACCACTGGTGGTTGTATTATTGACTTGCTGGTGAAGGCGAGTGATAGGATTCTGGCGGTACATGTAACTAGCACCAACCACTGGTGGTTGTATTATTGACTTGCTGGTGAAGGCGAGTGATAGGATTCTGGCGGTACATGTAACTAGCACCAACCACTGGTGGTTGTATTATTGACTTGCTGGTGAAGGAGAGTGATAGGATTCTGGCGGTACATGTAACTAGCACCAACCACTGGTGGTTGTATTATTGACTTGCTGGTGAAGGAGAGTGATAGGATTCTGGCGGTACATGTAACTAGCACCAACCACTGGTGGTTGTATTGACTTGCTGGTGAAGGAGAGTGATAGGATTCTGGCGGTACATGTAACTAGCACCAACCACTGGTGGTTGTATTATTGACTTGCTGGTGAAGGAGAGTGATAGGATTCTGGCGGTACATGGAACTAGCACCACTAGGCATTGCACTGTCTGTTACATGAACTGTCGGACGAGATGTCAGAAAACTCCACATCACTTGCACTTCCTGTTCCTCTCGCTGTCAAAGCGGAATGAGCCTGTACTGTGCCACTCAGCCTCTTGAAAGTTGCTGAAGGTTTTCCATGTATTTTGTTCCTCCTACTTACCAGGCAGTGTGTTGTGTGCCTGTCATGTAGTCTTCCCTTGATGACGCATCACATGGATAATGTTCACATACATTGTATTTATAACACACATTTCCACGTCCACAGCCCAAAAACCTAAAACTTGACACTTAGTTTTCATTCTGTCCTACATTTCATGGATGAGCGATCCAGCATGCTCCATCATTGTGTAAAACACCACCAATAACAACAGTGTTCACTGCCTTGCAAGATGGGCAGTGTTCCTGGTAGATTTCTAACCATAAACAGTCCCAAGATGGGCAGTGTTCCTGGTAGATTTCTAACCATAAACAGTCCCAAGATGGGCAGTGTTCCTGGTAGATTTCTAACCATAAACAGTCCCAAGATGGGCAGTGTTCCTGGTAGATTTCTAACCATAAACAGTCCCAAGATGGGCAGTGTTCCTGGTAGATTTCTAACCATAAACAGTCCCAAGATGGGCAGTGTTCCTGGTAGATTTCTAACCATAAACAGTCCCAAGATGGGCAGTGTTCCTGGTAGATTTCTAACCATAGAGTCCCAAGGATCTTGTCCCAGACTTTCAGGGGGTCCTTTTGCGATTTCTGAACGTGTACATGTATGTGTTTGTGTGTTCTGACCCCTCCTGTACACTGCTGCTGACTGTGGCAGTGGGTTCACGTCCTCCCTCACGCTTTGACTTGCCAGTCTTGTCTTCCTCCCTCAGCTCTGAATGGAATGGGCAGGGCAGTAGCAGAACATGTGTGCCTCCTTGGGACGCAGTGACCTGAATTTTCTGCACCATTTTCACATTTTACGCAATTTAATTCTGAAGTGCGTAGTCGGAAACACTGCATGCATATGGGATGATAATAGTGATAATAGTGATAATAGTGATAATAATAATAATAATAACAATAATACATGCAATAATTTCAGCTGTATATTTGAGGAGTGGCCTTGTTGTCTGTGTACAGGTGCGTCTCGTGCAGAAGAAGGACACAGGTCACGTGTATGCCATGAAGATTCTACGCAAAGCTGACATGCTGGAGAAGGATCAGGTACACACAACCTTTCTTCACCCTCTGTCCATCCTCTCTCCATCCTCTGTCCATCCTCTCTCCATCCTCTCATCCTCTCTCCAGCCTCTGTCCATTCTCTGCCCTCTGTCCATCCTCTCTCCATCCTCTCTCCATCCACTCATCCTCTCATCCTCTCTCCACCCTCTCTCCAACGTCTGTCCATTCTCCGCCCTCTGTCCATCCTCTCGCCGTCCTCTCTCCATCCACTCATCCTCTCTCCATCCTCTCATCCTCTCTCCACCCTCTCTCCAACGTCTGTCCATTCTCCGCCCTCTGTCCATCCTCTCTCCATCCTCTCTCCATCCTCTCATCCTCTCTCCACCCTCTCTCCACCCTCTCTCCAACGTCTGTCCATTCTCCGCCCTCTGTCCATCCTCTCTATCCACTCATCCTCTCTCCAGCCTCTCTCCAGCCTCTCTCCAGCCTCTGTCCATTCTCTGCCCTCTGTCCATCCTCTCTCCATCCACTCATCCTCTCTCCAGCCTCTGTCCATTCTCTGCCCTCTGTCCATCCTCTCTCCATCCACTCATCCTCTCTCCACCCTCTCTCCAACGTCTGTCCCTTCTCCGCCCTCTGTCCATCCTCTCTCCATCCACTCATCCTCTCTCCAGCCTCTCTCCAGCCTCTGTCCCTTCTCCGCCCTCTGTCCATCCTCTCTCCATCCACTCATCCTCTCTCCAGCCTCTCTCCAGCCTCTGTCCCTTCTCCGCCCTCTGTCCATCCTCTCTCTGTCCCTTCTCCGCCCTGTCTGGGATTGTTAGCATGCTGCTGTAATTTAGAATGCTTTCAAAATGTGAAAAATTATTTGGTGGTGGTGTTTAAAAAGTATATTATATGGCAGTAGATCTTGCTGTGAGATGAGCATGAGAAATAGAATGAGAGAGTTATGATGGGAAATCTCTTACACACATGGAGTTTTATGTGCATGCTTGTGTGCATGGTACTTGTGAGTGTGGCACTTAAAAGCCAGTTAAACAGTTTGTCTGCAATAATTTTTTCATCATTAGGTCATTTGATGATCGTTTCATTCCATGCTGGAGGGGGTGATTGTAGATCTAGTATTAGCACGAGTAGATGCAGCCAGACAGTGTTGTTAAAACAGATAATGATGACACTGTACTGATAATGATGATGATGATGATGATGCTGTGTTTGTATGTTGGTGATGTACACTGTACTGATAATGATGATGATGATGATGTGTTTGTATGTTGGTGATGTACCTGTAACGATGCCCTGTGTGCAGGTGGCCCATGTGCGTGCGGAGCGTGACATCTTAGTGGAGGCGGACCACACGTGGGTGGTGAAGATGTTCTATTCCTTCCAGGATGCACAGTACCTCTACCTCATTATGGAGTTCCTACCTGGAGGTACACTTATATACCTCTCACCTCTACTCTCGTCTGCTGTGTGTGTGTGTGTGTGTGTGTGTGTGTGTGTGTGTGTGTGTGTGTGTGTGTGTGTGTGTGTTTGTTCACTTAGTGTTTCATGTGTGTGTGTGTGTGTGTGTGTGTGTTTGTTCACTTAGTGTTTCATGTGTGTGTGTGTGTGTATGTGTGTAGGTGACCTGATGACGCTGCTGATGAAGAAAGACACACTACCTGAAGAACAGACTCAGTTCTACGTGGCCGAGACCGTCCTGGCCATCGATTCCATCCACAAACTGGGCTTCATCCACCGCGACATCAAGCCCGACAATCTTCTCCTGGATGCCAAGGTAAGGATGCTGGGCGTGAGTGCGGTAAAGCTGTGGTGGTATTGACTTAGTCTGGCAGTCTGCCTGCCTCTCTCCCTGCCCTTCAGTACTCGGCCTGTGTGGAATTGCTGTATCAGAACGATTCAGTCTCTGTGGTAATCAGATTATGGGGACTCTGCCTGCATCAGTATTGAGACCCCATCAAGTGGCAGGTGTCGACATCACGTGCCACAAACACGTGAAGGGTACATGTATCTTATTTCCCTCCGTGGCCTCTCTCTGGTGCCAGATTATCGATCATGTGACCTGATCGGTGGCTGGACCTTAGCCAGTGCTGGTTATGGAGAAGTTTATCAATATGTGATGCCGTGTCCAGTGGCATCTGACATGGTCTTTTCTTGCCGTGTCCAGTGGCATCTGACATGGTCTTTTCTTGCCGTGTCCAGTGGCATCTGACGTGGTTTTTCTTGCCGTGTCCAGTGGCATCTGACGTGGTCTTTTCTTGCCGTGTCCAGTGGCATCTGACATGGTCTTTTCTTGCCGTGTCCAGTGGCATCTGACATGGTCTTTTCTTGCCGTGTCCAGTGGCATCTGACATGGTCTTTTCTTGCCGTGTCCAGTGGCATCTGACATGGTCTTTTCTTGCCGTGTCCAGTGGCATCTGACGTGGTCTTTTCTTTGCCGTGTCCAGTGGCATCTGACATGGTCTTTTCTTGCCGTGTCCAGTGGCATCTGACATGGTCTTTTCTTGCCGTGTCCAGTGGCATCTGACATGGTCTTTTCTTGCAGTCACTGTCTGTGATAAATTCTCCGTGTTTGAACTTTGACCCAATGCAGGTGAAAGAGCTAGTTTAAGCGCTGCTCTAACTCTGTGCTGCTGTTGGTGCTGTGCAACTTGTAACCCTCACCCTCACCCTCACCCCCGCCCCCAACACCACTCCCACTGATAAACAATCAATCAATAGAAATTAAAATAGTGGTACAGTACATGTAGATGTAGACTGTATATGTTACAGTCTGGTGCCAGTTGGTGATTTGCTTCACAGAAGAGACAAGTGACAGTACTTGTACTTGGTCATGAGAAACCTGTGTTTGTATTCGTGTACCTGATGGATGTGTTTGTGTGTGTGTGTGTGTGTGGTGTGTTGTGTGTGTGTGTGTGTGTGTGTGTGTGTGTGTGCGCAGGGTCATATCAAGCTGTCTGACTTTGGTCTGTGTACGGGACTGAAGAAATCTCACCGGACAGAATTCTACAAAGAGTTGACAAACCCACACAAAGCTGGTGACTTCAGCAGAGACTTTGGTGTGTACCTATTTGTGCTTATTGTTATTTTTATAGAAAAGATGCACTCACTTGCAAGTTGGAGCGGACACGTTACCTTATTTGTGTGAAATGCCAGAGTTTCGAGACAAGTGCAGTGCAGTACAAACCACAGTGTATGTATTAACTGCAAACATCACACAACAACAACACACAGTGTAATTATGTTGACAGTGAAGCTACATGATCAGTACAAAGCACAGTATAATTATGTATTAACTGCAAACATCACCAACAACAACACACAGTGTAAGTATGTTGAACATACATGATCAGTACAAAGCACAGTATAATTATGTATTAACTGCAAACATCACCAACAACAACACACAGTGTAAGTATGTTGACAGTGAAGCTACATGATCAGTACAAAGCACAGTATCAGCAATCAGCAACAACAACAAGAACAACAACAGTGTCATTATGTTGAGAGTGAAGTGACATGATCAGTACATGTTCATGTATTATCCCACAGAAGTGAGTTGTGCAGAATGACCTGTTTGTGTTAGCGTGTGTTTATGTATTCATTCTGCTGTAGGCATAATAATGTCATCACTGGTTCACTTGTGCAGCGAATGGAAATCCAATGGACTCCAAGCGGCGTGCGGAGAGTTGGAAACGCAACCGTCGCCAGCTTGTGAGTGTGACTAGTGATTGTAGACACGGCTGTCGGCCTGAGTACTGGTCAGGTGTCAGCAAACTGCATCCAGATCTAGTTCGCACATTTGTTCCAGTGCCTAGTGGGTTCATGTGCAGTCTCCATCAGTGAAACAAAAAAATCATGACCAGTAAACATCAAAACAATTGACAGAAACACACCGCCCACCACCACCAGAACACACCCCCCCCCCCCCCCCCCCCCCCCCCCCCCCCCCCCCCCCCCCCCCCCCCCCCCCCCCCACACACACACACACAACCCACCTACACCAACGCAACCTTCCCTCCGCCCCTTTAAAAAGGAGAGAGATAGAGAGGGAAGGAAATTCAGAACAAAGGAGTAACCAGAATGTGCCAAAAGGAATAATAATAATAATAATAACTGTATATATTTTGAAAGTGAGTGTTGTCCAGCACCATGTGGTCCTTGTACTGATGTTGAAATTGTGAAAGTGAGTGTTGTCCAGCACCATGTGGTCCTTGTACTGATGTTGAAATTGTGAAAGTGAGTGTTGTCCAGCACCATGTGGTCCTTGTACTGATGTTGAAATTGTGAAAGTGAGTGTGTGCAGCACCATGTGGTCCTTGTACTGATGTTGAAATTGTGAAAGTGAGTGTTGTGCAGCACCATGTGGTCCTTGTACTGATGTTGAAATTGTGAAAGTGAGTGTTGTCCAGCACCATGTGGTCCTTGTACTGATGTTGAAATTGTGAAAGTGAGTGTTGTGCAGCACCATGTGGTCCTTGTACTGATGTTGAAATTGTGAAAGTGAGTGTTGTCCAGCACCATGTGGTCCTTGTACTGATGTTGAAATTGTGAAAGTGAGTGTTGTGCAGCACCATGTGGTCCTTGTACTGATGTTGAAATTGTGAAAGTGAGTGTTGTCCAGCACCATGTGGTCCTTGTACTGATGTTGAAATTGTGAAAGTGAGTGTTGTCCAGCACCATGTGGTCCTTGTACTGATGTTGAAATTGTGAAAGTGAGTGTTGTCCAGCACCATGTGGTCCTTGTACTGATGTTGAAATTGTGAAAGTGAGTGTTGTCCAGCACCATGTGGTCCTTGTACTGATGTTGAAATTGTGAAAGTGAGTGTTGTCCAGCACCATGTGGTCCTTGTACTGATGTTGAAATTGTGAAAGTGAGTGTTGTCCAGCACCATGTGGTCCTTGTACTGATGTTGAAATTGTGAAAGTGAGTGTTGTGCAGCACCATGTGGTCCTTGTACTGATGTTGAAATCCTGTGTTGCAGGCCTATTCCACAGTAGGGACGCCCGACTACATCGCGCCGGAGGTGTTCATGCAGACAGGTTACTCCAGCTCCTGCGACTGGTGGTCACTCGGGGTCATCATGTACGAGATGCTCATAGGTCAGTGGGGCTGCTGTGGAGGGAGTTTGATGCGTACTTCCTCCTGGTGTGCTGTGTATGGTTTTACCTCCTCCTGGTGTGCTGTGTATGGTTTTACCTCTCACCAATTCTCACTGACAAACTTGCCTGCACATCAACATTTGTTTTTGTTTTTTTTCTCCAATTTGTCATCAGTAAAACTGCTGGCTTCTGGGACACTTTCAGTTTGTCTTTTGTTTTATTCTCACCGTCCATTGTTATGTACATGTACTTTAAAAAAAATTAAATTAAACTTTACTAACACACAAACATTTGGTGGAACAGGGGAGTGAATCATAAGCCACACCACTGTTTTATATTTATTTTTTATTTTATTTTATTATAATGTATTTTTTATGTGTGTGTGTGTATATATATATATTACCGTTACACAGCAGAGCAGTCCTGTGTATAGCAGTGAGCTAATAATGTGTTTCATTGTTCCCTGTGAGTCTGTGTGTATGAAAGTGGTGTATGTTATGATGTACGGCACTTAGAGCCTGTTTTATTTCATGTATAGGCGCCTTATAAGTCGTCATTATTATTATTGTTTATTTTGCAGGTTACCCCCCATTCTGTTCTGAAAACCCTCAGGAGACGTACCGTAAAGTGATGAACTGGCGCGAGACATTGGTGTTTCCACCGGAGATGCCCATATCCAACGAAGCCAGAGATCTCATACAGAGGTAGGCTATTTCACGGATATACTGATACATGGACGTCCATCTTGTTGGCTCAGGCCTGACCGTGACAACTTGTTCTTATGAAGTACAGTGTATTACCTGCACTCTCACATTATGCAGGCAGGTTTCTGTAGGTCTTCAGTTAAAGTCATACATGTACAATTTTCATTGCTGGTTTCTTTGTTTGTTTGTTTTTTGTTTGTTTTTAAACACTGTTTTGAGTGAAATGGTTTTTAGTTTTCATTTCAGTAACTTTCGTGTGTGTGTGTGTGTGTGTGTGTGTGTGTGTGTGTGTGTGTAGATTTTGCTGTGATCCAGAACATAGAATTGGGGCGAATGGACCAGAGGACATTAAGGCACACCCATTTTTCCACGGTGTTGACTGGGAACATATCAGGTGCGTGTTCACTAGCATGGTTTAATAGTGTTACATTGAGTTTATCACTGTATGTGTGATGAAAACGAGCTGTCGTCTTCCTGCCGGCTTGTAGCAGCGCTTGATGCTGATGAACTTTGTATGATCGCTTGACGCCAAACACAACGTAGGCTTCTCAGTCTTAAGGCCAGTTGTCATTTCAGCATCAGGTTCTACTTTCAGTGTACCTCCTCATTAAATTTCCCATCTTTGGAATAATCCAGTGATTGATTGATTGATTGATTGATTGATTGATTGATTGATGATTGATTGATTGATTGTCCAAACCTGATGTCAGTGGTTTATGTGTAGATGTGAACGTGGTGTGACTGGTTTTACTGATGTGAGTGGTGTTGGTTTATGTTAATGTGATGCTGTAAACGTGTGCAGGGAAAGACCAGCTGTCAATTCTGTGGAAGTAAAAGGCATCGATGACACGTCCAACTTTGATGACTTCCCGGAAGTTGACCTGAAGCTGCGTAAGTTTTTCACCACCTTTATCCACTGTAGCATACAAGCGCTACTCTCAGACCATTTCTAGTCAGTCTTCAAATTACAGTTTCTTTGGGGCGTGTCAGTCTCATCGCTTATTCAGTATAGTGCCAGGTGGTGTATTTTCTACAGTAAGGTTGTTTGTTTCAGCCTGTTTGTTGTACGGTTGACTGTGTTTGTGATGAACTGTGTGTTTGTGATGAACTGTGTGTTTGTGATGAACTGTGTGTTTGTGATGAACTGTGTGTTTGGGTGGACTGTGTGTTTGGGTGGACTGTGTGTTTGGGGGAACTGTGTGTACTGTGCTATGATTGAGCTGCGTCAGTTATCACGAACTATGGATTTGTGTAGCCACGCGATAAGCTGTGTTCAACAAGAGTTGCACGTTTGTGTTTGTGTATCCACACACTAAGCTGTAGTCAGTAAGAGGTGTGTGTGTGTGTGTGTGTGTGTGTGTGTGTGTGTGCCAGTGTGTGTGTGTGTGTGTGTGTGTGTGTGTGTGTGTGTGTGTGTGTGTGTGTGTGTGTGTGTGTGTGTAGCTCACTATCTACCTACTAGCACCTTAAGCACTTTGAGCTCACCTTGTGGGGATACTGCGCTATATAAGAATGTTATATTGTTATTATTATTACGATGAATTCTGTGTGTGTGTGTGTGTGTGTGCAGCTACCCCACCCAAGGACGACCAGAAGGACTCCAAGTACAAGGACTGGGTGTTCATCAACTACACCTACAAGCGATTTGAGGGGCTCACGCAGCGTGGACCACGCCTGCCGCTCTCCAAGAGATGAGGGCGATGATGTTGCTGCTGAATGCTGCTTACAGTCACACCTCCACAGATGCCCTCCCACCTGCGTTCCGTCGCCCGCCTCCTGTCCTCCCTCACTCCGCTCTTTCTTGGCTTCTTTTTTGTTTTTGTTTATATAGTGACGGTAGATGTAGTCAAATTATTGGTTTCGCTTTTGTCGGCCGCCAAATGACGGCTCAGATTTGGTTCACTCTCACGCTTTGGTCTGATGTTTGATTTTGCTTGTGGATTTCTTCTCTAGTTCCATGGTGTTCACTGTGTGACGTACGAGATGTAAAGAGATTACTCTGTTAGTTTCTTCCGCTTCCCTTCGCAACACTGTCCCTGAATAAAGCACAGCGCTCACTACCACAGCTTTATGTACCGGTAGCGGCAAGATAGACCACAGGCCTCGCGCCAGTTCACTTGTTTTCTTGCAGCATTATCTATGCTTCTGTTGGCTACTGTCTGATGTGACGTTCCCATCAGGAATGTCTAACCCTAACCCTAACCCTAACCCTAACCCTAACATTATCTATGCTTCTGTTGGCTACTGTCTGATGTGTTGACGTTCCCATCAGGAATGTCTTTGTCATTGTCAATGGTTCAGTACTTCGTGATTGTGGGCTGTTGCCAGCGTCGGTCGATGCGTCGTACTGTCTGTTGTGGCCTTAACTGATGTGCATTCACTGTGAGTTGTGTTGCCCTCGGCACGTTGATATGCACACGTTGACTGCTAGCCTTTTTCTGGCCTTCTCTTTGTCATCTAGTTTGTCATGTGACCTCCATCATGTCATGTGGTTCACGGTCTGAGTGTTTGACTTGTGTCCTGTTGTTTTTCCCTTCATCTTTGTTAGTTTATTTTGCTGGTGTGCAAAGTTAGACCAGGATTTCTGTCCAGCAGAATCTAGATGATGTTAGTCGTGTTTGTGTAACATGAGAAAGAAATGTAGAATAACCACAGCTAACACTTGATCATCTTTCACATGAAAATACCAAACCATACATTGCCGTGTCCATGTAGAGTAAGTTTGACATGTTCCGTTAGCTTGGTGTACATCTCCATTTTATTTCTCTCTCTATTTTTCTCCCATCAGTGATGGAGATGTTTCAGTTTTCTTGCTTCAGAATGAAGCGTAGTTATCAGAGGTTTGTGATTTTGGAGGTGACCGATATTTATACGTGGATGTAATGAGCAGTTTCAGTGGGTAATCATCACGGTTTCCTGTTGGCTTCCTGACTGATGTGTGTGTGTGGGTGTCAGTGTGGGTGAGAGAGAGAGAGAGACTGGCAAACCTGCCAAATAAAACGTATCTGTGTGTGTGGAGACTTGTAGTTGTAGTAAATGATGGAGCATTGTGTATATACTGAATCACATGGTATGTCCCGTAATTATTTCAGTTTCACCATCACGATAGGCGTCATGATTTTGCATTTTTAATGGAGACGTAGAGGGTAAATTTCTCTATTGGCCTGTCGTCCTTCCCACATGTTTTGATTGTGTTCAATGTACAGATCCTATAGTAGAGGCTGTTTTTCTCCTTGCGCTCTTTTCGTCTGTTGTGTAATCAAGATTTCATGGTGTCCATGTTTTTATCGGTGTAGATGATTTGATGTGATAGGAGCACGTGCATTTTGTTAGCGACGACATTATCCGCTGTAGACAGTGTCCTGTGAACAAGACGTGTTACCGTGCGTGCTTTCTGTGGCTGGCAGAACCCAGTGTCCCGTCACTATGGATACGGACAAAGAAGCTGGTGTGAGCAGCAAAGCCCGTGTGAACATTCCATGTCCCCAACAGCCTTGTTTGTATATAATTCTGGTGACTTGTCCTCTTTCACAGTCATGTCACTATTGTTAACAGTAAACACAACTATCCATTCTCTAGCAACAAACTTTGACCATTTATGCCTAGTATCCTAAACATGGGACATTGTACAAAAGAGCGTCGGTACACGTGAGCTTTTGAAAACAACTCGGTTTCCTGTATGGAGAATATTGTGAAGTATTCTTTTCCTCTCAAGTTTTGATCAGAGAAAGAGATGTGTTTTGTGACATCCAATTTGTTCTAGTTAGTAAGGCGACAAATCCAGGAAACATGGTAAACCCCGCAAAACCTCTAGGCCTTGATTGGTTGGCTGTTACACTTAGATTCAGCCCGTTCAGCTGAATTAACTCTGGTCTCTGAAAGTTGTGCGTCAACTGGAAGGGAGATAACCACTGACTGAGTCGTGTACTCTCCCCTGGCTCGTAGTTCATGATGTGGACTATGTGGTGTTGTGTGTGTAGCTACCCAAGCTGTAGAGATTTGCCAGTTCCTTGTGATAAGCATCCACTGTGAAACGTTTCCTGTCACAACTGATAGCAATGAGTTGTGGTGATGAGGTTTCCGGAGGTGTTGGGTAGTGAGGAACGAGTGTCTTACTGAAGTGTCTACAGAGTTGTCGTTTTGTTTCAGTGGTAGGACAGGTACCAGTTAGATGTATATATCGATGCAATGAGAACTTTGTAAGTGTTTTTGTTTTCACCAAACTGTCCTCAACACATTTCTTTCAGATTTTGAGTGTGGAATTCTATGTAGGAGCTAGCTGTATGTATCTTTACTGAATGTTTTCAAAGGAAGGAGTCGTCTACAGCACTGACTGGCATCACTGGCCGGCATCACTGGCTGTCCACTGTGACATTGTGCTCGCACATGTACAGACAGCAGGTAGGAGAGAAACCTTTAAGTCAGGCTTGTTCCGTGTAGAGACAGCAGGTAAGAGAGAAACCTTTAAGTCAAGCTTGTTCCGTGTAGAGACAGCAGGTAGGAGAGAAACCTTTAAGTCAGGCTTGTTCCGTGTAGAGACAGCAGGTAAGAGAGAAACCTTTAAGTCAGGCTTGTTCCGTGTAGAGACAGCAGGTAAGAGAGAAACCTTTAAGTCAGGCTTGTTCCGTGTAGAGACAGCAGGTAGGAGAGAAACCTTTAAGTCAGGCTTGTTCCGTGTAGAGACAGCAGGTAAGAGAGAAACCTTTAAGTCAGCCTTGTTCCGTGGAGTGGATGTGTTTCACAGGTCGTTTCACACTGTGCCAACAAAACTTTCGGGATCTTCTGTCCTTGTTGGGATCCCGACAACCACCAGTGCCAACTACTGAGGTGCTGAATACCATGGCAACATCACTCTAGTCTTATACAAGCAGCTGTAGGTGAACTTCCAACTTCCACTACACATAGTGTCCTTGATAGGCCGTGTACATGTAACACTTTCCTCTTCACTGTTTGCAGAAGATGTTCAGTACTTATGTACTGCAAGTATGTGTACTTTTAGTTTCCTTGTTCAGGCGTCAGATTACTAGCAGTGTCACCATATCAACTATCAACTCCATGTACAAGTCCACAGTCATATCTCGCCACTTACCTCCTCTGCTCCACAACTTTCCACAGGCAGTCACAATCTGGTGATCCCTTACAGAACCTCTTGCCTGAAGTGTATTGTCCGGTTTTTTTGTGTCTGCACAAACTTGTGGCACCTATAATATATAGCATAGGTAGATGTTCAGGTTTGTCTTTCTCATCACTGTTTGTCTCGTCTTTCCTCGTTTCACCAGCATCAAGTCTGCTGTTCTACTACTACGTGTATTCCATGCTGCTCTACACGAGTGTAGGAAACGTTATTGTTCATTTATACAGGAGCAGATTGTCTTGCTTGTAGTGGTGTTTGCCTTTGGTGGTTACATTATAAAATCTGTTGGACTCACTCTAATTATGTATTGGGTTTCTCCATCTTGACCTGCCCATACCATTCACTGAGATTAGCATCACTAGAAGTTGTAACTGTAACTGTTTGTTAACACTGTATCACTATGTGAAGAGCTACTTTTGTTTGTAGGTAACTGTACATGTACATCTGTGATAAAGTGATTGCATGTACATGTATAAATTATGTTGATGAAGCATCAGTCTCCTTTGCCTAATTTGGATGACAATACACATGTATGACATCAACAGCATTGTTTTCACTCTTTTCCTCTGTGTGTGTGTGTGTGTGTGAGAGAGAGAGAGAGACAGAACATTGGGCTACGATGATGAGATGCACAAGAGATATCATGAAGATAAAAGTAACTGTGAGTAAGCTTCAGAGTGGGCAGTTCCATAATATTTGTTTGGAAGGGACTTGAGTTATGCATGTTTCTGCTTCACAAAACACTATGCGGATTCTTTGTAATCTTTATAGAAAAAGGCTTACGTTGTTTGAACATAATTATTTGGCGAAAGGCAAAACTGGATACTGAGAAATATGCATAACTGACGTCCATTTTGAAACAAATACTGTTGGAATTGCTCAATTTTCAAGTGAAGACAAGCACATACACACGCTGAAGTTTTCAACAATTTTATTAATACTTGATTGAAAACACAGTTAACAAGACAAAACTGTACAGGAAAACGTGCGGCACCTGACGGAAAGAGCGATCTATCACCTGTCTCCATCACCTGTACACTAATGTCAACCTGGCAAGCACACCACCTCTCTTTACCTCACCTGTCATTCGCTTCACGTGTCCATCAGAAAGAAGCCAATACATGACAGTAATGTGTACACACAAAGTTAGGAAGAAAAAGATGAGCGAAAATGCTAAGCCATCATAGTATTAGCAGAAAGGCAAGGAAAAACGTCTAACCTACGTGTGCAGAGTTGGAGTTGAAGACTTCAGATGTTTACTATAACACTGGGCTGCAGTGGAAAGTTGTGACATATACAGTCATTATACTCATACCGTATGCTGTTAGTCTGCAGCAACATCAAAAGGAAAGGTCTCAAACATGTACTTCCACTTGTCTCAAACATGTACTTCCACTTGTCTCAAAGATGTACTTCCACTTGACATATTCACGGCTGAAAATGCTGCATGCTCCAAAATGAGGAGAAGTGTATAGCATTTCGTGATGAATGGCAAAGCCACGAGCACATCTATAATGAAGATCAGATGTATTCCAGGAATGGTGTCCAGGGACATGCTCCCCTGGAATTTTGGGGTGTGTGTGTGTGTGTGTGTGTGTGTGTGTGTTTTAGGTGTTTCAGAGGAGGCAACACTTTTTTGGAGGAACTTGTTTAGATCTAGACAAAAATCTGTGCAATTTTGTGCATTGTGGCATGCTTGAAGTGCCTCTTTCGGAGGGGAAACTTTTTAACCTAAGGTGGAAATGCAGCACAAGGTGTAAGCTTTCAGCCCTGTAGGCTGTACATGTACATGTGTAAGCTTTCAGCCCTGTAGGCTGTACATGTACATGTGTAAGCTTTCAGCCCTGTAGGCTGTACATGTACATGTGTAAGCTTTCAGCCCTGTAGGCTGTACATGTACATGTAAAGTTGCAGTCATTCAGAGCAGGCACCATTTGTGACTGAATGTGGTTTGATATACACAAGGTGCTAGTAACAGATCACCACCTGCCCTGTATATAATGATGGCTTGACTGGCAAACTCTGCCTGCCTGCCTGCCTGCCTGCCCGCCTGCCTGCCCGCCTGCCTGCCTGCCTGCCTGCCCGCCCATCTGCAGCCTTTAAGTTCACAGTACATGTAATAACAGATCCAAGATCACTAGATACAGTATACTCCAATGGTGGAAAACATGTAGTCAGCCAGTTCAATAAAACATTGTCAAAACTGCACAAAGAGAAAGAGAAATTGGAAAAAAAGATACGGTGCAGGAAATGAGTAATACACTAGTACATGTCGTATAAATACTCCAGATATTCAAGTTTTGTAGATCTATAGCATGCAGTGTCAGATGAAGTGAGATTACATGACTACAGATTCCTCTACATGTGATGTATGTACACATCAGTTTATGCAGTAGTTGTCGCTTTACATTTGGAACAGTTTGCATTGAATGTGCATTTTATGCTGGACGTGAAAGTCCAGAACATTCATCACACTACACACACACACACACACACAAAATCACAAACACACACACATGTATACAAACACATTACCATCCCAACAGGTTTTGTGCATGACTCACATCTGAATAAACATTTTGCACTAAAAACAACAATAAACAATGTGAATTAACCACCCTTCATTAAAACCCACACATGTGATTCTTGTTATTTTCCTAAAACAACAGTCATGATTTACTGCGTTAAGTGATACACCACTCAATAAACAATCATTCATGTGACATAATCAGTATGACTTCCCTGTTAATGTCCTGGTGTCACTGTTTTTCTTGTCACACGACTCAATGTGCATACAGAACATCTCTCTCTCATTACTTTCAGTTCATGTGTGCGTAACAGTAACATCCCACTAACAATCTCTGTTCTCACATATTTCAGACATTTATCTCACCATATAACCCCCCACAAAAACATGGTTTGGAAAAAATAAAAATAAAAGATCATGCTGATCAACACACTGTCACACCAGTTTGACATGCTGATCAACACACTGTCACACCAGTTTGACATGCTGATCAACACACTGTCACACCAGTTTGACATGCCTGATCAACACACTGTCACACCAGTTTTGACATGCTGATCAAACACACTGTCACACCAGTTTGACATGCTGATCAACACACTGTCACACCAGTTTGACATGCTGATCAACACACTGTCACACCAGTTTGACATGCTGATCAACACACTGTCACACCAGTTTGACATGCTGATCAACACACTGTCACACCAGTTTGACAAATGGAAAACGGTTCCATAAAAGGGTCTCATAAATCTAAACGGCTAAATAAATTGATGTTAAATATGCAGAAAATGGACATAATAAAATAGGCAAAACACATACTATAACTATATTATAATAATTTTGTACACTGGTTTAAAAAGTGGGTATGTGTACTACAAAAACTGGCAAGAAAATAAACAGACCTATTTCCTATTATACTTACTTTAACTACAATCCATGTGATTATCATTGTGACTAGTCTCCACATTATTAGGTAGAGGTACTTGTCTTTAACTCACAGCTGGAAGTGCACCAGTACATAATGACAGACTGAAGTGGGTACCAGACAGATCTAACTCTGCTGACTGGCCAAACTTTGCCCTCTTCACCAAGAAGTAAATAAATAAGCACATTTGTAGCACACTTCCGAGTTTATAAATGCACCCATTGTGTATCGATGGTTCAGAAAAATGAGAGGGTGTGTAGAGGGTGTGTAGAGGGTGTGTGAAAATTAGATGCACACAGTGTGCGGCCATAGGTCTAGAAATGGCCACAAAATTAACAATTCTGTCAAGTCATTTTACAAAACAAAAAAACAAACAAACCCAAAAACAGAAAAAAAACCTAAGGAAAAACCTTAAGAGCAAGCACGTGAAACATTCCATACCAGTAAATACAGTTATCAGTTATGTCAGATCTTCTTTTGGCACTTCTGTTGTATACATGTCTACTTGTGCAATATTAATGTATACACACCTGTACACTAATTACCTACAATGACCGTACTTCATTCACACACAATCGCACTCTGTAGTACATGTATGCGTTACAATGTTTCAGTGACTGCCCTGAGTTTTGGTCAAAACACCTCAACATCTGAACAAAACTGCATAATCATACGCAACAAAATGACAAGACAGTGTTCACAGATACATGTACACGTCACAAACCACTGGGTGTCAAATATCAAAGCCGATGGCGATGTAGAAGAAAATGGCAACAATAAAAATCACAGTGAACGGAACATCACACGTTTGCAGACAAAGGACACGTTGAAGTGCACCCAACAGTGAAGTTTGAACAGCAAGCCATGTTTTGTACAATAGTGTGTTAAGCACCATTGACTCTTGAACAACCCCGAGACAAATCCGCTGTGAGACTTAAGTGGGTACCGCATGAGAGAAATTAGCTGATGCCTGGTCTTCTGTTGTGTGGCAACCGACCACTCCCTATGTGTGTGTGTGTGTGTGTGTGTGTGTGTGTGTGTGTGTGTGTGTTGTGTGTGTGTGTGTGAGGGAGGAAGGGGGGGGGGCAGATTGGACACATTTTGCTTATTTTATCCTGGTTTAGTATCTTTTTAACCAAAAAAACCCCAAACAACAACTTCTTTTGTTTTACTCTTGGTGTAGATAAGAAAACTGACAGTATAATAGCTTGCAGACCTCACCCATCACACTAGTACAAAGTTCTACATACATGCTGCTCACTTCACTCACCCAACACACTAGTACAAGTTCTACATACATGCTGCTCACTTCACTCACCCATCACACTAGTACAAAGTTCTACATACATGCTGCTCACTTCACTCACCCAACACACTAGTACAAAGTTCTACATACATGCTGCTCACTTCACTCACCCATCACACTAGTACAAAGTTCTACATACATGCTGCTCACTTCACTCACCCATCACACTAGTACAAAGTTCTACATACATGCTGCTCACTTCACTCACCCATCACACTAGTACAAAGTTCTACATACATGCTGCTCACTTCACTCACCCATCACACTAGTACAAAGTTCTACATACATGCTGCTCACTTCACTCACCCATCACACTAGTACAAAGTTCTACATACATGCTGCTCACTTCACTCACCCATCACACTAGTACAAAGTTCCTACATACATGCTGCTCACTTCACTCACCCAACACACTAGTACAAAGTTCTACATACATGCTGCTCACTTCACTCACCCATCACACTAGTACAAAGTTCTACATACATGCTGCTCACTTCACTCACCCATCACACTAGTACAAAGTTCTACATACATGCTGCTCACTTCACTCACCCATCACACTAGTACAAAGTTCTACATACATGCTGCTCACTTCACTCACCCAACACACTAGTACAAAGTTCTACATACATGCTGCTCACTTCACTCACCCATCACACTAGTACAAAGTTCTACATACATGCTGCTCACTTCACGCATAAAAAGAAAACATCCTGAACAATTAAAATTTAACCACAAACGCAAACTCTATCACATATATGTACACCCAAACACACACAGGCCATGAAAGGCAGTATGGTGGAGCATTCCACACTGTTGCTCCCAGCAGTAATACAAAGTGTAGATGGCATCCCTGCCAGTGTCAGACATACAATGACAGTGTACGGTACAGGTACTGGTCGGCATGTTTCACTCCATCAGTCAACGCTTCCAACATGATTTAGGGAAAGACATGTGAAGTTCGTTACCCTGAAAGGTAAGCATTTGTCTCTATCTTCAAATGAGTGCATCTACACATAACTCCTTTCTCTTAGGAAATCTGCCCTCTTGTCACCCTACCCTTTACTGCCCTCTTGACACCCTACCCTTTACATTTTGATGATGATATTGCATTGATCAGAACTCATGTGAAACTGTCACAAAAACAACAACCAACAAAACAACATTAATAAATAAAAACAGAAAACCAGCAAAGTACTGTATGCCCATCACTCCTGTGAGTAAATGTGCACACCAAGTGTAAAACGCTGTGCAATGGGGGGGGGGGGGGGGGAGCAGACTTACTTACAGTTACATGCACCTAAAATTGGTGTGTCCATATAATAGACATTTGCATTGTTGAATAAACATCTTTCAGTAATGCCTGAGTGAGATGTCCGGACCAGACTGAGCCCTTCCCCTTACCATACAGTGCTACTACACTCAGTAAAGTTCCCAATATGTAGACATGTACATGTAGAGACATGGGAAGTGACATGAGACCACTGACTGTGTGAGTGAAACATCAGAAAGACAAACACATTAAATGCAATGTCATCAGTATCATAAGAACATCCCACTTTCCTACCATGTACGCATGGGTTTGTCCTGAAGGTAATGTACAACATCAATGTCATCAGTATCATAAGAACACCCCACTTTCCTAGCATGTACGTATGGGTTTGTCCTGAAGGTAATGTACAACATCAATGCGTTGGTTCGTTCTGGTTTTGTTGAATGAGACTTGACTGCAGGCTCAGTCGCGTTTCTTTGATGCGAAGGTTTTGCGCAGCCTGGCCTCCACGTGGGAGCGCTGGTCGGAGAGATGACCCGACCAGTACTGAAGCTGTCCCTTCACGTTGTCTATGACATCACCATCCTGACCCCTCGTCTGTATGCGGATGACCTCCTCCACTTGACTGTCGACGACGGAGAGTGCGACGCCCAGCTGTGCGGCGTAGTAGGTGATCATGATGAGTTGGTGAGAGAAGGGAACCTTGGTGATGAAGGTGTCTATGGCGATCAGCAAGTCCGACATCATGAAGCAGATGGCGCCAGCGCAGCCGCACAGCTTGGTCCACGTCCACAGGTCGTCAAAGAACTGAACACGGGCCACGGCTCGCCAACCCATGACGTGGATCAGCACCAGGTAGAGAGGAGCCAGGTATTCCATGGTGCCACTCAGACCAGGCTTAAGGTAAGAGTAGACTAGGAAGGCAAGCGCTGTGAACACGGCCCCAGCGTAGGGGTTAAAGGGGCGGAAACTGAAGGCCTTAGCGTAGAGAATCTGGGCCACGGCAAACATGAGCAGACCGCACTCAAAGTAGGTCTGTTTCCACACCAGGAAGGCGTCGCCCAGACAAGAGAAGACGAGGCCAAGCAGGATGAGACGCGAGTAGCGGTAGTATTCATTCAGACTCATGCCGTGCAGCAGGACGAAGGCGATCAGGGACACGATGGGCAGACATTTGGCAATACAGAACAGTACTGATGACCGCTCAGAATCGCCGTACAGCACGAAGTAGATGGACACTGTCTTGAAGAATGGCACAAGCTTCGGCCCCACCGACTTGAGCTGTTAACACACAAACAAACATGGTCAGTTAGTGGTACCACCTGATGACTGCACAATACACAGAGAGACATTGTCGTTTACCTGTTGACTGCACAATACACAGAGAGAGACATTGTCGTTTACCTGTTGACTGCACAATACACAGAGACACATTGTCGTTTACCTGTTGACTGCACAATACACAGAGACACATTGCCGTTTACCTGTTGACTGCACAATACACAGAGAGAGACATTGTCGTTTACCTGTTGACTGCACAATACACAGAGACACATTGCCGTTTACCTGTTGACTGCACAATACACAGAGACACATTGCCGTTTACCTGTTGAGAGCCCCAGCCTGACAACCCCATGCCCACTGTATGATAAGACCACACCGCGAGTGATAAGACCACACCAGTAGGAACCACTCACTTCAAGCCACTGTACACCAGTAGGAACCACTCACTTCAAGCACTGTACACCAGTAGGAACCACTCACTTCAAGCCACTGTACACCAGTAGGAACCACTCACTTCAAGCCACTGTACACCAGTAGGAACCACTCACTTCAAGCCACTGTACACCAGTAGGAACCACTCACTTCAAGCCACTGTGACACCAGTAGGAACCACTCACTTCAAGCCACTGTACACCAGTAGGAAACCACTCACTTCAAGCCACTGTACACCAGTAGGAACCACTCACTTCAAGCCACTGTACACCAGTAGGAACCACTCACTTCAAGCCACTGTACACCAGTAGGAACCACTCACTTCAAGCCACTGTTACACAGTAGGAACCACTCACTTCAAGCCACTGTACACCAGTAGGAACCACTCACTTCAAGCCACTGTACACCAGTAGGAACACTCACTTCAAGCCACTGTACACCAGTAGGAACCACTCACTTCAAGCCACTGTACACCAGTAGGAACCACTCACTTCAAGCCACTAGTACGCAAGGCGTGGACCTTCCCCGCTACGCCCGACACTACTGCAGATTGCATAATAGTGGCTTGAAGTGGCTTCTACTGACTTGAAGATTGCGAGTAAAATTGCAATTTTTGAATGGGTATTGAAGAATTATTTGACTACCACAAAATACAATGAATTGTACGATGTCCCCTAGTAACAAGAGTTATTTGACTACCACAAAATACAATGAATTGTATGATGTCCCCTAGTAACAAGAGTTATTTGACTACCACAAAATACAATGAATTGTACGATGTCCCCTAGTAACAAGAGTTATTTGACTACCACAAAATACAATGAATTGTACGATGTCCCCTAGTAACATTACTAACAATAGTTATCTGACTACCACAAAATACAATGAATTGTATGATATCCCCTAGTAACAAGAGTTATTTGACTACCACAAAATACAATGAATTGTATGAAAAAAAAAAAAAAAAAAAAAGGAACCGAGCAAAATGACAATGCCTGCAAAGACGTGTGGCAGAATCTAATTTCCTGCTTCAATATCCGGCCGCGTGAAATATTGACGACTTGGCCACACACTGACGCGCTCCTAGCGAGGTGTAGCTGTTGTTGATTCATTATTCATGATGGCTGTTTAGGGTTTAAGGCTTGTCTCTGCAAAACTCACACCCTACATGCTAACATTAACTGCTGGTCCTGAGAACAATGCTCTACCAGTAACTGATCCACCACTGTGTGTGTGTGTGTGTGTGTGTGTGTATGTGTGTGTGTGTGTGTGTGTGCAAATGTGGTTTGGCATCATCACTGACAACTGATCACCACTGACAGTGCGACAGGATATAACACACACAGTACAACAGGATATAACACACACAGTGCAACAGGATATAACACACACATCTAAATTAAATTTCCATGAAAATGCTGTCCATCAATCAAATGACAAAACAGAGATGGACAGTTTAACTGTTTGATCAGTTCATGTGCAGTGGTCATGTTTGAACTCAATATGGCGACTGTGACCGCCAGACACTCTATCTGTTGTTGGTGTAAACTGTGTTGGTACATGTAAACTGTAACTAGTTTCAAACAAACCGACTTACAGTACAGGAAAATCACATCATGACGCCGGATTACTGACCAGTTTTAAAGTGCATGACTCACAAATCACTTTAATTTAAAAAAAAGAAGCCGATATCGTCGCCAGCTGGTATGTGTAAACTGAAGGAAAACTATTAAATCAGCGACTCGGTGATTGTAAATCGGTTTGTCCGCCACCCGGGCAAAAGAATGGCGGAAGGCACGTGAGTAATAAAGATTTCATATGAGGAAACAGAAGGTGAGTGAGTGGCCTGTAGCGTGTAGTAGCTGTGTGTCTGCCCACGCACCTCACATGAAATCGGTGTGGGTATTATAGCCGTACTGCTTGAATGGTGGGAGATTCCAAACCTTCATCACGTGAACTGGCTGCTCTTTATTCAGTCGCTATACACAGCACTGAGAACCGTGTATTAATATTAAAAGCCACATAAAGGACCAACGCCGCGTGACAGTCAAGTGAAAGCGGCAGTCCTGTCACAGTATAGGGGGATCGGGGCTGATTCACCCCCTGATGTCATCAGTTACAATCCGGTCGCGTCGTTTCAAGACTGACTACTACTCCACGGAAACCCCATTACAAACTCTCATTTTTACCGTCAGATCAGATGATACTTACACCGGCTCAGTCAGTATTGCTACGCGGAGAAGTGTTCCTGATACATAATCAGTTATACTGGCACTTTGAGGCAGACCCTGTCGGCTTCCAACAGTGGCAAGTCAATCAGGCTAACGACGTGCAATCAGTCGGTGTTGACTGAGTGACACCCTGGCTACTGTTGATTGTTGAACAGAACTCAGATGTACGTACGTAGTGCATGCGACATGATCATGATTACAGAACTAGCCTGAAGCACCAAGTACCGTGAAGATATCAGTGCTGCTGGTTTGCTTTCTGAAATAGCTTCACGACTGACTGACATATGACAAGATGTGAAAGATGAATGACAGACACACAATAGAACAACTGGGGGAAAAAAAGGGCGGGGGGGGGGGGGGGCGGAGAGAAAACAAATTGGGTCAAATCCCGGCCCATCGCAGATTACGGTATATCATATATATGAGACTGACATCTGCACGGTCAGTTCGGTGTGTGTGTGTGTGTGTGTGTGTGTGTGTGTGTGTGTGTGCGTGTGTGCGTGTGCGTGAGAGAGAGAAATTGACTTGAACGAGAGAGAGAGAGAGGGTCACGTGTTGTTGGTTCAAACTGTTTTCAAGTCAACGTAGACTTTGGACTGTCAGTGCCGGCCCGACCGTCTGTGACTTACTGACTTTCCGCCGGTGACAGCGACACATCCGGCTGCAACCGACGGAAGTACGGTTTCATTTTGGACTCAGTATTTCCTCCCATGTACTATACACTGATACACCAGCCGCTTACTAGTAGAGTTGTAACCCCCCCCCCCCCCCTTCTCTCTCTCTCAGTCTCTCTGTCCGGCTCTTATCACTGGCACCAATCCCATTTCAAGTGCCGATGAACAGTCCTTCAGTACAGTAAAACTTGTGACGCCATAATTCAAGTATTCAAACCACACGATGTGTGACAAATTTCATACACTGACCGGCAGACCGGCAAAACGCCAACTATTTCATGCCGTGTCATTTCAGTTGTCGTCAACAGGGCTTTCAGTGGTAGGAGCCGTTCACATACATGGACATGACTGATCTTCTGTACTGATCTTCTGTACTGATCTTCTGTATCTTGTAAAGTCACAAGTTGTTTCTCTTGTTCCATCTCTCTCATCACAGTGTCGGGTGCGGTGTAGTGTGTGTGTGTGTGTGTGTGCGCGCGCGCGCAGTGTCAGTGTGTGTGTGTGTGTGTGTGTGTGTGTGTGTGTGTCAGTGAGAGAGAGAGACTGAGAGAGAGAGAGAGAGAGAGAGAGAGAGAGAGAGACCCCGGAGAGAGAGCAACAGTTCATGGGTTTTTTTCAGTGGTTGTTTTTTTTATATATATATATGATCAGACAAGCACGGCGGTTATTAAAGTAAGAAGAAACTGACGGTGTAGACTAAACCGTGTCAGCCAGTGGTGATCAGTACTGATCCGGTGCTGAGTAGTGTACCTCTCAGTGCAATCGATCACCGGCTGAATGACATCATCTGACCGGCACGAAACTCAGTGACCAGCGCCGGCAGTCAGTTTTATCATGTTTTCAGCGGGCGGCCGGGGCGCGTAGCACTAGCACTGATGCAGCTGGCACCATTGAGAAACTTCGACTGAGCATAACTGTAAACGAGAAGCACCACCCCAGACTGCGCAGATCAGTCACGACGACATAAACAAGGCTATTTTTGTGTCTGCGCAGATACATGTAGGCCCGTGGCTGAAGTCAGACGGAACTTTGCCATGAGGCCACCTTAATGCACTCAACGGCAGCCGCGAGCAGCTTACGCACTTTTCAGTCGTAACTTTGACACTACCTAAAGGCAACGGTAAAAGATGAGATGCAGAGAGAGAGAGAGAGAGAGAGAGAGAGAGGGTGGGTGGGTGTTTAACGTCCTTTTCCACCACATAGCGGGGTGATACAAAGCGGACGGGGCAACGATGAAAAAGCCAGCACACATATTTGGCCCCACTGAGCCGGGATCGAGAGAGAGAGAGAGAGAGAGGTATTACTGAACAGTCCCATGCATTTCACCACAGTGACGGCGGTTTGATCAGTATTCAGTGGTACTGATAGTGTGAGGGCGGAGTGCTGCAGCACAAGACTAAAAACTCGGCCAAGTCTCGGTGGCCACCGAATTCCGAAACTAAGCTGACCTTCACTACTGTTTTGACGGGACGGGAAGCCAGCAGCCTGCCAATATGACGTCACTTACTCACTGTTGACAGTTTAAGGTGAACGTTCTTTTACGTTCTCTGCCAGCAAATTAACTTGGCCAGGCTATTACTGTACGAGGTACATGTATTTTGTTATTCTTACCTAGAAGAGAATGAGTAGCCTACAGCCCATCACCCCATCCCCCTAGTAGTCTCCCAGTGCTGTATTTGTCAGTAAGTGTGCGCAGCGAGCGTCAGTCCGACAGTGAAGTTTTCTCATCAGTATCAAGTTACATGTACTACTAATTCGTAGTGGTCAGCCTATGTCTGCGCTGTAGTGATAAGTGGACAATTGGATTGGAGTGGTTCTTTACGTTTTAGGTACGATATCGGTTGACGCCGTGTTGACTCGGACACGTTTCTATTCGGTCAGTGGCCGGACCCACTGCGTGGTGAAGTCAGCCGATTCTGGTCCTGGGACTGACTTCGTCAACTGATGCCATGTAGCGGCACTGTCAGGTCACAGACATACTGTGTTGTGTTGTGTATGACGCTGACTGACCTAGTTGTACTTGACTTGAGACTTGACTGTCACCCTGTTTCAGGTCCCCAGCTGTCCTCGGCGCTGGGGCCTCAGTCAGTGAGGCGCAACTTGTGGACTTTGGACCCTGGCGCCCGTTAGGCATTACAGGCCGTCACGTGTGACCCACATAATCCCCCACTGTTACCGCCTACAGGCAGTACTGAGAGGCCACGTGGTCAACAGTGATGTCAACAATCAGCACCAGTACGTGACCCAACGGTCAAGACGGACTGACGATCTGATCACGGACTGACCGATATACTTCAGTAGGACAGGTTAGACCTGACTCAAGTTTATCGAATACTGGTCGACTGCCGGCCTACCGAGTTCCCACGCCGGCTACTGATTTCTCTTGCCAGTCAGTTTCTGAAGCGGCTGCGGTCACGTTTTTTTTTATCGCAGTTTTCAAAATCAATTGTAAGTTCGTGAAATTATGCCCAAACCGGCCGCAGCCTTCAGTGAGTCCGACAGTACTAGTATCATGGCAGTGTGTGTGTGTGTGTGTGTGTGTGTGTGTGTGTGAGCGGTGTGTGTGTCAGTGTGTGTGTACGCCGGGCCGGGTGTGTCAGAGTGTGTGTGTGTGTGTGTGTGTGTGTGTGTGTGTGTGTGCGCCGGTGTGAGCGGTGTGTGTGTCAGTGTGTTTGTGTACGGCCGGGTGTGTCAGAGTGTGAGTGTGTGTGTGTGTGTGTGTGCCGGTGTGAGCGGTGTGTGTGTCAGTGTGTGTGTACGGCCGGGTGTGTCAGAGTGTGTGTGTGTGTGTGTGTGTGTGTGTGTGAGAGAGAGAGAGAGAGAGAGAGAGAGGCTGATGTCAGTAAATAACATCAGTTGTACCACCGTACGTATTAGGACTGGAGGTCACCTTCACAGTTCACCTACTACGGAGTTGAGGCGGGAATCTATCCCGTATGACTTATATTAGACCGGGGTGGAGGGGGGGGGGGTGCCACTAATGAACCCAGACAAGGCAAAGATCAGATAGAGTCATTCACACCATCAGACTAACAATACGCCGGTCACAGTACTCCACGGTCCGTGTCACCATTCACACGACTCTATCTATACAGTCGGACGTCACAGCAAGGTGAACCAGACAACATCGCCGTGACATGAAGGTCGACCAAACTTGATCAGTAACGGGGGCAACGTGATGGCCATGAACTATGGGCTACAAGAACCTTCACAAAGGTCACAAAGAAACTCACCACTCTTGTGTCCGCCGGGGTGGCCGAATGGTAGAGCGTTGGACTTCTAATGCTCGGGTCGTGAGTTCGTATCCCGGCTTGGGCCAAATATTTGTGCTGGCTTTTTCATCGTTGCCCTGTCTTTGATATTATTAATATTATTATTGATAGGACGTAAAACTCCCAAACACCCACCCACCCACCTCCCAGCTACTGGTCTAAAACTGGTCTTAAAACTCTGATGTATGTATTGTGGATTTTGGTTTTTTTTTCCTGACTGCACAGACGACAATGGAGTGACATACAGCACTGACGGCCGTTGCAAGCGTTACCAGTTACATCGACGGCCGTTACTGACATGCGTTACCAGTTACACCGACGGCCGGGCTCTGAGTTACACCCAGAATCGTGACTCGTTAAGTCAGGGAATCAGTTATGGAGCCCGATAAGATCAGAACTCGCGAGTTAATAAAATGGTTATCTGCAGGTATTAGCATCGGCCCACTCGTTTCTTTCTCTCTCTATTTCCATAACCACACGCCCGGAGTTGTCGTGTGGGTGATAATTCATTCACCACCAGTCCCTGCGGCCCTCTAGCGGTTGACGAGGTCTGCACGGTAAGGGAGAGATACTCGTGCCCAACTGACTCTCAGTGACGTCGTCAGTCAGTTTTCCGTGAGTGGTTTACTGGCTACCAGTACAATTATGGGAAAGGCAGCTAATGATCAGTTTTCCCTAAGGCAATAGGTTAATGCCCCCCCCCCCCCCTCAGTAGTAGTGTCACTGAAATGTAGTCTTTTTTTCCATGCGGCGCAAGAAAATGACCATCAGCTGACATATTCTCTACTGACTTCGGCCACACACAAAACTAGAGGAGCAAAGCCTCCTTGGCTCACTTGTGAGATGGGTCAAGGTCATTCAAAAGAGTATGTTTCTAAAGCTCTTATCACTAGCTTTCACGAAATAAGGTGTCTTGTGTTCATAGTTCCTAAGAAAACAGCAAATGGCAACATAACAGTTTTCCCAGGACAGCTTCTATGACCTTGACCTTGGGTCAAGGTCATTCAAATGAGATCTGTAAGTGAAGAGCTTATCAGTGACTATCATTATGCCAAATTTGATAACTCTAATTTTTGTAGTTTCTGTACAAATGGTAATGTAAAATTTCACAACAGACAGCTGTAATGACCTTGACCTTGAGTCAAGGTCACTCAAATGGGTATGTCTGCATAGGTCTCTTTGCTGCCTATCATTGTGCCTTGCTGCTGTTTGTTGTTTCCAAGGAAATGCTAACGTTAAAGTCTCCACAAAACATCTTGAATGGCCTTGACCTTGACCCAAGGAAATTGAATACAAGTATGCCAGTACAGGTTATGCCAGTACAGGTTTTGTCAATGTCTATCATGCCATGCAAAGTTTGATGCCTCTGGTACCACTACATTCTGAGAAAATGGCAATTTTAAATTTCCAATTACACATCTTTGACGACCTTGACCTTCAGTCAAGGTCATTCAAAATGGTAAGTCTTGGAAGGTCTTGCTGCTGTTTATCAGCAAGCCAGGTTTGGTGCTTTTGCTGTTTATTGTTTCTGAGAAAATGCCAATGTTAAGGTTTTGGAAGGTTCCGCAAAACAGCTTGTATGGCCTTGACCTTGATTCAAAGTCACTTAAGACAGGTATGTCAGTAAATGTGTTGTCAATGTCTATCATCATGCAAAGTTTGATGTCTCTGGCTTTTCTAGATTCTGAGAAAATGCCATTGTAAAATTTCCAAACAGACAGCTTTAGTGACCCTGACCTTAGGTCAAGGTCAGTCATTATGGTATGTTTTGAAAGGTCTTATGGCTGTCTATTAGCTTGCCAAGTTTGGTGCCTCTGCTGTTCATTGTTTCTGAGAAAATGCCAATGTTAAGGTTTTGGAAGGTTTTCCGCAAAACAGCTTGTATGGCCTTGACCTTGATTCAAAGTCACTTAATACAGGTATGTCAGTAAAGGTGTTGTCAATATCCATCGCCATGCTAAGTTTGATGTCTCTGGCTTTTCTAAATTCTGAGAAAATGCCAATGTTAAATTTCCAAACAGACAGCTTTAGTGACCTTGACCTTGGGTCAAGGTCAATCATTATAGTATGTTTTGAAATGTCTTATGGCTGTCTATCAGCTTGCCAAGTTTGGTGCCTCTGCTGTTCATTGTTTCTGAGAAAATGTCAATGTTAAGGTTTTGGAAGGTTTTCCGCAAAACAGCTTGTATGGCCTTGACCTTGATTTAAAGTCACTTAATACAGGTATGTCAGTAAAGGTGTTGTCAATATCCATCGCCATGCTAAGTTAGATGTCTCTGGCTTTTCTAAATTCTGAGAAAATGCCAATGTAAAATTTCCAAACAGACAGCTTTAGTGACCTTGACCTTGGGTCAAGGTCAATCAATATAGTATGTTGTGAAAGGTCTTATGGCTGTCTATCAGCTTGCCAAGTTTGGTGCCTCTGCTGCTCATAGTTTCTGAGAAAATGCCAGTGTTAAGGTCTACTGCGGACACACAGACAGACAGACAGACACACAGACAGACGACGGAGGGTTATTACATAGACTCACTTTGTTACACAAGTGAGCCAAAAAGGGTTTTGTTTTTGAAGAGCGGCGTACAAGACGTTGACAGAATACGCTTCTGTACCTGGTCGATTGCTGACGGTCGGTTCACCGTGTCTGTCCGCCACCAATGATTATCAATCTAAATGGCTGGCAGTAGTGTACTGTGGCAGTACTGAGTGAGTGAGTGTACAGTGGCAGCCGTGGCCTACACGTGACGAAATAATGTGTCCAGGCTCCAGGAAAAGGCCAACAGAAGGGAAAAATGGACATAATCTAAAAGTACTCCGCCATTCCGGCGTTGTATTTGTTTTGGGTGAACATTGCGTTACTGACATTGGCCAGCGTTGGGTATGCGAGGTGTCGACAGTCATCAGCGACAGCTCGCTGAGCTCAACACCTTGAAGGACAAACGGGATTAGTTCAGGTGACTGACCACGCTATTGACACTGACGCTGGCTACACGCGACGATTAAACTTTCACACCCACACACGTCCTTCTCACACCACTAGTGGGACTGGTGGAGGGGTATGGGGGAACGGATGGGAAAGGGGGGGGGGGGGGTCCGAGGATCAAGTTAACTCTTGATATCGCGCAAATAGGTCGTGCAGTACATGCTCAAAATGTCAGTCATATTTTGCTAAGCTGTCCGCCGGCAAAGATAATACTTCGGCCTCCACCCCATCCCCGGAATAAACCAACAAACAACAATAACTACACAAACACAGTAAGACTGCCTCTCCTTGCCTTGGCCACAGACAGACGGCCCGAGACCCAGTGGAGTTGGTCGCTCACTACGGGTGAAAGGTTGCAAGGGAACCGTTATCTTCCGGGGGTTGTGTGTGTGTGTGTGTGTGTGTGTGTGTGTGTGTTGGGGGGGGGGGGGGGGTGACAAAGCTTCAGTCCTGTCCACGTGACATTTCAGTTAGCACAGAATCGTCCGACCTTTTGTTGTACACACAGAATAAAATGGGCAGTTTCCTGTTTCATACATTACAAGTATAGTAGCCTTGTTTGTACAAAAGTCCTGAGTTTGCGTCGGCGATTCTTACAGGGACTGAGCGGCACTTTGGGTGATCGTGAAGTGCACAGCGATCACAGATCAATACTTGCGTGACGTGACTGATCTAGGTCTGTGCGTCATAAGACCATGCACAACAAAGGATTTACCACACACACTGCGGTGGGATGGAACTACTGGTAATCCGATATAGAGAGAAACAATGCGGCCAGTACATGTGTGGGGTCAAAGGCAGTCCGGTGAGGACGCTCACATCGGACAGCCCGGTGAGGACGTTCAGAAATCGGACAGTCCGGTGAGGACGCTCATATATATCGGACAGTCCGGTGAGGACGCTCATATATATATCGGACAGTCCGGTGAGGACGCTCATATATATCGGACAGTCCGGTGAGGACGCACACATCGGACAGTCCGGTGAGGACGTTCAGAAATCGGACAGTCCGGTGAGGACGTTCAGAAATCGGACAGTCCGGTGAGGACGTTCATATCGGACAGTCCGGTGAGGACGCTCACATCAGACAGTCACTCACTGCTACTCATATGAGAACAGACACTGCCTAATGGTGACTGTGTGAACTAAGTGAATCACTGAATGTGATGACTGTGACCCTGGGCATAGTGACAGTCACTGTGGAACACACTACATGCCACTACCTGCCGGCCTGGGCATAGTGACAGTCACAGTGGAACACACTACATGTACCTGCCGGCCTGGGCATAGTGACAGTCACAGTGGAACACACTACATGTACCTGCCGGCCTGGGCATAGTGACAGTCACAGTGGAACACACTACATGCCACTACCTGCCGGCCTGGGCATAGTGACAGTCACAGTGGAACACACTACATGTACCTGCCGGCCTGGGCATAGTGACAGTCCACAGTGGAACACACTACATGCCACTACCTGCCGGCCTGGGCATAGTGACAGTCACTGTGGAACACACTACATGCCACTACCTGCCGGCCTGGGCATAGTGACAGTCACAGTGGAACACACTACATGTGCCTGCCGGCTGGGCATAGTGACAGTCACAGTGGAACACACTACATGTACCTGCCGGCCTGGGCATAGTGACAGTCACAGTGGAACACACTACATGCCACTACCTGCCGGCCTGGGCATAGTGACAGTCACAGTGGAACACACTACATGTACCTGCCGGCCTGGGCATAGTGACAGTCACAGTGGAACACACTACATGTACCTGCAGGCCTGGGCATAGTGACAGTCACAGTGGAACACACTACATGTACCTGCCGGCCTGGGCATAGTGACAGTCACAGTGGAACACACTACATGCCACTACCTGCCGGCCTGGGCATAGTGACAGTCACTGTGGAACACACTACATGCCACTACCTGCCGGCCTGGGCATAGTGACAGTCACAGTGGAACACACTACATGTACCTGCCGGCCTGGGCATAGTGACAGTCACAGTGGAACACACTACATGCCACTACCTGCCGGCCTGGGCATAGTGACAGTCACTGTGGAACACACTACATGTACCTGCCGGCCTGGGCATAGTGACAGTCACAGTGGAACACACTACATGTACCTGCCGGCCTGGGCATAGTGACAGTCACAGTGGAACACACTACATGTACCTGCCGGCCTGGGCATAGTGACAGTCACAGTGGAACACACTACATGTACCTGCCGGCCTGGGCATAGTGACAGTCACAGTGGAACACACTACATGCCACTACCTGCCGGCCTGGGCATAGTGACAGTCACTGTGGAACACACTACATGCCACTACCTGCCGGCCTGGGCATAGTGACAGTCACTGTGGAACACACTACATGCCACTACCTGCCGGCCTGGGCATAGTGACAGTCACTGTGGAACACACTACATGCCACTACCTGCCGGCCTGGGCATAGTGACAGTCACAGTGGAACACACTACATGTACCTGCCGGCCTGGGCATAGTGACAGTCACTGTGGAACACACTACATGCCACTACCTGCCGGCCTGGGCATAGTGACAGTCACTGTGGAACACACTACATGTACCTGCCCGCCTGGGCATAGTGACAGTCACTGTGGAACACACTACATGTACCTGCCGGCCTGGGCAGAGTGACAGTCACTCTGGAACACACTACATGTACCTGCTGGCCTCACAGACCAGTCGCACATGGATCGGTTCAAGTCTGACTTGAACTGAAACGCATCTGTTCCGGCTGGCTTTCGACTACGCCCACTTACCTCATCCTGGATCAGCAGCTGTGTGTGTGTGTGTGTGTGTGTGTGTGTTTGCATATATATAATATAAAAATTTGTTGGTATGAGTGCGAGAGTACGCGCACTGAGTCACTTTGTGAGAATTTTGCACTATATAAGTACAATTCATTATTATTATTATTATGGTTCACCCATCATTTGCTGAATGACGACGTACATGCGTTAAGTTTGTTGAAAGACAACAGTGATAGGTGATGAAGCTCTGTCAGTGTCACCAGGTTAGTGACTGTCACCTAACCAACAGAACAAACCCCACACCATCACTGTTCCGAAGTGCTGAATCCAAAAAGACCACATAACTGACACCACAAAAGATTGTGTGAATATTTACATATATAGCATTATACATACATATACATGTATACATACATACATACATGTATACTTACAGGACACCACCATGCACTTTGTCCCCACAGAAGACCTGACATCACATTTAACTGTACACACACAGTCACCGGCAGACATTTAATTTCCCGGAAGGGATTAATAAAGTATTGATTGATCGATTGATTGATTGATTGATATAAATACTGACACAAATTATTTAAAATACATGTAATCACCATTATAATGCTTGACACAGGCAAAACCCAGCCTCTCCTCACTTCAGACATAATTATTTTGGGGGTTCATCTACACAGCCACAGTAAATTATCCTGACCAACCTGTGGGTAAAAACCCACTCAGCCATATTTTCACATCAGATGCAACTGACAAATATAATTAAGAACTATTTTTCAGTATCAATATCCAGAGACATACATAACATGTCTCTGCAATATCATACTCTAAAGGGAAGTCCATAACTTAACGACTAGGTATAATTATGACTCCATGTCTTGCCCATGTAAAAACATTCAGAATGACTGATTGGCTGTTGGCAGACTTCTTGTTTTCAAAAAGTTCACTGTGACCTGGTAAACACAAATCTAACATCCATCTACAAACATCCATCTACAAACATCCATCTACAAATGACCATTACTAGCACTCCATTTCTTCATTAGTTAAGAATGATTCTGTTTGTCTCTGGTTTCCTGTATTTCTCAACAACTACAGAATCGATACACAAATTCAGTTATATGAATGCAGCAGTATGGTTCGTGGGTTATCACCGACCGACTGATACTCCGTCTGGAACCAAAACTCCTCACTCCGATCCGGATTTTGTCAGACTGAAGTTTTCCAAAATCTTACAGTTATCGAGAGTTCGCCGAGTGCTTGAGAGAGAGAGAGAGAGAGAGAGAGAGAGAGAGAGAGGTAAATTCCCTCAGTCACGAGTTCCCCTCTAACAGGCTAGACAGCACACCTGACATTCCCACGCGCTTCCCCCTACAATAGACGTTTTGCTGTTTTGAATGCACGCCAGTCGCCACTACAGAAACAAACATGGCCGTTTCTAGTGATGGACCCGGACAGACGTGCTGTGGTATGAAGGCATTGTTGCTGTAGTAAGTAAACCAGGTCGTTAGGAAGACGTGAAGCAGATGTAGGCGCATCTTCCGTTAGCTAACAAAGAGAGCGCGCTGACCGAGTTCCAGCGAGGGCACACAGGTTGTGCACAAGTGATGACGTCTTATGAAAATCAGCTACGCATCTGCTTTGAGTTGAATGGACCTTGGGCAATAAAGTGAAAAACCATTATCTACAAAACAAAGTAGTACTCACCACGTTGAATGGTTTCGTCATTGTGGAAGGTTTCTGTGATGATCACACGAGCTACTGGTTCTCTTTGTGTCTGCTGCCACTCTGTCAGTCAGCTGTTATATTCATGGCCTTGTTTACATCGCCCCGCTATTTTCGGCAACTGAGACGTCACGGGACAGAGCCCACTTGTTTCAGAGATCTGATTGGTTGTCTTATTAAAAATTCGTCCAATTGTGGTAACCAGTACAAACGCTTTCGGCAAAACTGCGCTTCCTTTCGCAGATGGCGCTACCGTCTGCTAAAGAGGAAGTTGACATTCAGTGCAAAGAATAAGCGATCCATGTAGTCTTTTGACGACTAAATTCCTTTGGTTCCCAATGGCTTCTAACCCATAAACATGGGCAAGGACCAAGAGTTGCTGGAGGCTGCTCGCACGGGCAACTTAGCGGCTGTGAACACCATCCTGTCAGGGAAACTGCCCCGAGCCAGCGGCACTGGAGGGCTAACAGGAGGCTTGAGAAGGTGTGAAAACAATCTTTGCTTTTCTGTCACAGACACGCCTGATTGACACACTTGCTTTGATAGAGGCGTGGCATGTGCCGACAAGCTGTTGCACTGACAATTCTGATAAGGTGCATTTTTTATGCACTAATCAGGACGGAGATAGATCTGAATGTCAGCTCGGCATTAGGCGCTCGGTTAGTGTCAGCTGATTAAAAGTTATGTCACTGTATGAATGAACAGTTGTTTCACATAGATGAAGCCTTTGATGTGCGTGTGGAGAGATATGATGCACGGTATGAGCATAACTACACAGATGCAGTATAATACAGCAGTGTTCGAGACAAGGGAGCATATTGCTGACGGCCAGGCGAACCTTTTTTTTTTTTTTTTTCTGTGCCACAAGTACCATACTACCAAGGAAATGAATTTCATGCCCAGTACCCGGACACGCAGGTGCAACAGTTTGAGTCTCATGGAATGGATACCCTACTTTTCTGTCATGCATACTTTGAGAGCACCCATCTTTCTCAGCTTAAATTTTTCCCTGTCTGATGTTGACCAGACAGGCGACCATTGTGTCAGTGAACACATTTATGTATAATTATGGACCTTGAGTACAATGTCGGTAAATTCAACATTTTCTTTCAGCTTCAAAAGCTTGGCACTGTTACAGATTTGAGAGGGGAGAATTTACTTCAGGAGGCATAGTACTGTGTTGTACATGAAACTACATTCAGAATGTTGACTGTTTTAGGACTGACAATAAGCTGCACCTTTCTCCCTTTGCCAGGTCCCCTCCTTTCACAGAAAATGTCAATGGGTTGTACATCACCTTTAAACAGTAATTTACCCCAGCTAGTACTAACAGCAGAGAATCCTTTTATTTGTGTCAGCAGATGTCTGTTAGAGTGGTTAGTATAGTTTTTTAGTACACATTTAGTTAGGTACCCCTGAGCCACCAGGAAATCATGCGTTCTCATGCAGGTTCCCCTTATCAATGAGATTCCTTTTTCCCTATACTTATTTAGTTTTAAAACTTTGTTTTTTTCTGAAAGTAAGCTCCCAAAAGAAAATAATCCCTTCAAATTTCAATCTGTAGGCCAGAAACTTTATTTATGATATAGTATTTCCTCTTGATTTCTGCATATTTCTGGCAAATAATTTTGTTTTTGTAACGAGTGCTCTGATTGGCTTGGTGTAACCTTTCACAGTACATATTTTTTCACGACCGCCATGATTCGATTAGGCATTGTATGTGCACCCAGAGACAACTTTGATATCCTGCCCCTATACCAGGTGATATCCTGCCCCTATACCAGGTGTGCATTGTTTTTCTGAAAGTAAGCTCCCAAAAGAAAATAATCCCTTCAATCTCTAGGCCAGAAACCTTCGGTAAAAAGTGTAAAAATGATTGTTTGAATATTTTTGTGTTATAGATCTAACAAGGATACATGTGTGGATGACATGCCTACAAGCAGGATTTTAGTGGACTTTTATTCAGAATGATTGTATGTTCAATGTGATGGCATGTTACATTCCAGTTTGTTTGGTGATTTGTTTTCTGTTTCAGCCTGCTTGCTCTGCGTCCAGCCAATGTGAACTGTACAGACAGCAATGGTGAAACTCCATTACATCTTGCTGCTCTAAATGGACACAAGTAAGGTTGAGCTGGTTGAGACTTGAGTCTTCTCTCATTGAGACTTAAGCTTGATTGTAAGGATGAATATTGCATAACAAGTTGGCGTGCTAGTGCTAGATTATCATATGTGCAGGAAAGCAAGAGAGAAGTCGTGTGAGTGACAAAAGTCTGAGTCCAGAGACTTGACCAGTTTCTAGGCTGTGACAACATTTTCAGCAGGAAGGAGGGGGGAGGGGTGGGGTGTGTGCTGATCCAACCAGCAAAATGAGTGCATGTACCGGTAGTTTTGAAAGGCAAAACTCTGCACATCATCAGAACAGGGTTTTATTGCATAGTTTTGTAAATAGCAAAAGTACACTATTACAAAACTGTGCCCCCCAAAAAAAACAAAAACAAAACTGTTCCGCTTATGTTTGGGCAAAATTGAAAATACAAACTTTTCTTCTGCCAATTATGAACCTTAGCATGCAATTTCATCGCCTAGCTATGAACAGCATTCACCCAGTGCGGGGAGCACCATACCCATCATTTCACACTCTTCAAAATTGTAGGCTAAAAAAGTTAAATAACAACATCATAATTAACTGAAATTATATATTTCACTTGTTGCAAACATACAGAGGAAAGGGCAAATGAATAACTTTGTCTTCAATAAGCTTTCAAGTTAGACAAAAGTGAAGTCTGTACTTTAAACACACAATCAGACTGGAAACAGAATTTGGAGGAAAATCTTGATTTTTTCCCCATAGAACCTGTCCATAAAGAGTGCCTCACTTGGGGGATGCTGGGCACAAATAGGTTACCAGTAATCTAGCCTGTACTCATGGATTTTATTTTCTTACCAAACAGTTTTAAGGCAAGTCATGTGTGTTATTTATCTATTGGCAAGCCCTGTGTGTTGTTTATAGATCTACTGGAAAACCCCGTGTGTTTATAGATCTACTGGCAAGCCCTGTGTGTTGTTTATAGATCTACTGGCAAGCCCCGTGTGTTGTTTATAGATCTACTGGCAAGCCCTGTGTGTTGTTTATAGATCTACTGGCAAGCCCCGTGTGTTGTTTATAGATCTACTGGCAAGCCCCGTGTGTTGTTTATAGATCTACTGGCAAGCCCTGTGTGTTGTTTATAGATCTACTGGCAAGCCCTGTGTGTTTATAGATCTACTGGCAAGCCCCGTGTGTTGTGTATAGATCTACTGGCAAGCCCTGTGTGTTGTTTATAGATCTACTGGCAAGCCCTGTGTGTTGTTTATAGATCTACTGGCAAGCCCTGTGTGTTGTTTATAGATCTACTGGCAAGCCCCGTGTGTTGTTTATAGATCTACTGGCAAGCCCCGTGTGTTGTTTATAGATCTACTGGCAAGCCAGTCGTGTTTCCCTAATAAGGCTTCCACTTCAACCACTGCCTGCCCCTCTGGCTGAGTTATTTCTGTCTTTGGTCACAATCAGAGTGTGTGTGTGTGTGTCTGGCAGCAAGGGTGGGTGTGTGGAGGATGGGGAGTAAAGAGAGTGTGGGGAGACATCTGTCTGGTGCTGTGTGTGTGTCTGGCAGCAAGGGTGGGTGTGTGGAGGATGGGGAGTAAAGAGAGTGTGGGGGAGACATCTGTCTGGTGCTGTGTGTGTGTCTGGCAGCAAGGGTGGGTGTGTGGAGGATGGGGAGTAAAGAGAGTGTGGGGAGACATCTGTCTGGTGCTGTGTGTGTGTCTGGCAGCAAGGGTGGGTGTGTGGAGGATGGGGAGTAAAGAGAGTGTGGGGAGACATCTGTCTGGTGCTGTGTGTGTGTGTCTGGCAGCAAGGGTGGGTGTGTGGAGGATGGGGAGTAAAGAGAGTGTGGGGAGACATCTGTCTGGTGCTGTGTGTGTGTCTGGCAGCAAGGGTGGGTGTGTGGAGGATGGGGAGTAAAGAGAGTGTGGGGAGACATCTGTCTGGTGCTGTGTGTGTGTCTGGCAGCAAGGGTGGGTGTGTGGAGGATGGGGAGTAAAGAGAGTGTGGGGAGACATCTGTCTGGTGCTGTGTGTGTGTGTCTGGCAGCAAGGGTGGGTGTGTGGAGGATGGGGAGTAAAGAGAGTGTGGGGAGACATCTGTCTGGTGCTGTGTGTGTGTCTGGCAGCAAGGGTGGGTGTGTGGAGGATGGGGAGTAAAGAGAGTGTGGGGAGACATCTGTCTGGTGCTGTGTGTGTGTGTCTGGCAGCAAGGGTGGGTGTGTGGAGGATGGGGAGTAAAGAGAGTGTGGGGAGACATCTGTCTGGTGCTGTGTGTGTGTCTGGCAGCAAGGGTGGGTGTGTGGAGGATGGGGAGTAAAGAGAGTGTGGGGAGACATCTGTCTGGTGCTGTGTGTGTGTGTCTGGCAGCAAGGGTGGGTGTGTGGAGGATGGGGAGTAAAGAGAGTGTGGGGAGACATCTGTCTGGTGCTGTGTGTGTGTCTGGCAGCAAGGGTGGGTGTGTGGAGGATGGGGAGTAAAGAGAGTGTGGGGAGACATCTGTCTGGTGCTGTGTGTGTGTCTGGCAGCAAGGGTGGGTGTGTGGAGGATGGGGAGTAAAGAGAGTGTGGGGAGACATCTGTCTGGTGCTGTGTGTGTGTGTCTGGCAGCAAGGGTGGGTGTGTGGAGGATGGGGAGTAAAGAGAGTGTGGGGAGACATCTGTCTGGTGCTGTGTGTGTGTCTGGCAGCAAGGGTGGGTGTGTGGAGGATGGGGAGTAAAGAGAGTGTGGGGAGACATCTGTCTGGTGCAGTGTGTGTGTCTGGCAGCAAGGGTGGGTGTGTGGAGGATGGTGAGTAAAGAGAGTGTGGGGAGACATCTGTCTGGTGCTGTGTGTGTGTCTGGCAGCAAGGGTGGGTGTGTGGAGGATGGTGAGTAAAGAGAGTGTGGGGAGACATCTGTCTGGTGCTGTTAGATTTATGTTGTCTGGACCTCTAGTTCTCTTCATGTTGGCTGGAACTGTGTGTCAGGAGGGTGCTGACACTTCTTATACACACACAGTTAGTTTGGGGTCTGGGGATCAGAAATTGTACACAGTTATTTTGGGGTCTGGGGATCAGAAATTGGAAATCTTTGAATTTGACAAGGACATAACATGCAGAGGTACATGTGAACATGTGTGCTTTCATCATTTCACGCAGAATTAATCATGGATACAGTTTGCAGTTCGGGGCCACATGCAGTTATGGTGTCCGTCTGATGCAGTGTTACAAGTCTTCATGTCTAATAATGGTGCCCGGAGGATTTTTCCTCTCACTCCCGGTCGCTCCAGTTAATGGTGGAGTACATATAAGTCACACACACACACACTTCCCCCCCCCCCCCCCCCCTTTTTTTTTTTTCAATCTCTCTTGTCAGGAAGCCTGTTTGATTTTTGTCCGTCTGTCATTTTTCTGCTGCCAGTGGCATCAATTTGTTATACATGTAGTTTAAAGTTTGGACACGTATACATACATGTGCATTTCCTACCACATCCAGTTTGGCAAATATTCACTGTAGTAGGATAGGATTTAAAATACAGATGTGTTTGTTTGACACCAGTAGCTAAGGAGAAGAGAGAAGTGGAATGCGAAAAGTTAAACCCATGAAGCAGTTGCTACAGAGTTGGCACTGTCATGTATTGGGTGTAAGATCGATAGTCACCAGTCACCACATAAGCTGCCACACACACACACACACACACACACACACACACACACGCACTGACACACACACTGACACACACACACACACACACACACACACACACACACACACACACACACACACACACTGACACACACACTGACACACACACACACACACACACACACACACACACACACACGCACTGACACACACACACACACACGAGATCAGGGTGAGGACAAGCTGCCTGATGTGGCGAGCACGTGTACAGAGAGAGAGAGAGAGAGCGTGTGATGGTGATGGTAGAAAGAGCATGGTCTGTCTGTTCGTGATGGTTGGCCCTGGCGGAGCGTCTGTCTTCACTGTTCCCACAACTTGCTGACACAGCGGGTCCATTGTCGCTAGGATCAGGGACATAGGGACAATGATAATCTGCTTGTCGGGCGGTCGATGTCTGTTGTGCAGTAGCCAGTAATGTCATTTCCATTATCATCACATCGGCTTCAGAAACCACACACACACACACACACACACACACACACACACACACACACACACACACACGGACATTAGCACACACACTTTACTTTGTTTGCAGAGAGATTGGGGGGGGGGGTGGTGTCTGATTTTTTTTCCCCCCCAAGAGAATGCTTTTCGTGTAAATGTATGATCAGAGGCACATCTGTGTATTGTGTCTGGTAGGATGCGTTCAGCAAGCTATGAATACTGTATGGTTTAAAACAAATTTTCTTTCTTTACATTGACATGGCGAAAATGGTTTGACGTGAAGCTTTCACCTAGTTCCTCAGCACAGCAGGAGTGGAGAGGCATAAGAAATTGAAACAAAATTTCACGGTTAACATTGAATACTGATTCAAACCGCTCAACGTGCTGGGATAGTCTCTCGCGTAATTTGTAGTTTGTGTGCTTTGGTGTGAGTCTACAAAAGTTCCCGTGCCGACACATTGTGTTCAGTGGAAAAAACTAATTGTTTCTTTCACGGGCATGCTGATCAGGCATGCTTATAAATTGTTGATGTGAGTTGTTCTGGTTAATCACACGGGGCGGGGAGATTTCCCTCGTGAGTGACAGGAGAAGATCCGTAATTGATGAGTGTGGTGAGAAAGGCAAACACACATACACAACACACAGGGAAAGTGCGAACTGGATCGGAGCTAGCTGTCTGTACATCGTTCTTGTGGAGGGTACAGTGAAAGGGGGGCGGGGGGAGGTGGTCTACTCTGTCTGTATTGATTCACACTTCAGGTTGCGGGGAGGGGGGTGAGGAGTGTTTCAGGAGGAAAGACGGAGGGGGGGGGGGGTGTTGTAGGCGGAGGAGGAAGGGAGGGCGGGGGGCTATTCCAGTATCTGGGATTGCATGGTCTCTCAGAAACTGTGAATCAGTGGATGCAGGGCTGATGACGTAATCAGTAGCCGGCAAGCCACTGGCACTGTGTACAGCAGCAGGTGCCCCGCAAGCTAAATATAACACTGAGGTTCTCCTTCACACTCTTCGCCTCCTGTGTACTCCACATTTTGCATTTGGCGTTGTCTACGTCTTTGTGCATGCACAGCACTTTTACTGAGTTGGTGTAGGAAAAACTGTGTGTGTGTGTGTGTGCGTGTGTGTGTGTGTGTGCGCGTGTGTGTGTGTGTGTGTGTGTGTGTTGGGGATAGGCTGAGGGCTGGAGACGGTAGCGGCAGAAGAAAAGCGAATGCGGCCAAGATTTATTAATACCGATGGTGGTGTACTGTGAACGGCATTTTCCTTTGCTTGAGATCAAAGGGCAGGATATTGGTGCTGCAAATAGGGAACCCGTGCTTGCCCCAGCCCTACCTCACACTGTGTGGGATGGATGTTTGGCAGGTTCATTGGTGTCACTGTGTGTGTGTGTGTGTGTGGGGGGGGGGGTGTAAAACATTGCCAACCTGTGTTTAATGTGTTGGTAGGTCAAGTTGGGGGTGTGGGTCGGGCAGGCACTGAATAGTATCAGTGGTAAGAATTGCTGAGAAGGTGAACAGATGAACAAAGAAAGCAGAGAGAAAGAAATGTTGGATGCGTAACAAAAGTCGATGCTGTTATTGCGTCTGATGCCTACTGGTGCCAGTAGGGAAATCTAGGGTCGTTACTTGGTGTGAGGCTGACTTGTTGAAGCTCGGTTATCGATTCCTTGTGATGTGAAGGGGGGGGGGGGGATCTTGAAGGTCTGAAGTTAGCGGGAGGAGGTGCGGGGAGGAACGGCGCTGTTTTGGCAGCAGGACCACGTTATCGATCAGAAGGCCGCCAGTGGGCAGACCCTCCCGTCTGTACAGCTGCTTGTGGTCTGCAGATAAACACATTGTGCCTTGTGTCTGACGGAGGTGGAAAGTAAAAACACACACAACTCCCTTCTACGTCTCGACGCATACACAGGGTCACAGCACTTTTAGTTTATGCAAGAGAGACTCTGTGTGTGTGTGTGTGTGTGTGTGTGTGTGTGTGTACGTGTGTGTGTGTGTGTGTGTGTGTGACCGAGCGTGCACGTGCGTGTGTAATTCCCTCCCATTTCCATTGACACTTAACCTTCAGTTTTGAAGGTTATCAGAACGGGAAGGACGGTCATGTTAGAAAATGATCAGAATACATTCTCTGTCACAAGTGTCAGGCCCTGTACCCCCCCCCCCCCTCTCTCTCACTCTCAAACACACACACACACACACACACACACACACACACACACACACACACACACACACACACACACACACAGTTCTGTATTTAAAAAAAACACAAAAAAACCTAAGTGGCATTGTTAGGAAATGCAGATTGAGAGTGAGAGAGCGAGGTTTTGTGTGTAGATGAGAAATGAACAACCACCTCAGTGTCCTGTAGATTTGTGTCAAGAGGCTGATACTAGTGATAGCAGATTCGCTTCCTGTGACAGAAGCTGGTGAGGCCGACACTCAGTTAGTCATTGTCATAGATCTGTGTGTAGGACATGTACAGGCTTGGGCACAGTATCAAACATGCGCTATGCTGCCTTGTTTGAAGTCTGTACACATATTACAAGCAATTGCCCGAGAAAATGCAACTGCAAAAAGATTGGCCTGAAGTGTAACACCACACCCCCACCCCCCACCCCCCACCCCCCAATTTCATCCGCTACACATGCACTGTCACATGCATGCACACACAACACAACTACACACACACACACACACACACACACACACACACACACACACACACACACACACACACACACACACACACACACATTTCATCTTAATAATATGTCCATTATTGAATGGAGGGAGGCGGGGGAATGCTACTTACAAACCTCTACGGTATTTATTTGCTGAATGAGGTTGCGTTCAGTTTGGGATTGGCGAACATTTTGCTCCTTTTTGTATTACACATAGAGAAGTATGACTTTTTTAAAAACCTGCCCTGCTTTTACTGTGTAAATTGTGCTGACATTTTTTTCTATACATAAATCAACCAGCCAGTGGCTTAGCTGCAAAAGTGACCCTGTAGGGCAACCTAAATCTTCATGGTGGGAATTTATGTAATATCTTGACACAGGTGACTGTTCTTGATACACAGGTAAAATGCATGTGTTAAAACGTAATGTGTTGAAATTATGCGCTTATGTTGTGCAGGGAGGTGGTGTCGGCGTTGCTACAGGCGAAAGCATCGGTGACGGAGGTGGACAGTAAGGGGTGCACGCCGCTACACCTGGCCGCCTGGAATGGTCACGCTCACATCTGTAACATTCTGCTGCAGCACGCTGCTGACACATCCATCCTCAATGTACAGGTGAATATGACACACACTACCTGATTTACGTACAGCTACACGTACAGGTGAATTGGGTACTTAACCTGTGTACACGCACAGGTGAACAGGACACTTTACCTAATGTATGTGCAGTTGGTATATCATTAAGATTAAGTGGAAAAATAGATGTTACATGGTTGTACATGTAATGATATAGACCAGTGTTGTTTTGCTGTGATACTATGTCGTGCACTCACACAGCTAGGAAGTTAGAGGAGCCAACACAAGGGTTGCTATGACTTGTGGGTATTAATCCTTTCACTCCCAGATCCCCTTTTAGCGCGGAGATATTGAGTGCCTTTACGTTTGGTTCTAAAAATAGTAGGCAACCCCTGAATAGGTGACTTACAGCAAGAGCTCCACTCCTGAGGTACTTTAGCAGACAAGCATTTGATACACTGTTACAGTAGATTCATGTTCTGTGACAGAAAATGCAAAGTTTTAATTTATTACAACAGGCAACTTAAATACATGTGTATACTTGTATAAACAAGTGGGCAAAATCCTGTCCCTTATGTAATAATGATGTAACATGATTTTATTAAGTGCCTGATCTAACTTAGATCTCTCTAGCAATGAGCAGAATAAGAAAAAAGCACACATACGCAATATGTGATTTTGAAAAAAAGATAAACTATTGTTATTGATGACGTGTTGCAGACAAATGAAGGGGAGACACCTCTCCACTTTGCTGCTCAGCATGGCCATCTTGAGGTTGTCTCCCTGTTACTGAATGTGAGTATGGCCTTCCTCATGTCATAGTTATGGTTTTTCATGAACTGGATCCAACTCATCTGGGGTCACTGTGTGAACATCACCTCAAATGAAATGACATTTTCAGGACATCATTGACATGCAGGGTCTGTGTTACTTATGAAGACTTGAAAGGCTTTTCTGGGGTGATTCATTCAATGGGATTTTGTGTGATGTTGAACTGTAGTACTTTCAGTTTTCTGTATATTGGGGAACTCTCTTATTTTTTTTACAACCAGAAGTGTCAGTCCTGACCAAGGAGAACTACACTGGGTAATCTTACACTGCCATGAAGTAAGCCTAATCCATGTACACCACACCTACTGATGTTGTCCTTGGTACTTGATGACTGCTTTATGTTGCTGTGTTCAGAACAAGGCGGACCCGACATTCCGCACATTGTCTGAGCGGTCAGCGCTAGATATGGCCGCCCAGTACGGCAAGAAAGAAGTGGTGCGTACCCTGCTGACCGGGCGACGTGAACTGCTGGCCCACGAAGCTGGGCAACCTTCACCGCTCCACCTGGCCGCATTCAACGGCCATCTTCCCATCGTGCGCTTCCTTCTCGACCAGGGCTTCCCCGTCAACACCAGGGTAAGGGGAGATGATTGGGAGAGAGAGTTGCTTTCCCCTGGCCATCCTTGAAATGTCAGTGCTGCATACACGCTAAGGACTGAGCCTTGCAAATTGTTTATGATGGATTTTCAGTCAGATAAGACTGCACATTCCTGTTTGTGTCTTGACTATTCAGATAGACTATGTAGAATGCTGTGACTGTACCTAAAATACTGATTGAATCATGTAGGAGAAACGTACAACAGGTTGGTAAGTAAACGTTGGTCTTCGTTTGGCAAAGGGGGACTGGAAAAGACTACGCCCTGTACTGGTGGCAAAACCCAACCTGTCCGGCAACTTGATTTGATTCCCTTTTTTTTTCTTTTTTTTTAACTTTGCATGTTTCTGACTTGCATTTTTATTAAGTTGGTGATATTGTTTTTGGATTTTGTTTGTTGATTAGGTTGGGTTGGAAGTGATGGGCTGTTTGTGTTGAGTGTTGCAGAGGTATACTTTTCCTTTGTTGAGGTTGCTATCACCTGGCTGCACCCCTCTGTCTGTCCCCCCACCCCCACCCCCACCCTGTGTGTGAAAAGCGGTGTGTCTGCTGCCTGATTCTGTACAGTGTGTGGACTGGGTGCTGCTATAAACTAGTGTAGACGCTGGGTTCCATATATATGGTGCACTGCCATAGGTGTGTTACTGTAGAATTTGAAAAGGACTGTCAGGTAGATTATGTATGTCTTAAAACACAATCAGGCTCACAGCACGGCACTGCATCAGTATTTCAGAAGTAGGTGTGTGACAGAGTATGTGTATGTGTGTGACTAGAGGGAAATAGATCTGGCAGACCAGGGTGTGCATTGCCTGTAGGAAGCACTTCTTCACTTACTGATGAACGATCAGGCACACAGCTAATTGTGACTGATACACCCACTTTGTCTCATTGATTGTTCTCTGGTTTAAAGGGTACGGCAAGTCAAGAGCACTATTGGGTTTAAATGACAGATATTGAGGTCCTAAGCTGTAAGACAGCAAACGTTTTCGTGAACAAAGTACCATTTACTCAAAAATGCGCCGAAAACACCCTCTGCTTTCGGTTCCTGGGCTGCGCCATGTTGCCGCACTCTTTCGCGAATGAGACGGGAAAGGTGCTGACGGTGACATCACTCCACCACCACTGTCAGCAGTGCCCGCTTTGAGCGGGTTGTTCCAGAGTATTATTTTGTGTTCGAGATGCCACAGTGCAAAGCGTTTGGTTGTTTCAGCAAACCAGACACGTGTAAGAATGCAGATGGAAGCCACAAAAGCTTTTTTGAATTTCCGAATCTAAACAAATCAAAGCAAAAACGGAGGTTGCGTGCGAAATGGTTGGAGGCCTTGAAGAACGGCTCGCTTGCCCTGCCGAGTGCAGGAATACGCCTGGAACAATCGAGACCTCGTTTGTGGAGATCATTTTACCCTGGATTGTTTCACTGGCGGTTTTGCAAACGATGTTGCTGCTTCACTTGTCAAACACACATCTCCCACAATTGCACTCGTTCTCATCAATCGGCTCTTCCCCATCGTCCCCACTGTTTTCTGCCTGACCCCTTACTGTGCTCAGTCTTCCTCAGAATATTCTGGCTCGAAATCAAAGGGAAATATCCCCAAATCTATTCTAGCTTTCAGGAAATAAGCAAAGTGTGTATACGAGCCAGAAATAGCATGCCTAAAACGTGTAGCAGGCACACCTGCACGCACAGAGAGTGTGCCAGCTTAGTGTCGTCTGCTGCTGAGTGGTGCAGTGACGTCACTGCTAGGATCAACATGGCAGCCTCCATGGCATCGCATTTCGGCTGCCGTTTGGTGTGATAAATGCTGAATGGTGTATTCGTGTTCAAATCTTTTGGGCTGCAGCTGTCTAGGACATCACTATCTATCCCCTAAACCCAACATTGCACTTGACTTGCCTTGCCCTTTAAGTACTCTGGTTGTTACACAGCTTCTCACTGTGTGACATGTACATTCGGTAACTTGTGTCAGGCAGTTTAAACAGGTTCACTGTTATAATCTGGACAGCTTCCATGATTTCCTCAAGCAAACATTTGAGAACCTAATTACACAAGTACAAGAGACACAGTTCTTGCATACTGCAGCATTTGTGGTAATCTTGAGTTTGTGTGTGTGTGTGTGCGTGTGTGTGCGTGCGTGCGTGCGTGTGTGCGTGTGTGCGTGTGTGTGCGTGTGTGTGTGCGTGTGCGTGTGCGTGTGCGTGTGTGTGTGCGTGTGTGTGTGCGTGTGCGTGTGCGTGTGCGTGTGCGTGTGTGTGTGCGTGTGCGTGTGTGTGTGCGTGTGTGTGTGTGTGTGTGAAGTAGCCACCTGATCTTGTGTGTGGTTCATTGTTCATACCAGGATAACCCACCCCATCTCAGTAGAACAGATTTTGACCATTTTGATTTGCATGAGGTGTGAATAGTAAATGAAATGTACATGTACATGAAAATACCTGTCTTATAATGATGTGAAGCATGGAAGGAACTTTGTGGCAAAGCAGTCCGCATGAAAACCCACGGCAAGCCACAACACATAGTAGGCACATGTATGTCTACAGTGCTTTCATGCCATGACAGGGGCAGGCTGAAGGGGAGTGGGGTGGGGGTGGGGGGGGGGATGTTTTAAGGAAGAATGCATGTGGTTAAGTGGTTAGCATTTCAGTGGTCAGTAATATTTGTATACTTACAGAGGAATTGTCGGTTTTTGAAATATTAGTCCTGAGAATCAAGGGAATGAGTAGATAAATGCTTCGTGTTGAAATTTAAAGAGTTAGTGTCACAGATGAGTTTAGATGAGTTTAGATGAATACATGTTAATGATACATGTAACAGTAATTGTTTGTTCACTGTAGTGTTGGGTCTTCTTTTACTTTTACACTATGTGACGGTGTCCGGCCCTTTAACTTTTACAGTATGTGACGGTGTCCGGCCCTTTAACTTTGAGAACATCTGCATGACGTGCATGTTTGCGTGTGTGCAGAACTGGTTTGCATTAATTTAAAACACACGCTTATAATGTTCACCCATATTTGCACTTGGCTTTTAGCTGAAAGTGTGTGTGTTGTGTCTGAGCATGACACATTAACTGCATGCAGTAGTGACATGACGTGTGTTACTAATCGTGTTACAGACGGACAATGGCACAGCACTACACGAGGCAGCAACCTCCTGTAAACTGGATGTCATCAAACTACTGCTGGACAGAGGTAGGCTGACAGTGACACACCTTGCACACCTGACAGAGGTAGGCTGACAGTGACACACCATGTACACCTGACAGAGGTAGGCTGACAGTGACACACCTTGCACACCTGACAGAGGTAGGCTGACAGTGACACACCTTGCACACCTGACAGAGGTAGGCTGACAGTGACACACCTTGCACACCTGACAGAGGTAGGCTGACAGTGACACACCATGTACACCTGACAGAGGTAGGCTGACAGTGACACACCTTGCACACCTGACAGAGGTAGGCTGACAGTGACACACCATGTACACCTGACAGAGGTAGGCTGACAGTGACACACCTTGCACATCTGACAGAGGTAGGCTGACAGTGACACACCTTGCACACCTGACAGGTAGGCTGACAGTGACACACCTTGCACACCTGACAGAGGTAGGCTGACAGTGACACACCATGTACACCTGACAGAGGTAGGCTGACAGTGACACACCATGTACACCTGACAGAGGTAGGCTGACAGTGACACACCTTGCACACCTGACAGAGGTAGGCTGACAGTGACACACCTTGCACACCTGACAGAGGTAGGCTGACAGTGACACACCATGTACACCTGACAGAGGTAGGCTGACAGTGACACACCATGTACACCTGACAGAGGTAGGCTGACAGTGACACACCATGTACACCTGACAGAGGTAGGCTGACAGTGACACACCTTGCACACCTGACAGAGGTAGGCTGACAGTGACACACCATGTACACCTGACAGAGGTAGGCTGACAGTGACACACCTTGCACATCTGACAGAGGTAGGCTGACAGTGACACACCTTGCACACCTGACAGGTAGGCTGACAGTGACACACCTTGCACACCTGACAGAGGTAGGCTGACAGTGACACACCATGTACACCTGACAGAGGTAGGCTGACAGTGACACACCATGTACACCTGACAGAGGTAGGCTGACAGTGACACACCTTGCACACCTGACAGGTAGACACACACACACACACACACACACACACACACACACACACACACACACACACACACACACACACACACACAAGCATAAGTGGATGAAGATGAGGGCAGGTATGGCCACCTGAAAGACTTTGAAACAGGGTGTAGGGGTGTAGGGTGAACCAGTGTTGGAAAGTTCAAAGTGGAAAGGTTAGCATGGTGACCTGCTTGCTGCATGAGTGTGTGCCTTGTGTGATAACTGACATTGCAACTAATGAGATGCAAATAGTTGATCTCTGATGGTTCACATCCCTCAGAATTTGATTTGCATAGGATAATAGAGAGATTTAGAATGTTGTTGTTTGACATGTGGTGTTGTGGTGTTGATTTGTTGCCTGTGTTTCAGGTGTGGATGTGTGGGCAAAAGCCAACAATGGAATGACAGCGGAAGACATCTTGAAGTCCATCAATTCCAAACTGACTAAAGACGCCCTGACCATCATCAGCGGTTAGTTTCTGCAGACCTTACTGTACATAGACCTGATGTTATTCTGGAGTCAGTTTTACTTTGGGTTTGATTTTGATTTTAAAGTATGTGATTCATGAACTTGGGTTTGCAAATGTGCAGATGACAAGTGGTTTGTCCTTTAAAAGGATAGAAAAATGCTGTGAAATTGGGCTGGGACCCTGTCCAAATAAACGCGAGACTTGGTCACGCATGTAGTGACCTGGTCACAGTACTTCATGTTTCCTTCACTGGCATGCCCTGCATACAAGCCAATCAGAAGTGGGCCAGCAAATGCCACAAGAAACTGTTTGCACACTGGTATTTTGGTAAATGCTTCATATGAGTGGGGGGGGGGGGGGGGGTGTTGACATGGTTGCATTTTGCCTACTCCATACAAAATTGACCCTTAGTTTCAGTTGCCATGGGTCATTTGACTCCTCATAAGATAAAACAAAATGAAGCACGGTAGTCATGGGTGGACAACAAATGCACATCATGTTTCAGTTTTTGTCGTAGTCTCACCACATTGTTGTCTTCCGGCAGAAGAATGTGTTTGTGACATAGTATACAAGTTATGTGTTCCTTCTTACCATAATGTCCAGGTCACATCAACAGCCAGAGGACGCCGGACTCGGACGGAGAACAAGACGTGAATGGTATTCCTGGTCCCAGTGCTAAAACAGGGGAGGTCACCCCTCCTGGCCGCCATCCCAGGCCTAAACCTCGCTCTGTGTTCATGGGAGATCACCCTGAGATTGAACAGTTTCCCAAACCAGACAGGTATGTGGAGAGTTGTCTTTCGGTAACTATGCAGTTTTATGTGTGAAGAGTTCTCGTAGAATATCAGTTTTCAATCACTCAGTAGGTTTAGGAGTAGCAGCATGAGTGAAACATCGTCACTGAGCCCAATTTTAATACTTTGATGTCTCCACCACCCCTCTCCTGTTTGTTCATAGAGGACTGTGTCCCACATAGACACTGTTATACACGGCTGGTTCATGTCGCCACCACCCCTTCTCCTGTTTGTTCATAGAGGACTGTGTCCCACATAGACACTGTTATACACGGCTGGTTCGTGTCGCCAATCAGGGTAGAGGCAGTAGATTACAGTACAGTAGCTGTACTGATAAAGGAAAGTTGTCATAGTTTCTCTGGTGTTCACTGCATGTAGAAGGAAACAGTTGCTGGCCTTATTGTTGTGGTCAAGTCAGGACACCAGCAAACAACTGTTGGGGTAGATGTTTGTTTGCTAATCTGACAGTGGAATGGGAGAAACATCATGTGCTCATATGCATTGCTGAGTGGTAAACAAATTGTGCATGTGTTGGATTTCAGGAAGCGGTTTACGATCCGATGGTAATGCTCCGAATCATTCCTCTCTTCTTCTCCTGCTGTGTTTTGTTGGGTCACCCTGTACTGGCCTCTCTCGTCTGTGCCCTAATTACTTCATGTGTCCAGACAATTGTGCAAAAGTGATGTTTCACTTCCTGACGTTTGTGTGCCGCTAACTGTAATCTGATCTCAGTAGTTTGTTCTTGTGTACGTGTACTTCGCTGGCAGACTCAGGGGGTGGGGGTGGGGGGGGAACTTCAGTACCCCCATCCAACCCCTTCCACACACATATTATTCCCCAGAACCACCTTTGGAAATTGTGTATTTGATGGTGTTCCAGTTTGGAGAACCTGCGATCATGTATTGTGTGAATTGTACTTACAACAATACTGATGTCTGTCTACTTCTCCAGTATTCTCTCCAGCCTCCCTTTGTTTACATTACACTCCCTAATCAGTGTCACATTCTGACATCACCAGTTTGTGTTACTGTTACCACATATAAACATTCAACATACCGTTGATATATCATCGTTCCTCATAGCATGATCATCTCATTTATCTGTGGTAGCACCCTGTAGATCCCTCTCGTTAGTTGCACTTTCAGGTCGAACACTGTTGTACTCATGTCAGTGTCTGCCTTGTGGTCTGTAGATTTCTTCTTCACACGTACTCTTACTCTGTCTTCTCACTCTTCTCAACAGCCAGTCCCTAAACATTAACTTCGTAGATCATTTTCTTACGCCATATTTCGGTCATTAGACAGCGCATCCCCCATGGATACAAGCACCAGTTCCCACACCATTTACTGATCTAGAGGGAGTTGTTTCACGTTGTTTAGATGTCTCCTTGTAAGCTGTATGAAAGTAGTCATGGTCTCATGGTAAGTGTGTAAGATAAAAATCACAAGTCTCAATGCTGAGGAATGACATTCGGAAAACTAACTTCACTGGAAGAAGAACGTAATGACTATGAGGTGATGGTACCGGTTTTTGGATGTTGAGAGAAGTTGGTGGAGAAAGTGTAGACACGATTGTGTGTATGTTATATGATTGCAGCACTCGCTCCGATCCTGGAGAGCCTCAGTCGCCTCCCCCTCCCATCCCTCCACGCATCTCTTTGCGACAGGT
>JACVVK020000354.1:375000-440000 GCA_018292915.2 Batillaria attramentaria
GATGATACAAGCGATGAATCTGTGTGTTGGCTGTAGGTGATGATACAAGAGATGAATGTGTGTTGGCTGTAGGCGATGATACAAGAGATGAATCTGTGTTGGCTGTAGGTGGAGTGCTTCACTTTTTGCAGATGTCGTACAGCATGGGAATCACTATTATTGTCACAATTCAAGTTTGACTAAAACACATAATTATTCAACATAGCACAGTATTATTCAGTATCGATCCTCCGGCTTTGCGTTACACCTACCACCCTCACCCCCAACTGCCCCCCTCCTCCACCCGCCTTCCCCCCCGTGCCCTGGGTTGTTAGCGCAAGCGCCTCCCAGGCGACCCCTCTTTGTGGAGAGCGCGTGCATGCCGGAAAGTGCATTTTGCTGCACGTGCATGTTTTGCTGGCCGCATGCATCGTGCGTGTTTGTGCCGCACAGCGTCATGTGGGTTGTGGCGAATGTTACGTGTAGTGGACTAGTGGAGTAGTGAGGTAGATATGTAGATTTTCACCTCGCCCCACACTCTGACCCGGCTCCCTAACAAACACAGAAACAACTGGCTGTCGGCTCTCACTCACACAGACAGAGAAGCACGTCCTTGTTGGACTTGTGGTAAGTCAAGTTTTTACCGCGTCTTCGGCAACAGCGGCAGTAGTTATATCTGTCTTCGTGCATGATGTTGTCCGGGTCTGTTTCGTCACGGTCTTCAGTTTCCACACATTCCGTAACTGCCGGCCAGGCACAGATTTGGCTTCATCACTGTTGCTCCAAACTAAGGACAGTTGTCCGGCTTTGCCACCTCTCTCTTTGCTCCGTCCGTATAACTAGTGTAGTGTAACTTGCTGTTTTCTGAAGTGAAACGACATTTACCCGTTATATGGAGCAGATAAAATGATTGAAATGATTCAAGGCATTTGCCCTTTTAGACGTCTGTTTCGCGTTTTTTTTTTTTTTTACGGTCAAGTTTGCCGGCACCGTGTGTTTTCACTGCGGGTCTTGCCTCCACCATAAGGAAGGGTTCCCCTAGACGACTGGTGAGGAAGAAGTTTTTTTTTTTTTTTTTTTTTTAAATCTCACGGAATTGTGCGAAAGGAGGAGGCTGGGGGGGGGGGGGACCCGAGACGGCCTGACCTGCGAGTGTAACAAGATCTTTACGGGTAATTTAGTTCCATTCCATGCCATGGGAAAGCCAGTGTATCTAGCAGCACTCCCTCAGCCCGAGTGTTGGGGGTTGTTACCGCAGCCCCCTTCCCTTCTCCCTCCCCCTCCACCCGCCCCTTTCAGTAGTAGGCTGAAACACGTAACTGTTGGAGGTTGTCACCGTAGCCCCCGCCCCCGCCCCCGCCCCCACCCCTACCCCCTCCCCCAACCCCCTTTCACAAAAACAGTGACTTCCCATTTTGGCTTCAGTTCCACCCTGCCAGTAGATAAATCACGCAGATCGTCCACATTACATGCAGTTACACGTTGCGTGGGCCGCAATACGTAGGGCAAATATTGGGAGGCGGGAACTGGGGAGAAGGGGGGGGGGGAGGGGCAAATACAGACTATCAGACTGTCGTAATTCAATCAGCAGCAGCGTATGGTCAACCAAAATATGACTGGCCATGGGGGGGGGGGGGGGGGGATCGTGTGTTATTTTCTGGGGAGCTACGCAGATCAAGCGGTTCGCATCTTTAGCATGAACTACACCACATTCATTTCACTCGGGCCGCCGGGTCAACGTGATCTGCTGATTTGGTTACATATGGAGATGATTCTACATGTCGTTAGATGTTGAATGGACTGGGTGAAGTTAGGTACGGTTGCTGTAGTTGAGAACTGTGACAGCCGGTGTGGGTCAGCTTGCTTCCTTTGTAACTCACTTTCCTGTAGTAGCCCGGTATGTCACGTGTAGTATCAGTCATAGTGGATGTCAGCTTTAGCCACGTAAACCTGTACGTGTGCTTGGTCAGTAGTCGCGGGAAGTGTTGAACGGAGGATGAAGTCACGCCATTATGACAAGCATTTCTTTGTTTACTTATGGGAGGAAGTTGTGTCAGTTTCAACAGTACGCGGCTGTGTCAGTTTCCATTGTAGTTCTTGCTTCCGCGTTCTTTTTTTCCCCCAGTCGTTAACAGTTTTTGACGGTATAGGCCGTGCTTCTAACACTGCGGGTTTACATAAATACAAAAGGTCATCTCTGATGGGGAAAAAAAAACCCCACAAACAACAACAACAAACAAACAGTATTGCGGATATCCGGTTACCGACATCTTCACTGCAGGTCCAGTCAGTTCAGCGGCTGAGCCCCAGGTTGGGACTGAATCTGGGACAACTCAGTTTCCCGCTTACAAAGTTCATGCGGTTAATACTGTTTGTGAAACTAACCACATCTTTCTTATCAATCCGATCGTTATCGCTGATAACACGGCAGATCAGTAACGGTTAGTGTATTGTCCGGGTGGCCGACACCTAACCGCCGGACGTAGTGGAAAGGAGCGAGGGGCTTTGTGGTCAGTTGACCAATCGGAAAGAGGACCAAACGTCTGTCAGGGAGAAGCATGCGACAGTTCCCATGGGTCTCAGAACTTTAGTCTGCCATGGTAACACGGGGGTTGGGGGGGGGGCATGATGTGATATATTGCCTAACGGGAGGTTAGTGTTGACTGTGGCAGTGTAGGCTGGTACCACTGACAGTGTGTGTGCTGACACAGTTGCTGGTGTTTGTCGATACACTGATGTAGAGTTGTGCCTTGGTTATTTAGACTCCGTGTTTCTGGATGTGTGTGAGCCGGACTCCGTCTGATCTCATAGTTCACAGTCCGGGTGACTGCTCTATGTAGGACTTCATTGGTGCACTGAGTACAGTTAGACTAGTTACAGATACGAGACTGTTTGTCTCACCGCTTGCCGCGAGTTGTGATCAAACGTTGCCCCAGTAAACCGGCTTGAAAAGTGTAACGAGAAAGAACATCAGTCGACAGCCGGGAAGTTGGGTGAGTCAGCACGGGAAGATCGTGTCGGATATAGACATTCACATTGTCATAGTGCCCGATACACCACACTTACCGGACACTGTTTCCCGACACTGACGGAGTTCGGAGTTCTGAGTCAGTCAGTGAATGTCGGACGTCCGCATTGTGTCCGGCGTCATCTTGTACAACAGTTGCACTGGGTGACCATCCGCTGTGTCATTGTGACTGTGATACGCGGGATTGTCACGGTGACACTTTGATCACGGTCCTTGGATCTTTCTGTACCAGTGGGTGGTGAAACTGAACTGATCACAACTCTCTTGTCTTGTCAGCCAGTGCTCTGTTCTGATATCGCCAGTGCCAACTTCGGTTTTGTTATTTCGATAAACTCCATCTCAGGCTGGATTACGCAAGATTCCGACGTTAGCTACACAGGAAAAGGCCCGTCTTGTTTCCCGTACGCATCACTTAGCTTCCAGGGTCCGAAGTAAGTTTGAGGCTTAATTCTATCTCAGTCTAGAGGGGAGCGCCTACGGCATGAATTGCGGAATTGCAGCCAGGGAAGGGAAGGAGAGGGGTTCAGTCTGAGATAGGGGGGGGGGGGGAGATGGGGGGAGGGGAAGCTGGAGAATGCAGAGGATGTTGTAAAGGATCGTGTCTTGAGATGACTCCTGACATGTACAATCAGTTTGTCGTCTGTTCAGCTTCACTCCGTGTGGAGTCGTTAGAACGTGGTGCATGTATAGTAGCGGTACCCGCCTACTGTTACTGTAGCGTGCTGCCAGTTGAGCATGGTCAGATTTATGAGCGGGGTGTAGTGGCAGGGTTTACAACGGCTTGTCTACAATTATGGACGTTATCTTGTCTGGCGGGCTGCTGCTGGGCCAGCTTGACACTGTCAGTTCCCATCACCACACACCGCTTGTTCCACCCAGCCACCGGCCGGCTTCCCTTTGTACTGAAACACACTGATCAGGTCAGTGTACCGGCTGTTCAGACCTTCCTGGCAGCCCGGGTTCTTCCATACTGAGACACGTCAGTAGCTGAACCAGAGTCGGCAGACACGAGTCCCGCACATACTGTTGACGACTTGACTGACACGTTGAGCTGAGTTGGATATCTTCAGCGGCACTCGTCTTGTCGTGATACTAGTGACTGTTGTGGTGTCAGTCGTGAGTAGTTCACACCGCGCAATACACTCAGCATCAGCGTCAGGTAAGCCGTGTCTACATGTAGCTTTGTCGTGAGTAGTTCACACCGCGCAATACACTCAGCATCAGCGTCAGGTAAGCCGTGTCTACATGTAGCTTTGTTGATACTGCGCTGCCTTGTGGGTCCCTATCCTACTGGAGTTTATCGTTGTCGTTTGTTCCGAGAACGTGAACTGTGATCTCCCGACGAGAACGGGTATGTTGTAACGAGGTGACCTTCGTCAGCAATACATCAACTTGCAGTAGCGCGCGGGCAGTTAGGTCCGTCAGATCACCAGCCTCTATTGGACCGTTGTGATCGAGGTCCGTAAGTCAGTCAGGCCCGGAATGCCGATGATCCTGTGTATGTCCAGCCGGCACGTAGTGAATCCACATTCTCTCTGTTTCGCCCTCATCCGCCCTGGAACTCTCTGTGTAGTTTGGCTCATGTCTTCCTGTACTGCATCGTTTTCTGTGAGTATTGGCGTGTTGTAGTGCGTGTCGGTCACCGTAAAGTTGTCGGGTGGCCATCAGGTTAACTGGATTGCTGACGCCGCTCAGTCTTTCCGTGCTCCATGACGCGTGTCCCGGACCGTCGCGTGCAGCATGCTGAATGCTGGCCTGTTAGTGTTGATGTCTTGTTTCCGACCTGGTGGTACATGTAGTATTGTTTCTGTCGACACCTTTACAACATTTCTGACCTCTTCACCCGTGTGTATATCTGCTACAAATTGCCTTTTATAATTGTGGTTTGGGGGGTCCGTCAGCAGCAAGCCTCACTGATCTTGTGCTGATGAAAGATGCACGTTCGGGTGTCACGTGCTGGGTTTCTAGCGCGGTGCACTGAAGGCCGTGACCCGGCCGTATGACCTCACGCGGCCTGAACGGTAATAATGCCGAGTGGCCAGCCATCCATGACGTAATCCGGGGTCTGGGTGCCAGGAGTCATGGCGCTTGGCGGGCTTCGTGTGTACTTGATGTCCAGCATAAGGCAGAACCAGTGCAGCGTATTTATATGTATCGTACTACTGGTCTACTGGTCATACTGACCGTTACTATGCTGGGTGTCACCCTTTGTAATACCTACCTGCGTCACGTCCAGTTCATAATTCTGTGGTTTTTTTTGTTGTTGTTGTTGTTACTTTTTTTGTAGGCAGTAATTGGCAGAGAACAGCAGACATTGCTCAGGTCTGCATCAAATGAAAGTGAATCTATGGATTAGATTTGACAACATATCGGCAAATTTCCGTCTCGCACACTGTAAAGAGTTGATGCATGTAAACACATTACATTCTGTCCGTCTCGCACACTGTAAACAGTTGATGCATGTAAACACATTACATTCTGTCTCAGCCACACAGTCGCAAACCCTTTCATTGATACGGATGTTTTGGGGTGGCCGGTCCATGTGCGTCCCGTATATGGTGACGTGATGGAATCACTGTAGAATAGACTTCTTGAATCGACCTCTGATTATCTGATTGTGTCGTATCACACAGTCTTGTATCAACCTCCTTATCAGATTCAGTGTATCAGACCACAGTCCTATCGATTCCCTTATCAGATTGTTGCAGACCACAGCGGTTTTCTGCCGGCACAGCGGAGTGGAATAAAACTGCTGTGGACGTGAAGTGGGTGGGTATGGGGCATGGCGGAAGTAGTTACAGAAACTGCTGTGGCGGTTTTTCCCGCCAATGAAGTGCAATTTCTAGTCGGCAAACGGTGCCGTGAACTGGATGAGAGAGAGGTTAGCGGCTGTGGACTGTTTGTTGGGTCAATATTGACTAGGGGACAGGCAGTGATTTAAGGCGATGGATTGTTACATCGTTACACAAACCGCATCTGCTTCAAGCTGTATTTACTGGCCGCCCGCCGGCGATGCACAGTAACATTAGAGCGCCGTTTGTTGTATTAAATTATCGTTTGTCGTTACCAGATTAGTTAGGGACGGAATACAGCACACACTCACTGATTCGCGCTGATGGACAAAAAATCGACATCCTAGCGATAAAATCCTGGAGACCCCCCCCCCCCCCCCCTCTCTTTCTCTCTCTCTGTTCTGATTTTGATTTTGGTTTTCCTTGTCGGTAGTCTCTGTGGAGATATTGATTCCACTGTTGTCGGTGTGGGCAGTGGAGCTTGTCGAGTCCTGATTGTGCGTGGTTTCTGTACTGTATGGTGGTACATGTACAAGTATCAAGGAAAGTTTCTGGAGTTTGTTACATGCTGCCTTGAACATCGCCAGCTATGCTGGAAAATCGTGGTAGGATAACCACATTAATTTTGGTGCTGAGGTGGATTGAATTAACAAATGACAAAGCGAGATGTGGCCGCTTGCAGCAACTTCTGGGTGGAACGCTTATTGGCTTTTCTTAAACTTGGCGGAGCGCATATGGGCCTCTCCGATGGCAGCGGATGCCATGTCGGGTTATCATGAACGTATTTGCACATGATCAGCATGAAGGAGAGCAGCTATAACCTCCCGAGATATGCAGCATGGGCGAGATCAGCGACAATCAATCGATACAGAATGGGGTCCATATTTCATTGCGAGACAGGGTGTGTGTTTGTATGTTACACTGACTCATCGGGCAGTCCATTTGTTCCCTGCCTCCATCCACCACACATCGGCCCGATCGCTGTCACCCCGTGAGTCATAGTGGATACACTGATAAAGGAGCGCGTTGGGAGGAACGTGTGGTTGCTAGGGGTTACCCTGGAGACGCCACTTCCAGGCCTCGCTCCGCCCGAAATCTTGCACGGCATTCGGCAGACCTGGTATTGAAAAAACATCGTGACTGACTTTTTCCTTGACTGTAAGAAATGGTGGTGTAAGGGAGAGAGTTACTCTGATACACGTCATAGACCGGCTTTCCGTCTTTGTGTGGTTTTGCAGTTTCTGTCCTTCAGATAGCCGGTTGTTGCTAGCGCGATACAGCCACTCATTGCTCCACGTCTGTCTGTCTGTCTGTCTCTCTCTCTCTCTCTCTCTCTCTCTCTCTCTCTCTCTCTCTCTCTCCGCTCACAGATGGAGTGGTTGATCTCGTCCTGTCTTCCTGTTTGCTGCTTCATACCAAGTAGGTCACGTGACTGTTGTGTCGATCACTAGACACTCACCAGTTATTAAATGTCGCTATGTCCGTTTACACTTAAAGCAAGACTTCCTGTATATAGCACCCACTGGGTCACCGCGCTCTCAGCAAGTTCTTCCAGACGCTGCAAGTCAGTATAGTACGCAACAACCGGAAACACATCGAGCAGCTTGCCGGCGCTTCTTCCTGTTTACCAGCGTAGATGATAGACAAACACTCCCGCCCCCTGACAGCATATTATGAAACGTGGTTTGCTGCCTTTTTTCCTAAGTTCTTCGAAATGCTTTAGATGACTTTTGGTGTCCCGGCATCCATCCCGCTCTGCTGCACACACACACACACACACACACACACACACACACACACACACACACACACACACACACACACACACACACACACACCAAATAAATAAATAAATAAAGTTGAAAAGAAATGGGTATGTGAGTGGCGCTGCACGTCAGATAATAAAGTGTATTATTCTGGTGACTAGCGAACTGAGCTGCTTCCCGCAAGTCATGTGACCGCGGACTATCAGATGACGCTTGAGCCGGCGGAGATCCGTCACGTGACCACTTGTTGACAGACTGCCGATAGAATGCGCCCTGCACTCGAGTGTTGGTAGACTGTAGTAGACACTAGACAGTGATGTGAAATGACTCACGTTCTCACGCCCATCAACATTGTCTGTAGTCTAATCCGGATTTGTGATGACAATACACACACTGATCGACACAATAGATTCTCCGTGTTGGCGTTGCCGGGACAGGTTGTAAAAGTAACTTACTGTAGTTTGGTATGACATCACTCTCGTGCAGGTGTGGAGTTCAATAGTGTTCGTCACTTGCGACGTGTCCTGTGAAAAACCCGTGCAGACATTTCTAGACGTGTGTTTTTGTTGTGCACGTGAAGGGAGTCTGTAGCTAACAGCAAGTAATGTGATGAGTTCAGCAATGCTACAGTCAGCATTGTGATCGTCAGTAGCGCTGCACTTGTTACTGTGGTGTTTGTACAGACAGACGTCAGTGGGATGAATCCCATGCTGGTTGTGACAATGACCTCTACATCAACCACACGTGCACACCGCCAGTACCAGCTGATGCCAGCAAGTGTGTCACGGTGTATTGTATTCAATCGCTTCGTGTCCAGTCTGAAGTGTTGTTGGTTTTAAGCGTTTCACGTCAGTGGCACGAGGAAGATTGTTTTTCTTCATACCGACGGTTCGGCATACTGGAGTTACTTCAGAAGCGAACTGTTCCAGTACAGAAGAGTGGATACATCAACAGTGTAAAAACGTTAGTGGCCGGCGCTGTGACGAGGGCTGTGTGAGTATACGGTGACAGTAGTTGACATCTGTGATACTAGTTGCACTCCGACTGACTTGGTTCTCCGTGGATCGGGCAAGACGTGAGTTTGAGTTTGGTCAGTGGATGCCGCATGAAGGGTGGCGACAACAGGTGGCCAAGACGCGGATAGTAAGTGTTCACGTGTTTTAATTATAGTTTTGCTTGATAATACACAGTAATGACGTTTGTAGGTCATGCAGTGACACGTGAATTGTTGGAAATGATTATTTGCAGAGAGCCACCGTCACTCCAGCTTCCTCCCCTTCACGATGTAAGGGATTGTATTTAACATAAGTATGTTGACACACGGCACTCGTATGATTCCTATATGATAGGTGTAGTGTGTAAGCTGTGGGCTTTGAATGTGAATAAGGTGCTGAGTGCAAACTGAATGTGAATAAGGTGCTGAGTGCAAACTTCACCACAAGACTCGGTCTGCACTATGCAGCGTGTGTGCTGGTAAATGTAACATACATACATCTATAGACGAGCACCAGCAGCAGAGTGGCCCGCTATTGGTGGGTGTGTGCTGGTAAATGTAACATACATCTATAGACGAGCACCAGCAGCAGAGTGGCCCGCTATTGGTGGGTGTGTGCTGGTAAATGTAACATACATCTATAGACGAGCACCAGCAGCAGAGTGGCCCGCTATTGGTGGGTGTGTGCTGGTAAATGTAACATACATACATCTATAGACGAGCACCAGCAGCAGAGTGGCCCGCTATTGGTGGGTGTGTGCTGGTAAATGTAACATACATACATCTATAGACGAGCACCAGCAGCAGAGTGGCCCGCTATTGGTGGGTGTGTGCTGGTAAATGTAACATACATCTATAGACGAGCACCAGCAGCAGAGTGGCCCGCTATTGGTGGGTGTGTGCTGGTAAATGTAACATACATCTATAGACGAGCACCAGCAGCAGAGTGGCCCGCTATTGGTGGGTGTGTGCTGGTAAATGTAACATACATACATCTATAGACGAGCACCAGCAGCAGAGTGGCCCGCTATTGGTGGGTGTGTGCTGGTAAATGTAACATACATACATCTATAGACGAGCACCAGCAGCAGAGTGGCCCGCTATTGGTGGGTGTGTGCTGGTAAATGTAACATACATACATCTATAGACGAGCACCAGCAGCAGAGTGGCCCGCTATTGGTGGGTGTGTGCTGGTAAATGTAACATACATACATCTATAGACGAGCACCAGCAGCAGAGTGGCCCGCTATTGGTGGGTGTGTCAATGTTGAGAGAAACGTGACACTCTCTACACAGCTCTTGTGTTCATTGGGCTGCAGTCGAGTTCTCAGTGAGACGATTGCATAGTGCAGTGTAGAGTGGGTTACAGAGAGGGAGAGAGAGAGAGAGAGAGCAATAAGGTCAACAGAGTGATTGCCTTGTAGTTGTACAGCTGGTGTGTCAAGCGGTCAGCCTCGTTATTGAGTGGACCTGTATTGGCCACTTGTACAGAGCGAGAGAAAGGTCAGTTACCATGCCGGCTACAGCTTCAAACACTTGCCTGTCAACGGAACAACTGCGACGTGGCGTAGTTGGGGGGAAAGGGGGCTACTGCCAGTGCCAATATGTTAACTGTGGCTTAATCGCAGGGATGCAGTTAAAATAAATAAGTTTGTGCACCGTTGGATAGATCATGTTTTGTGATCGGCGAAACATTGCCAGAAATCTCCATTCCAGAGGAAGCTGTCAGGCTGTCTCAGTGAGATAGTCGCTGAAGTATTGCATTTGCGATGTTAACCAGCCGGCTTTTCCTCAGTTTCTCAATGGACTACAAGTTGACTTGGGTGCTGATGTTATGTAGCGGTATGTGTGAAATCTGTACGTGGAGTGAGACCAGCTGTACACTATCACCATGCCGAGCTCCCTAGGTTGTGTAACGTGAGTGATGGCGGGCTGTCTGTCTTAATTAGGCCAATTACTGATCGTGCTCCAGCACGCTGATACGCCACGACCCTTCATTCTTCACCATTCTCTCTATCAGCGCCATGTCACAAGTGTAACACACCGCTCTGGCTGAACACTTGGGTAACATCATCATCATCATCATCATCATCATCATCATCGTCGTGCCAGACGGTCAAATGTCACATAGCGATAGATACACGGAGCGGTGCCGGAGTGGAGATCCTCTCTCCTGTATGCGTGACATCTCCATCAGTAAGTCTCGCTGCAGGTCTCGTATTTCCTCGTGTGACGTCACGTGATCTGGTAGAGGCTATCATGCCGGTAAGTGCTTGGCATTTGCTGGCAATAGGGACCTGGCCACGTTATGGAAAATTAATGTGCGCGACATTCCCATCAATCGGCGTTAGATGATGGACATTACAGATTCCCCTGCGTGTGTGTGTGTGTGTGTGTGTGTGTGTGTGTGTGTGTGTGTGGGGTGTGTGTGTGTGTGTGGTGTGTGTGTGTGTGTGTGTGTGTGGTGTGTGTGTGTGTGGTGTGTGTGGTGTGTGTGTGTGTGTGTGTGTGGTGTGTGTGTGTGTGTGTGTGTGTGTGTGTGTGTGTGTGTGTGTGTGTGTGTGTGTGTGTTGATTCAGCTTGCCAGTGTATTGGTCGTGTATTTCCGTCCCTCCCCGTGCAAACAAACGCACCTCGGAAACAGTAGAGATATGAAGTATGGTGCTGAATGAACTAGTGAAGTCAGAGAAAGAGTCGATCGATGTGTTAATCATCCATTACTGGCGTGAGACCCCCCTCCCTCCCCCCCCCGTCACTCTCTCTCTCTCTTCCTCTCGCTCTCTCCCTGTAGCTGTAGAGTGTGGGGCCAGCGTAACCTGGAGCACTTTACAAACACAATTTGCTGATTATTCCCCGGTGCCGAGTTGTAGTGTAGCTGGCACCAGACTTACACTTCCCTACGACCTCCCTTTACCGCACGCCGCCTACAGACGCCGGTACAGGTAGACGGAGTATTTTGGGGGCATACCCCGCCCGGGCAGGTGTATATGTGTGTGTGTGTGTCTTACCTGGCTTACCTGACCACACCACTGACTTCTGTCACAACAATCGCCGCTTATGTCCGACACACCTGGCCAGGTGTAAACAGGTAAGGCCACTCGCCTTCCTGCAACTCCGGCACTGGGTGCCAGGCCGGCGTTGTGAGGTACAGGTACATTATACTGTAGTGTAGTCTACATACAGTTCCCTCGTGATGGGCCAGACAGCGTGGTCCGTGTGTGACTGTAGAACCAGCCGGAGTCTGTAATTATCGTTCTTGTTTTATCGGAGTACCATACGTGTCCTTGCTATCGGTGCCACAGTGAGTATTCTGCGAGTATTTGCTAACAGTAATATCCGTTACATCCTGCGCATACTGTACGCGCATAAACGTTGCGTTTGACGTAAGATGCTGACGTAATTCCCGTCTCGGTGAGATACAGTGTATGACAAAACTCTGTAATGAGCATCCCGTGTATAAACATAACCCTAGTCTTGCTGAATTAATTTGCCGTAAGCTGAAAGCGCCATACAGGTAGTCCGGAATATTCCGGGGTCAGCCAAGGCGTCCTTTACTGTGCAGCACATGGTCATGTTGAGTAGGTAGTGTATTTACTTACCTGTCTAGTCGACTTGCAGACAGTGGTTGTATTACAGGGAATATTAACGTGTAATTAGTTGAGGAACCCGAGTCGCTGGATACTCGGTGTCATGGCGTGCTGTATCGTTTGTCGTCGATCGCTGAGAATTATCCGTTCCGGACAGTTGTCAGACTGAGGTTCACGACACTCGGCAGACGGTTTTGTTCGAACAAATATATATCAAAAGCACGCTCCGGAAAAAGTAGGGCAAAGGCGCATGTCACACTAAACACGGAAAAATACCATGTTTGTTGTTTGTTCGGACTGAAAACACTTCCATGTGACATTGGCCTAAGGTTTTGACGAAGGTTAGTATGATAAACTGTTCTGTGATGGTTGATTTATCAGTTACCTGTGTGTGTGTGTGTGTGTGTGTGTGTGTGTGTGTGTGTGTGTGTGTGTGTGTGTGTGTGTGTGTGTGTGTGTGTGTGTGCTTTTTTGAAGGTTTTTGTTGTGGAGAGGGGAAGGGGGGGGGGCAGTTGGTGAATGTATTGGCAGCTCAGTTTTCCATATAACTGGCGCAGCTGGTGTGAAGCCGGTAAGGGGGGGGGGGGGGGGCAGTTGGTGAATGTATTGGCAGCTCAGTTTTCCATATAACTGGCGCAGCTGGTGTGAAGCCGGTAAGGGGGGGCAGTTGGTGAATGTATTGGCAGCTCAGTTTTCCATATAACTGGCGCAGCTGGTGTGAAGCCGGTAAGGGGGGGCAGTTGGTGAATGTATTGGCAGCTCAGTTTTCCATATAACTGGCGCAGCTGGTGTGAAGCCGGTAAGGGGGGGGGGGAAGTTGGTGAATGTATTGGCAGCTCAGTTTTCCATATAACTGGCGCAGCTGGTGTGAAGCCGGTAAGGGGGGGGGGGGGGGGCAGTTGGTGAATGTATTGGCAGCTCAGTTTTCCATATAACTGGCGCAGCTGGTGTGAAGCCGGTAAGGGGGGGGGGGGGCGGTTGGTGAATGTATTGGCAGCTCAGTTTTCCATATAACTGGCGCAGCTGGTGTGAAGCCGGTAAGGGGGGGGGGGGGCAGTTGGTGAATGTATTGGCAGCTCAGTTTTCCATATAACTGGCGCAGCTGGTGTGAAGCCGGTAAGGGGGGGGCGGTTGGTGAATGTATTGGCAGCTCAGTTTTCCATATAACTGGCGCAGCTGGTGTGAAGCCGGTAAGGGGGGGGCGGTTGGTGAATGTATTGGCAGCTCAGTTTGCCATATAACTGGCGCAGCTGGTGTGAAGCCGCTAAGGGGGGGGGGCGGTTGGTGAATGTATTGGCAGCTCAGTTTTCCATATAACTGGCGCAGCTGGTGTGAAGCCGGTAAGGGGGGGGGGGGGGGGCGGTTGGTGAATGTATTGGCAGCTCAGTTTTCCATATAACTGGCGCAGCTGGTGTGAAGCCGGTAAGGGGGGGGGGGGGCGGTTGGTGAATGTATTGGCAGCTCAGTTTTCCATATAACTGGCGCAGCTGGTGCGAAGCCGGTAAGGGGGGGGGGGGGGGGGCGGTTGGTGAATGTATTGGCAGCTCAGTTTTCCATATAACTGGCGCAGCTGGTGTGAAGCCGGTAAGGGGGGGGCGGTTGGTGAATGTATTGGCAGCTCAGTTTGCCATATAACTGGCGCAGCTGGTGTGAAGCCGGTAAGGGGGGGGGGGGGGGCGGTTGGTGAATGTATTGGCAGCTCAGTTTGCCATATAACTGGCGCAGCTGGTGTGAAGCCGGTAAGGGGGGGGGGGCGGTTGGTGAATGTATTGGCAGCTCAGTTTGCCATATAACTGGCGCAGCTGGTGGGAAGCCGGTAAGGGGGGGGCGGTTGGTGAATGTATTGGCAGCTCAGTTTGCCATATAACTGGTGCAGCTGGTGTGAAGCCGGTAAGGGGGGGGGGGGTTGGTGAATGTATTGGCAGCTCAGTTTGCCATATAACTGGCGCAGCTGGTGTGAAGCCGGTAAGGGGGGGGGGGGCGGTTGGTGAATGTATTGGCAGCTCAGTTCTCCATATAACTGGCGCAGCTGGTGTGAAGCCGGTAAGGGGGGGGGGGGGCGGTTGGTGAATGTATTGGCAGCTCAGTTTGCCATATAACTGGCGCAGCTGGTGTGAAGCCGGTAAGGGGGGGGGGGGCGGTTGGTGAATGTATTGGCAGCTCAGTTTGCCATATAACTGGCGCAGCTGGTGTGAAGCCGGTAAGGGGGGGGGGGGCGGTTGGTGAATGTATTGGCAGCTCAGTTTGCCATATAACTGGCGCAGCTGGTGTGAAGCCGGTAAGGGGGGGGCGGTTGGTGAATGTATTGGCAGCTCAGTTTGCCATATAACTGGCGCAGCTGGTGTGAAGCCGGTAAGGGGGGGCGGTTGATGAATGTATTGGCAGCTCAGTTTTCCATATAACTGGCGCAGCTGGTGTGAAGCCGGTAAGGGGGGGCGGTTGGTGAATGTATTGGCAGCTCAGTTTTCCATATAACTGGCGCAGCTGGTGTGAAGCCGGTAAGGGGGGGGGGGGGCGGTTGGTGAATGTATTGGCAGCTCAGTTTTCCATATAACTGGCGCAGCTGGTGTGAAGCCGGTAAGGGGGGGGCGGTTGGTGAATGTATTGGCAGCTCAGTTTTCCATATAACTGACGCAGCTGGTGTGAAGCCGGTAAGGGGGGGCGGTTGGTGAATGTATTGGCAGCTCAGTTTTCCATATAACTGGCGCAGCTGGTGTGAAGCCGGTAAGGGGGGGCAGTTGGTGAATGTATTGGCAGCTCAGTTTTCCATATAACTGGCGCAGCTGGTGTGAACCCCGGTAAGGGGGGGCAGTTGGTGAATGTATTGGCAGCTCAGTTTTCCATATAACTGGCGCAGCTGGTGTGAAGCCGGTAAGGGGGGGGGGGGGGAGGGGCAGTTGGTGAATGTATTGGCAGCTCAGTTTTCCATATAACTGGCGCAGCTGGTGTGAAGCCGGTAAGGGGGGGGGGCAGTTGGTGAATGTATTGGCAGCTCAGTTTTCCATATAACTGGCGCAGCTGGTGTGAAGCCGGTGTAGGATCCGGTCCGGTCCCCCCTCTGAAGTAGTCCCCCGGGGGACCAATTCGTGGCAAAAACTGCTCTATAATGGTCCCCCCCTTAGACATCCAGCCTCGTTTTCGACTGGTCCCCCTGGGCGATTTTGGTCCCCCCTCGCATCCAAAATAGGCCCCCTCTCGAACTGGTCCCCCTCTTTTCTAATCAATGTAGAGCTATGTCAGTATTTATTTTTAACTTTATTGTTATAGTGTGTGTCAACTCAGTAAAAAAAACGTGACTCTGGATCTCTCTCACTCTCTCTCTCTCTCTCTCGCCCCCCACACTTTCTCTCCTCCCCCCATCTCTCAACACACACACACACACACATTATGCACGCACGCACGCACGCGTGCACACTCACTCACGCACGCACGCATGGCAAACACACACACACACACACACACACACACACACACACACACACACACACACACACACACCTCTTTCGTTATATGTATAATTATTTTCATTTTTGTACAGAAATGTTATTCAAGATGATCTTGAACTGGGTCAAGGTTACAGTGTCAAATCTAAACTTTTAAAAGTGATTTAACTTCGTAGATTTGCCGTTCTATGTAGCCTATACTTTTGTTTTTTATTTTCTCTTTTCTTTTCTTTTTTGTGGGATGAGAAAACGGTCGCCACTAAAAAACAAAAGTATAGGCTACATAGAACGGCAAATCTACGAAGTTACATCACTTTTAAAAGTTTAGATTTGTTTTCTCTTTTCTTTTTCTTTTTTGTGGGATGAGGAAAACGGTCGCCACGCTTCTTGACACGTCACGTGACTCGTGTCAAACATGCCTATAATTATAAATGGTCGCCACGCTTCTTGACACGTCACGTGACTCGTGTCAAACATGCCTATAATTATAAGTACACGGCAATTCATTCCGTCAGCCAGTCTTCGTTTTTCATTGACTATCATCATGGACGACACTCTGTATGATAACGTGTTGAACTATTTGAACTAGAGAGGCAAAAGCCTCCACGGCTCCCTTGTGACAGGGGTCAAGGTCATTCAAAAGAGTATGTTGTAAATTTCTTATCAGTATCTATCATCAAGCCAAGTAAGGTGTCTCTGGTGTTCTTAGTTCCTGGCAATGTTACACTTTTTTCCCAAAACTGACTATATGGCCTTGACCTTGGTCAAGGTCATTCAAATAAGATATCAATGTCTATCATTACACCAAGTTGGATGCCTCTAGTACTTGTAGTTTCTCCAAAAACAGTAGTATTGAAATTCACAACAGACAGCTTTACTGACCTTGACCTTGAGTCAAGGTCATTTAAGTGGTATGGATATATTGGTCTTATCAATGTCTATTAGCATGCCAAGTTTGGCGCCTCTGCTGTTTGTTGTTTCTGAGAAAATGCCAATGTTACGGTTTCACAGAAATAGCTTGTACGGCCTTGACCTTGACACAAGGCTACTGAATACATGTATATCTGTAAAGTTCTTATCAATGTCTATCACCATGTAAAGTTTAAAACCTCTGGTTTATGTAGATTCCGAGAAAATGCCAATGCAAAATTTTAAAACAGACAGCTTTAGTGACCTTGACCTTTAGTCAAGGTTATTCAACATGATATAATTTTAAAGGTCTTACGGCTGTCTATAGGCATGCCAAATTTGGTGCCTCTGCTTTTCGTAGATTCTGAGAAAATGCCCATGTTAAGGTTTACTGTGGAAATGCGGTAAATAGCTTGTATAGCCTTGACCTTGACGCAAGGCCATTGAATACATGTACATCTGTAAAGTTCTAATCAATGTCTATCATCATGCAAAGTTTAAAACCTCCCATTTTTGTAGATTCCAAGAAAATGCCAATGCAAAATTGTCAAACAAACAGCTTTAGTGACCTTGACCTTCAGTCAAGGTCATTCAAGATGATATATTTGAAAGGTCTTATGGTTGTCTATCAGCATGCCAAGTTTGGTGCCTGTGCTTTTTTTTAGATTCTGAGAAAATGCCAATGTTAAGGTTTTCTACGGAAATGCGGAAAATAGCTTTGTCTGACCTTGACCTTCACACAAGGCCATTAAATACATGTATATCTGTAAAGTTCTTATCAATGTCTAACATCATGCAAAGTTGAAAACCTTTGGTATTTGTAGACTCCAAGAAAATGCCAATGTAAATTTTCAAACAGACAGCTTTACTGACCTTGACCTTGAGTCAAGGTCATTCAAAATGATCTATTTTGAAAGGTCTTATGGCTGTCTATCGGCATGCCAAGTTTGGTGACTCTGCTGTTTGTAGATTCTTAGAAAATGCCAATGTTAAGGTTTACTGCGGACACACAGACAGACAGACAGACACACACACAGACAGACGACGGAGGGTTATAACATAGACTCCCATTGTTACACAAGGGAGCCAAAAATGGCACTTACCCTCTGACCGCGAAAGGGGAAAACCGTGATGTGACTAAAGTTAAATACTGACATAGCTCTACATTGGTTAGAAAAGAGGGGGACCAGTTCGAGAGGGGGCCTATTTTGGATGCGAGGGGGGATCAAAATCGCCCAGGGGGACCAGTCGAAAACGAGGCTGGATGTCTAAGGGGGGACCATTATAGAGCAGTTTTTGCCACGGATTGGTCCCCTGGGGGACTACTTCAGAGGGGGGACCGGACCGGATGCCTACACCGGTAAGGGGGGGGGGGGGGCAGTTGGTGAATGTATTGGCAGCTCAGTTTTCCATATAACTGGCGCAGCTGGTGTGAAGCCGGTAAGGGGGGGCAGTTGGTGAATGTATTGGCAGCTCAGTTTTCTATATAACTGGCGCAGCTGGTGGGAAGCCGGTAAGGGGGGGCAGTTGGTGAATGTATTGGCAGCTCAGTTTTCCATATAACTGGCGCAGCTGGTGTGAAGCCGGTAAGGGGGGGGGGGGGGCAGTTGGTGAATGTATTGGCAGCTCAGTTTCCATATAACTGGCGCAGCTGGTGTGAAGCCGGTAAGGGGGGGGGGGGGGGGCAGTTGGTGAATGTATTGGCAGCTCAGTTTTCCATATAACTGGCGCAGCTGGTGTGAAGCCGGTAAGGGGGGGCAGTGGTGAATGTATTGGCAGCTCAGTTTTCCATATAACTGGCGCAGCTGGTGTGAAGCCGGTAAGGGGGGGGGGGGGGGCGGTTGGTGAATGTATTGGCAGCTCAGTTTTCCATATAACTGGCGCAGCTGGTGTGAAGCCGGTAAGGGGGGGGCAGTTGGTGAATGTATTGGCAGCTCAGTTTTCCATATAACTGGCGCAGCTGGTGTGAAGCCGGTAAGGGGGGGGGGGGCCAGTTGGTGAATGTATTGGCAGCTCAGTTTGCCATATAACTGGCGCAGCTGGTGTGAAGCCGGTAAGGGGGGGGGGGGCAGTTGGTGAATGTATTGGCAGCTCAGTTTTCCATATAACTGACGCAGCTGGTGTGAAGCCGGTAAGGGGGGGGGGGGGCAGTTGGTGAATGTATTGGCAGCTCAGTTTTCCATATAACCGGCGCAGCTGGTGTGAAGCCGGTAAGGGGGGGCGGTTGGTGAATGTATTGGCAGCTCAGTTTGCCATATAACTGGCGCAGCTGGTGTGAAGCCGGTAAGGGGGGGCGGTTGGTGAATGTATTGGCAGCTCAGTTTTCCATATAACTGGCGCAGCTGGTGTGAAGCCGGTGTTTGTTTTCAAGTCATTTAGCGTTTGTCAAGCTCAGCATGGTTAGCGAATTTGTGAGGTTATGATTGATGTTTGTTACGTGTTCGTTGTGATGGAAGAGAAAATCGTGTCGTGGTCGTGTCGTGGGTCGTGTCCTGGGTCGTGTCGTGTCGTGTCGTGTCGTGTGTGCACTTTGTAACAATGCGTTAGTGTGTAGGATTGGCCAGAAGGGACCGAGTGTTTAGCGTGTTGTGTAGTGAGAGGAAGATCCGTTCACACCCCGCTAAGTCGGCCAGCACTGATTGGACACTGACACTGGTTGACGGCCGCCAGCAGATGGTTTGGGAGGTGCGGACCGGAGATGATAAGGGGGAGGGGGGGGGGGGACCGACGGAGAATGTGTCATGCAATTATAATACACACGAAGTGGAAGTGTGTGTTTTTGTTCATTAGGGGTGTGTGTGTGTGTGTGTGTGTGTGTGTGTGTGTGTGTGTGTGTGTGTGTGTGTGTGTGTGTGTGTGTGTGTGTTTTGGGGGGAGGGGGACAGTGAGGGTGGCGGAGAATGGGAGAAAGGGAGGGGAGAGCCGGCTGCTTGTATTGTCCCTGTTAAGGTGTGAAGGAGTATTAAACGTGTGCTAGGCGTGAAGGGGGACTGTAGGGTTTCGGTGAACACGGTCTGTGAAGCAAACGGGCAAGTGAAGGGGAAAATAGTTGAGCAAGGTGAGAAGTGACGGGAAGCCCGGTCTACCTGACATACACCTACAGGTACAGCTACAGGTGGGTTGGATCGCCACAGGTCGCCAGCAGTCACTCTCTACAACACGGCTGTGAAGTGAAGAGAAAGTTACAGTGTGATTTTTATTTATTTATTTATTTATTTTTATTTATTTATTTATTTTTTTATTTTTTATTTTATTTTATTTTTTTTTGGGGGGGGGGGGGGGGCACGTGGCGGATATTGCCTGTGACTGTTAGGTTGACTGTAGGTAAAGGTGTTCATCCCGTAGTGGTGATCACACCGCTGGCATCTCGCTGGCATAATTATACGTTGATCGAACTTTGGTCGAGGGCTGTCTTGTGCACTTCCTGTCTTCATACGCCGATCCTGGCTGTTGTACTTTAGCGTGCATTCCTGTGGATGATAGTTAACTGGCTTCGTTGTTTTGCTCCATGCAAACGTTGCAGACTTGGGAGACGTTCCCTGCAGCGTGATGGAGTATCTGTTGCACGTGTAACATTCTCCTGCCAACCACCGACCTTCTGACGGGCACACTGCAGCAGGTAAACTACCGTAATGCTTTTGACGTCACGAGAGTCGGGCACAGAATTCTGCACACTTATTGATTACCGGTGATCTTTCACTTCAAGCTGCTGGCGTTATGACGTTAGTATTCCAGCTCGTGACAATGTAGAGAATTGCGTTGGTTGTGTTTATCATGCGGCAGAAACTCGGGTTATTTAGGGAACTGAATATTCTGTTCGTTAAACTGTGCTACAGCAACTTGTCATTTCTGCGGGTATGTGTTGCTGGTGACGTGTACTGGCAGCGGATGGTGGAGAGAAGCGGTCATACAACACCACGTCCCGCACCTCAAGACGGACACGCTATTGTCGTGCGTCCCTTGTCAGTGGTGGGTTATGTGATACGGGGGACGAGGAGGAAGAAAAGTATTAAATAACCGTCACGTGGTCCACTTTCCCTTTCAACGGTCGTGTGGTGCTGGGTGGTGTCAGGCTGTCTGTTGTGACCGGTTACTGTACAGTAGTTAGTGTGTTGTCACTCCTTCACGGAGTGTTGATTATCACAGTCACCGTGACACGCCGGGCGTCGTCCTGTAATCAGCAACAGTCATACAGGAGAGACAAGACTAGAGTGTCCACTGTACCAATTTCGTCTCCAGACGTTGAGTAGTTCATGTAGAAAGAGACAGATTGTATAAATCATCTGCAGCCGGCATTCATTGATCTGTTACTGACTTCCGGTGTCCTACAGGTGGGTGTAGTATCATTGATGATGTTACCTGGCGGTGCACGGTGCACGTGAGTTGGCAGGTCAGTCATCCGTGTCATCATCTGGAGATCATCACTGACGTGTTTTCCGCTCCTCTCGTCTCCTGGCTGTCAGTCCTGTTCCGGTCACTTAGTGCCCACATCCTGGCTGCCAGTCCTGTTCCGGTCACTTAGTGCCCACATCCTGGCTGTCAGTCCTGTTCCGGTCACTTAGTGCCCACATCCTGGCTGTCAGTCCTGTTCCGGTCACTTAGTGCCCACATCCTGGCTGCCAGTCCTGTTCCGGTCACTTAGTGCCCACATCCTGGCGCCAGTCCTGTTCCGGTCACTTAGTGCCCACATCCTGGCTGTCAGTCCTGTTCCGGTCACTTAGTGCCCACATCCTGGTTGCCAGTCCTGTTCCGGTCACTTAGTGCCCACATCCTGGTTGCCAGTCCTGTTCCGGTCACTTAGTGCCCACATCCTGGCTGCCAGTCCTGTTCCGGTCACTTAGTGCCCACATCCTGGCTGTCAGTCCTGTTCCGGTCACTTAGTGCCCACATCCTGGCTGCCAGTCCTGTTCCGGTCACTTAGTGCCACATCCTGGCTGCCAGTCCTGTTCCGGTCACTTAGTGCCCACATCCTGGCTGCCAGTCCTGTTCCGGTCACTTAGTGCCCACATCCCTGGCTGCCAGTCCTGTTCCGGTCACTTAGTGCCCACATCCTGGCTGCCAGTCCTGTTCCGGTCACTTAGTGCCCACATCCTGGCTGTCAGTCCTGTTCCGGTCACTTAGTGCCCACATCCTGGCTGTCAGTCCTGTTCCGGTCACTTAGTGCCCACATCCACTTAGTGCCCACATCCACTTAGTGCCCACATCCTGGCTGTCAGTCCTGTTCCGGTCACTTAGTGCCCACATCCTGGTTGTCAGTCCTGTTCCGGTCACTTAGTGCCCACATCCTGGTTGTCAGTCCTGTTCGGTCACTTAGTGCCCACATCCTGGTTGTCAGTCCTGTTCCGGTCACTTAGTGCCCACATCCTGGCTGTCAGTCCTGTTCCGGTCACTTAGTGCCCACATCCTGGCTGTCAGTCCTGTTCCGGTCACTTAGTGCCCACATCCTGGCTGTCAGTCCTGTTCCGGTCACTTAGTGCCCACATCCACTTAGTGCCCCATCCACTTAGTGCCCACATCCTGGCTGTCAGTCCGTTCCGGTCACTTAGTGCCCACATCCTGGTTGTCAGTCCTGTTCCGGTCACTTAGTGCCCACATCCTGGCTGTCAGTCCTGTTCCGGTCACTTAGTGCCCACATCCTGGCTGTCAGTCCTGTTCCGGTCACTTAGTGCCCACATCCTGGCTGTCAGTCCTGTTCCGGTCACTTAGTGCCCACATCCTGGCTGTCAGTCCTGTTCCGGTCACTTAGTGCCCACATCCACTTAGTGCCCACATCCACTTAGTGCCCACATCCACTTAGTGCCCACATCCACTTAGTGCCCACATCCTCATGTCTTCCTGGTTCCTTACAATTTGGGATAATCAGCTTCCTGGGTCGAAGGGTGAAGGGGGAGTTTTTGGGGAGGGGGGGGGGAGGTCAGCTGTGAAGAGGTGAGGCCGTAGTAACAGTCCGTGTGTGTGTGTGTGTGTGTGTGTGTGTGTGTGTGAGAGAGAGAGAGGGGGGAAGGTGTGTGTTGAGAGGGATAAAACAGGCGTTTGCGATAGTTGTCTGATGACATGTTCAGTACATTGTTGACATAGTTGTCGGCTGGTTTGCACCGTTTTGCACATTCCTGAAGCAGGAAGACTGTGCAGCCTCTATAGGTGAGGAATGTGGAAAGGGAAGCGACTGTAGAGTTGAAGCTGATGGCGGTTGTCTGCCCTCTTACTGTTTTGCTGTTCCTTGGCCGACACTGTTTTTAACCAGCCCGAGTGTTGGCAGACGTGTGTAGCCTGTTACAGGCACTTGATTGTTTTTACAGGAAACTCTTTTGTACGTCGGCCCGCTGGCTCCCTGGTGTTACGTCGCTCATACACACATTCGGCACGTGCTGCTCCACAAACGACTCTCTCTTGACCTCATCAGTAAACCTCCAGCTCCCGGAATAGTGTTTCTCCGCTCCCCCCCCCCCCCCCCCCCCCCCCCCCCCCCCCCCCCCCCCCCCCCCCCCCCCCCCCCCCCCCCCCCCCCCCCCCCCCCCCCCCCCCCCCCCCCCCAGTAAAAAAAAGGTTGAAGAAACTGGAGTAATTGGCTGAGTTGAGAGGAAGGGGGTAAAGGGGACTGGGGGAGGGGTGAGGGCGGGGGGCGGGGGGGCATTGTAGAGCCGCAAGCGACTTGGGAAAACTGTTGCTGTTACGTAAGTCGTGTGTTAGGTCCACTGAAGGGGAAGCAGGCCTTTGTTGAACCCGTTGTTATTGAGGTTTGTATGTCTCTCCATGTTTCTTATAGCTGATTGCGGCTTCACCGGCTGTGGCAGCCAGCGGCCACTACTATTCTGTCTGTATGGTTGGCATCAGTGTTTAAATGTGCGTGTATACACAACTCAGTAACGCACAGATGTACGTGTACATGCATCACAAACACGGTTAGGGTTAAGGTCACGCGTCAGTATGAACGTACAGGGAGTGCACTGGCCCCCGATCTGTCTTGTTTCATGTGAGCAGGCTGCTGGATCCTGTGTGTTGTTTTGTTTTTTTTCACGGTATCAACACCTGTCTTCCCTGTTCCCTTTACCTGAACTCGTCATTAACACGGCTCCACCTTTCTCAGCTACACCTGTATCTAGCGTCTATACTTGTCTCAGCCCCCTCCCTCCCTCCCCGCCAGTCTGGCATTGCACCTGTCGCATGGTACTGGTTGTAGCTCAGGTGGAACTGTAACGTGTCACTCCAACCTTCCTCACCTCTCTTCACCTTTTTATGTATCTCCTTATACTTTACCTGACCCCATCATACCTGCCCTGCCCCGCCTCACGTGCTGCTCTTGTTACGCTCATTTCTCCTTTCATCCGCACTAAGTGGAGTTAAATAGCGGTAGTAACAAAGTTCATAGTTCTCCCCCCCCCCCCCCACGCACCTCCCCCCACCACTGACCACACTTTCCGGTAGTCTTGCGTCATCACGCCAACCTGATCTGGAGACGGCGCTGTACTGTTGCAGAAGCCGGTCACGGTGTGGGAACGGTTGAAAGTGAAGAGCAAAACTGAGTAAGGGGAAAGGGGGAGGGGGAGGGAGGGAGGAGGGGTTGAAGCTGAGCAGTGTTGTGGCGAGATGTACCCCGGTTACTGATGCCACAACCCGGCGCCGCCTGACTTGCTGACATTCACTGTGGGCGCTGTGGATAGTTGTCTGACAGAAGCCAGTTTTATGTCTTTTTCTTCTAGTTTTGCCGCAGTAACGGCTGTGGTGTGGTTTTCCCATCCCGGCCTTTTCCCCTGGCTACTTGCGTCATGAAACTAATCTGGGCCTGCCTTTTACTTTTCTTGTAAGAAGGAATTCGAAAAAGAGAAATGGGGGGGGGGGGGGCATTTAAAAAAAAGAAAAAAGTTTAGCGCACAGTGTGTGTGTGTGTGTGTGTGGTGTTGTGTGTGTGTGTGTGTGTGTGTGTGTGTGTGTGTGATCGTTTTAGTCATTTTTCTTGGCATGAAAAAGCAATGATCATAGATGGGGAAATTTTAACTCGATACAGGTATCAGTGTTGAACACAAGACGGTTCACTCAGTCATTTCATCTGAGAAACACTGAGCCTATTCAGGCCAAACCTCATCCCGAATAATTCAACTCAAAACTGAGGTACCCTGCATGCTGTGTAAACGGACAACACGTGATTCTTCGACGGGCTGGTGGTGAACTGTGTTAGTGAGTAAAATCAGTCTCGCTGTATCAGTCAGTTAATCCAAGCAACTCATGGATCAGTCTGCCAGTGAATCAGAGAGACCATGATGTTGGCAACATTTACACTTTCCCTTACTGTCGTAGTTTGCTCTCTGGTCAGTCGCGTCTGTGGTTTGTGGCAGACACATTAGGAGAGGGAGAAAAAAACAAACAGAGTAGCTGTGTATATGAAGAAAGTGTAGTCAGTGTCGGCGTTTTCTCCATCAGTGTCAGCGGCGGTGGTTTTCCCTCAGTTTCCAATCGGTCTGACGCCCGGGCTGTAAACTTAGCGTATGGAATGCCGGCAGTAGGCACTCAGTGTGGAGAACAGATAGAGCGGTCACTCAACACGCGCTACACTACACTGCTTAGAGGCCTTCATCTTCACAGTAGTGTGAGTGCCGCCCTTACAAGTGGCTGTTCCCCTCAGTGATGAAAGTGTGTGAGAGAAGTGGACAAATGGTACCACGCATTCTGTGCAGCAGATAAATGTACCATAGTCACGTCTTGGATGAGAGTGAAACATGACACTTGCCCCCAACGACATGCACCACTGTACTAAGTCATTTGGGGCCTTATGCACGGAGACAAACCAGGACAAGTCCGAGGAGGCTAACCTGACCAAGTTGATGCTAAAAGTCTGACGAGACGCACAACTTGAGCAGAGGTTAAGACGAATCTGTGACTATTTCAGCGGTGAAACAGTATTGATAGTCCCCACGTAATACAAATACATCTGAGATTAGAACTAAGTGTCAGACTAGTCTAGTCCTCTTCATGCGTCACACCCCAGTTTACCTGGTGCCTGGACTAGCGCTAGTCACGGTTCTTTACCAACGCATCCTGGTCGTTTGTTCTGTTGACACGTCAGTCCCTGTACTCATGGACTTGCTGCAGTTACTGACGGTTCTCCGTTATGGGGAATGTTCATCTGACAGTACCACCTGCCGTTTCTTACGTGGATGTCAGACTGGACTGACACTGAAATGTTTGTGTTGTGTATATATATGTCTATGCTCGGTTGACAGCACTGTGTCTATGTGTGTCTATGTGTGTGTGCAGGTTTACTACGAGGCTCGACACCGGGCGGCCCACGTAACGTGGTCTCCCAGATCTGTGAGAATGTGACCGTGAAGACAGTTCGCTCCAAGCGCCGCTCCACCCCCTCCACTATCGTCACCTTTGACCCGCTGATGGAGCGCGAGGAGGACCGGGACGTCGTGGACGCGGAGCGCGTGATCGACGAGATCGACTTGATGACGGGGCCTGAGGAAGGGGGGACAACCACGGGCAGGGAGCGGGACAGTCACAAGGGAGATGACTTTGATGACTCGGAGGAATGGGCCAAGGTGTGTACTGGCAGTATGGTGGAAATCATGATCTCGATGAGCTTGTAAGGTTCTAAAGTATCGCAAATTTACTTCCAATTTTTGATGTCTTGTTTTGCCTTTATTTCCACAAACCTTTTCTCTGGACCTCTGAAAGTTAAGAAAGATTCTTACAAGATGTGAGGGGAGCGGGATAGCCGAACGGTAGAGTGCTGAACTCCCAGTGCTCGGGTCGTGAGTTCGAATCCCGAGTAAGGCCAAATATTTGTTGGCCTTTTTCTTGATGTCACGTCTTTGAAATCACCCTTACGTGGTGGAAAAGGATGTTTAACTTCCAAACACCCACCCACCTTACAAGATGTGATGAATTGAACTTGATGTTAGTGACTTGGTAAACTAAACAAAAATTACAGAATGTGTGAAGGGTTTTTGCTATTTCAGACTGCGAATGCCCATTAAAATGTTTTCCCTGACAGGCTGTTTGTGTAACGGACGTGGGCCCGCATGTAAAAGTTGGGGTTAGGGAGTCCAACCCCGGGTTAGAGTGTAACCTCGAACTAAACTATCTCTAGGGTTAAATTTTCTGTTGTTTTTTGTTTTAAATCAGGAAGCGGGTACATTACAGCAAGGTGCCTGTGCCGTTATAGAAGGATTTTTGTCTTTCTTTCTTTGCTTCCTTTTTTATTTGATTTTGTTTTGGGGTTTCTTTTGTCCTAGTTTGGGTTAGGCCGGTAGCCGTGGTTAAATTAGCCTGGTGTTTAACACACGGGCCCAGGGACCTGGGTGGTTCACAAGATAATATTGTGGTGATGAAAGAGCCACATGCCCTTACTGGGTTTCACCTCCATCTCCCAGCCGCAAGTCACGTGACCGTGCCAGTGAATTGTTTCTGTTCGCCTGTGGTTATTTTTGTTGTGTGCTGGAAGAGTGCGTTAGAGGTGAACTTACCAGGCTGTCAGAAGTGTAGGGGAAAGATGGTTCTTATCTTGTGGCCATCTTTGTGCTGGCTGCTCACTCACCCCTCGTCTTTGGACAACCCTGCCTACTGGAATGTTTCCTCACATAAGAAAAAGTTTTCCTTTTTCTTCAGCATTTCCCAAGATCACCATCACCTTATAAAAAGTCTGGTGATATCTGCCGACTCATCACCACGTGTAGAGTAGACCTCAAAACTCTCTTTCACACACACACACACACACACACACACACACACACACGCACACACACACGATCTTGCTGATGCCCCCCCCCCCTCCCCCACCCTTTTTTCATTGAATCCCCTGCTCATGGAATGTATGTTTAACAGTTGGAGAGATGTGTGAGAAGAATGAGACTGACTAAACAGCAGTGCATGTATTGTACATGTAGTAACACAGATTCCAGTGATCAGTACTTGGTCATACAGCCAGTATGATGATTGATTGCTTGGTGTGTATATAAAGATTTTTCTTGAACATTCATTGGAGGCGTGAAGCGCCGGCCGTTGACTGTGTTCTGTGACTTGATTGGTCAAACAGATAGCGGACATTGTGTCGAGTTATGGCGGCCGTATTAGTTCAACAGGAGAGAGCTTGGACTTTGATGCTCAACTTGATAAACTGCTGTTGGAGAGAGGTATCACAGTGGACATAGAATCATAGCTGCTGAACCACTGTCTTTACACTGCATCCAGTCTCCTTTTGTCTTGCATCGTATGAATGAATGTGGGAGAAAGTTAGATCCGAGTCTTCTGGTCACAGGCTGTGTAGCTTGAAGATTTAACTGGCATGATGTCGTTTGATTTGACCATCTGAGCTCTGATGAGGGGCTGACGCATGGTCTACAGACTGCACTAGAGTGACAGTTTGAAGATGGTTACTACTGTTTGCCGCATGACAGCTTTCTAGTTGAGCTTTTTATTTCACCTGTGATGCATTGTGGGAAGCATGTATTGGAGAAGACATCTCACTAGTTTGCCTTCTCCACTATAGCTGTGATGCGAGGGAAAGTTTATCTCAGACAAGTGGAGGATGAAGACTTCAGACAAATGCATGGGTGCCTGCAGTAAGAATGTCCAGTCTGACATGATAGTGGAATGTTACTGTAGGTTTTACACTGGACATTGATTTACTTTTAGGCCAATCATAATGTGTGTAGACTGTATTAGTTCCATTTCTGTGACTGTTCAATGGATTTGCTTCGTTACTTCTCACCCTGTTGACTTTGTTTGGGACGATCAGAGCATGGGTTGTTACCACGCATGAGTCGCTTGTTTCTTTCTGTCCCTGTCGCTGTGTAGATAGCGGCCACGCTGGAGACGTTCGGCGCAGGCATTGCACGCGAGTCAGTGTTTGTGCGTGAATACGAGGCCAGCTTTGCCAAGCGACTGGCAGGTAGTGGAGGTTGGATGATGTGCGATGAATGTTTAACTGTCACCACCTTTCTCTTTATGGAATGTCTTTTCTAGTTTTTCATTTTCTCAGTAAGTTGTATGTAGAAAGATTTTCATTATTATTTTTGGATGAATTCTAAATGGCTAAGATGCTGTGTGTGCCTTTAGTCTCAACATAAGTGTAATTATGTAAAGTGGTGAGGAGTTTTTGCTCACTAAAGGAAGTCTTCAATATGTTTGTAGAGAAGTTTGTATTTTTTAGTGGTGAGAGGGAGCGTCAGTGTGTGTGTGTGTGTGTGTGTGTGTGTGTGTGTGTGTGTGTGTGTGTGTGTGTGTTTAGTGTTAAATGAATGTAGGTTTAACCATAAGGTTGATGATTCACTTGATCTTGTTGGTATTTCCCAGTGTAAACTCATTGACTGTAGATATGAATGTACATGTATCTTGTTTCTGTATATCATTTGTGTAAGATAATTAAAGTCTGAACAAAGTGAGCGTAGTAACCGTGATGTGTTGTGTGGAACAGCGGGGCGACACAAGATCCAGAGTGTCGGGGAATGGCTGGACAGTTTCGGGCTCGGCCAGTACGAGAACACGCTCGTCGCCAACGGCTTTGATGATACGGACTTCCTGGTGAGTTGCGGCAGTGTTGTGGCTGAACTTCTCACGTGCTTCCAGTTGCATGTCTTTGTCTGCACTCTGTGCTACAATCAAACCAAAGTCTGATCTGTTTTGTATAGAAAATATCTGTCATACTGGTAAATTGGTTTACATGGCTAGGTGAGATGTTGTTAAAACTTGAGCTTGTTTCTCTTTGTAAGCGTGGATGTGAACAGTTAATGTGTTGACTGAGCTGCCAGTCTGTGCATACTTGGGTAGGGAAATACATGTAGGTTCTCCTATAACTTGCTTGGCAGGAATAGGGTAAAATATAGACATGTTTCTGTCAATATGAAGAAGAGATGGGTTTGTTCCCCTAGGGTAGATGGGTGGGCTCATACCGGTACAGCTTTCTGTGTGTGTTTGATCAGGGTGGGAAGATGTTTGATGTGGGGTAGATGGATAGTGCTGATGTCCACTCATCTGTCTATTTGTTGTGTGATCAGGGTGGGAAGATGTTTGATGTGGGGTAGATGGATAGTGCTGATGTCCACTCATCTGTCTATTTGTTGTGTGATCAGGGTGGGAAGATGTTTGATGTGGGGTAGATGGATAGTGCTGATGTCCACTCATCTGTCTATTTGTTGTTTGATCAGGGTGGTAAGATAATGGAGGACCAGGACTTAACCACGATCGGCATCACGAATGAGGACCATCGGGCGGCTATTGTATCAGCAGCCTCCCGCCTGCCCCCTGTTCAACCTATAGGTGTGTAAATATAATAATAATAATAATAATATATTATTTATTACTATAGGTGTGTATGTGAACCTGTCAGACGCCGGTATCAAATCCTAGATTTGTTTATTTTAAAGGAAATCCTTATTTTTTAAAGGACAAAAAAGTGTTGGTCCTGACAAATGAATTGGGTAATCGTTACACCATCATGTTTTGTTGGTTTTTACTTCACCACCATTAAAGGTCTGTGCACTGTGTGACATAATTATCATACTTCACCACTATTAAAGGTCTGTGCACTGTGTGACATAATTATCATACTACACGTATTGCAATAAAGGCATTCAGGGGAGAGCACTGTGCGTTTTGCGTTTGTGTGTATGTTTGTGGATGCCTCCACTTCTCAATGTCTTGACTGTGCAGAGAGCAGACTAAACATCGTTTTAGTCCTACGCATGTTGTTCTCTCTCTGACCTGTGCGTGTTCTGCATGTCCCAGACCAGAAAGCGTTGCCGGAGTCGGTGGAGAGCTGGCTGGAGACGTTAAGGTTGGGTCAGTACCTGGACACCTTCGTGTCCCATAAGTACGACACCATGCAGCGCGTTGTCAAACTGTGGGAGCTGGAGCTCAATACGGTCAGTTACTTACATACGCAATACGGTCAGTTACTTACATACGCAATACGGTCAGTTACTTACATACGCAATATGGTCAGTTACTTACATACGCAATACGGTCAGTTACTTACATACGCAATACGGTCACTTACTTACATACGCAATACGGTCAGTTACTTACATACGCAATACGGTCAGTTACTTACATACGCTTCACTCTTGTACACCATGCAGCGCGTTGTCAAACTGTGGGAGCTGGAGCTCAATACGGTCAGTTACTTACATACGCAATACGGTCAGTTACTTACATACGCAATACGGTCAGTTACTTACATACGCTTCACTCTTGTACACCGTTCCAAACCAAACGTTCAAAAATGGTGCACTTAGCTGGTTTACAATATGATGTGGTTGTTCTTTGTGGAAAGTAACGTGTTTTGTAGTATTCCTTCTTAATTATATTATACTTTGTAAAGCTGTACGGCCAGTTCAGTTAGCACATGGTAAAACCCTCCCCCACTCTTTCTCCGCCCCCATTCTGAGATACTCTTGGCAGATCTCGGTTGATAAACATGTCTTGTGCCTTTAGCTGTCCTTTATTGAAGTCAGATTTTGCGCTGATAAAAAGGTCTTGAAGTGTTGGCATTGCTGTTGTAGACTTAACACATGATCTTCATGTTGTGTCGTTAAGGTGCTGGATATCTCGTCACTGGGGCACAGGAAGCGGATCCTGGCGTCGCTAGGCGATCGACTGGCGGAACGCGACTCTTCGCTCAGTCCGGTAGGTGTACAAACATTCCTTGTTAACCTGATGCACTTATGATATTGTCAACGTGAGGAGAAAACGTTGGAGAGGAATTATCATGGGTTATTTATTTAGAGTCACTTTAAAACAACAGAAATAAGTAAACCATGACAGGTTCTTTGATTTAGTGTGTGGTCTCAGTCATGTACATCAGGCTGGGCAGTTTTCAGCCAAATTTCCTACCCTTTCAGCCAAAAATAATAGCAAGTTTCAGCCAAAGAAAAGAAAGGGTAGAAAAGGCTGCACACACAGTCATATATATACATGTATCATGCTACATGTAATGCCTCAGCAAGGTGCTGCTCCTGTACTCAGTCTTTTTTTTTCCTCAGGAATTCCCCAGACTGGTACATACTCTGTTATCAGACGAAAAGGGCCAGTAGGGCAGTTCCTGTAGTGTACTGTGTAGATATTCAGGATGATGTCTGTCTGTTGTAGGCACGAGTTCGAAGACGGAGTGCTGAGGAAGAGCCCAGGTCACCGTTTGAACACATCGACCTTTACCGCGACTACACAGGGGTCAAGGCCCGCGCACCCGACAATGGGGAGCAGAGGTCGCCGGAAAACAGTCCGCTCATGACCTTTGACAAGGTCGGGGAAAACGGACCGCTGTCATCTCAGGTACACGAGTCAGGACGAAGAAATACTGTTCTGATGATTTGTTCTACAGAAAATCTTGCTCTCAGAAAATTTTGTTCTCCGACAGAAGGAAGAACAGAGACGACAACATAAAAATGAAACAGCCAGAAATACAGATTTGATTTGCATCAGTGAAACTTGTGCATGGTATAATTATGTTGCAGGGAATTCGTGACAGTCAGATCCACATCCGACCCCCGCATCTCATGCACACCACGGGCTCCATCAAACAGTGGCGCCATCGCCCTGAGGTTCTTATCAAGGGCTGTTGTAACTATACTGCTCACGTGAGTTACTCCCCATTCTCGCTCAGCAAAAGTACTGGACGGTTTTTTTGTTTGTTTTTGTTTTGTTTTGTTTTGTTTTGTTGTTGTTGTTGTTTTTTTTTTTTGGGGGGGGGGGGGGGGGGGAAATACTAAATTTATTTTGTTCCACGCGACTATCACAAGGGACATAACTGAGATCGAGCGTGGCTGTTGGGTCTGTCTTTAGAAGTTGCTTCCCTTAGACCAGCTTGCGTTTCTCAGTGCTCTCCGCAGTATTGAGGTTATGGGGCATGTAGCAGTGTAAAGGGTGGCAGAGACGGGCTTGCATGTTCCTAGTCATTTTTTGCTGGTGATTTTTGTAAATGCTTGCTTATTTAATTTTTTTTTTGTTTATGTGCAGTATCTTGGTTCTACAGTTGTGAAAGAACTGAAAGGAGCAACTTCCACACAAGAGGGAATTGCAAAGTTGAAGGTCAGGATCTTGAAATAAATGTTTAGCTAAAAAAAAAACCAAAAAAAAACCTTTGCCCTTCCCCTCATATGTTTACTTTTTATTTTACTGTGGGATCGCCATTGTCGTGTATAATTCACTTGGTCATGAGTATTGCCCCCTTCTCTTGATGGGACTCGAGATAGCTCCCGGGTATGTGTAGAGACAGTTCTTACAAAAATATTTGTGTACTTTGAGTAAAAACCTTCTTCTTCTTCTTCCTCTTCTGCTCCGTTTGTCTGGTTTGGCTTTTTATATGGGAATTGTAAACTAAACCTTTAGAATTGAACAAGCTCTCTCTCTCTCTCTCTCTCTCTCTCTCTCTCTCTCTCTCTCTCTCTCTCTCTCTGTGAGCACTGTCATACTGTATATTTCTCTCTCTCTCTCTCTCTCTCTCTCTCTCTCTCTCTCTCTCTGTGAGCACTGTCATACTGTATATTTCTCTCTCTCTCTCTCTCTCTCTCTCTCTCTCTCTCTCTCTGTGAGCACTGTCATACTGTATATTTCTCTCTCTCTCTCTCTCTCTCTCTCTCTCTCTCTCTCTGTGAGCACTGTCATACTGTATATTTCTCTCTCTCTCTCTCTCTCTCTCTCTCTCTCTCTCTGTGAGCACTGTCATACTGTATATTTCTCTCTCTCTCTCTCTCTCTCTCTCTCTCTCTCTCTCTCTGTGAGCACTGTCATACTGTATTTCTCTCTCTCTCTCTCTCTCTCTCTCTCTCTCTCTCTCTCTCTGTGAGCACTGTCATACTGTATATTTCTCTCTCTCTCTCTCTCTCTCTCTCTCTCTCTCTCTCTCTCTCTCTCTCTCTCTCTCTCTCTCTCTCTCTCTCTGTGAGCACTGTCATACTGTATATTTCTCTCTCTCTCTCTCTCTCTCTCTCTCTCTCTCTCTCTGTGAGCACTGTCATACTGTATTTCTCTCTCTCTCTCTCTCTCTCTCTCTCTCTCTCTCTCTCTCTCTCTCTCTCTCTCTCTGTGAGCACTGTCATACTGTATATTTCTCTCTCTCTCTCTCTCTCTCTCTCTCTCTCTCTCTCTCTCTCTGTGAGCACTGTCATACTGTATATTGATGGCGATTTCCTTTCTTCTCCCTGGCAGCAACGATTAAGACGAAAGTTACAGGTTTGTTGTGCATCAGATGGGTGTTGTTGTTTTGTGACTCAGTGCTCAGACTCTTGTGTTCAGCACACTCTCTGCTTCTTCGGTTGATTGAGTTGTAGTTTATACCTCAGTGATCCTGATGTGGATTTAATGAAGTTTTAAAGTGTTTTCATCTGTTGGTAAATGAGAGAGAAACATCCACCCCATCCCTTCTGTCACGGCTTTGCTGCCTCAAAAATACAGCGTTAGTGACAGTGTTGTTTTTTTAGTGTGTGTTTTTTGGTGCCTGTATGTTACATGTACTACCCTGTTGTAAGTATTTGTGACTGCATGTTTTTGTAGTCTGTGATCTGGACAACTTTCTGATTGCTGTTTAAAGCACAGTTTGTTTATTGATGTACTTCTTTTATTTTATTTATTTATTTATTTATTTTTTGCTTTCTTCTGTAACAGTTCTGTTATCATCAGCATTTTTTTCCCTTATAAGATCTATTTTGCATGAACCTTCCGTGGAAGCTAGGCTTGTGTTTAGGCTGTGAATGTTCAGTAATTTGCCCACTTACATTATGCTGAATTACCACCACCACACCCCCACCCCCACCCCCTAAAGTCTACTTCATTATATGGCGAGTCAGAAAACCCTACCCTACTCCTACCCCCACCTCCAACATTGCTTACCTTGGTTGGTTTTTTTGTTGTTTTTTTTTGCGGTTCTTCTAGGCAGATATAGCAGTACACACACGGCAGTAAGAAAGTAGAGATTCCCCTTGTGTGTTCTGATAGGTGGGACAAGGACTAAGGAATTACCACGCGCGCGCGTGTGGGTAGGTGTGTGGTAGACTGAGTTATTAACTTGTAGTGGCGTTGCCCTGTAGGGTGTGATGTGTGGTCGGTATTATAGTCAGGTGACTGCTGCTGCTGCTGCAGCTTGAGATCACGGCACGTCATGCTGCACGTGCTATCGGCTGACTTCCCTCCTTCCCTCCCTTCCTCCCCACACTGACACACCACGCTTCTATTCCACACGGGTCGTAATTATGCCGGGAATTAAGAAAGCAGTCATGTGTAAGAAGTAAGAGGCGAGTGGCGAGCGGAGAGGGGAAAAATCAATCAGGCCGGTCAGGAGAAACAGTGAAAAAAGAAAATGGTTTGAATCTTCTTATGGCCGGGGCTTGTGCCGGGTTTCACATCACTGTATTAGGGCCGGGACCCTGGAGACTTGCCACACACAGAAAAGGTTTCTCTTTCCATTTGAAACCGGTACAGGCGGAAAATGTGCACGGGGAAATTCTCTTGGACTGTTACGGGGAAAAAAGGTCACCTTTCCCAGAAACCGGCGTCATTTTAACGGCGAACATCACTTTTAGGATGTTTCCATTTGCCCGTTGACAAGACGCATTAACGTTCATTGGACAACGTGTTACAGTCATGTTGATTGGAGCGCAAATTTAAAAAAAAAAAAAAAAAAAAGTCACGGGGAAGGGGATGGTGGTGGTAGGCAGTACGTGTACATATTCATGTTGTAGTTCTGCGCGGGGTCTTTGTTGTTGTTGTTGTTGTTGTTGTCTAGTTGGTTAGTTTATGTGTGTGTGTGTGGTGTGTGTGTGTGTGTGTGTGTGTGTGTGTGTGTGTTTTCTTGTTGCTGCTGTTGGTTTTGCTTTATGAGGGATTAAAAGAACAGAAAGATTAAGCTAGCCCTTGCGAAAAACAAACTAAGAACGTCAACAAAATGTATTTGGTCTGCATATTACGAAGCTTTCTTGATTTTTGCGTTAAAAAGTGTTTTTTTTTATGGTATGTTTTGGAGCTGTATGATAGGTTCGTTGTCGTCAGGATACTTTACCAGTAAGTCCGAGTGGAACAATGTCCTTCATCCTACAATGTCAGTGATGCAATGCCACCAGTTTCTTCTGCTATACTTTCCCATATGAAAGAAGAGATAGTAGAGAAAGCAGGAAACAGATCACTCTGTGGCATAAGTGTACTATTACGCCTTATGTGATAATAATTATGATAACGGGGACAATATACCACTGGCGACTATTCTAGAACAAAATGTTTATAATTATTCAATAAATTCAAATGTAAAAAGTAAAAAATTCAGTAGAACTTCTTCACTTTAATTTTGTTTTTATTATCTTCATTTCCTTTTTTATTTTTAACCTGTTAGTCATTTTTTTTTTATTGACATTTGTGATATTGATACAGCGTTTGTGTGATATTGATACTGCGTTTTTAGGTTAGTAGCGCTTTGAAGGTGCACTGAAGCCGTGATTAGTTGAGGCCAGAGTGGAGTCGGTGTGAGGGATGATGATAGGGAGGAAATGGGATTGTTGCGGGGAGGTAGCCAGCTTGATAAAATCGGGTTCGCAAAGCCTGAAAAGTGAACGGGTTAGGGGTTTAGCGTGTGAAAGCCCGCAGTCATTGGCACACCTACATGCACACACACATACACGGGACGGGCTTAGCTTCTAATACCGGCCAAATCTCATTAAACTGATTGTCCCGTTAGCCAGAAAAAGGGCGTTAGCAATGCAAATGACGGGGGGGAGTTTCTCACAATTTTCCAGCAGGCCAGGACGAGTGAAAAATTAGATTGAGTCGGAGCGGGGCCCGAGGAAGCCAGCACATCGCCGCTTGTCCGGCCAAGCGCAAAAAACTCTCTCCTATAACGTGGTGACCGTTTGGCCGCCAGCTGCCCGACCACGGCACTTGCATTTCCTCTGTTTGCCACACACTTTGTCCCCACCCGGCCAAGGGGAAGTAATCGCAGCCAAGGGGAAATAATCTCGGCTAATATCAGCGGTGGCTGATGATTTTTCTAAATGCCAAGTATGTAGTAAATTGGGGGCAGCCCATCACGGCCCGAGTCTGGGAGAAGACGGGAAGGCCAGTGGATGCCCGATTAGCCTTGAGCTGCATTTCTCACCCCGATAACCAATATTAACGCAGAATTATCGCAGGCAGGCATATGATGCAATTTACTCGCTGACAGTCTCGGCATTTAGACTCCTTTTTTAATCGATTTACCAATTTTCTTTGCTCATTTATCAGGCCACGGGAGGGCGGCGGAAAAGTAATCGTATTTAGGCGCTTTCCGGATCGGAAATTAAAAGGGTGTGAAACTCCACACGCAGATACTACCGTCTCTTTTCTATCCCTCCCTCCACCCCTCCCTCCCTTCACCCCGGACCGCCATGTTTCTCGCTCTGTCTGCGGTCTCCGGTTGGTTTTGTCCTCGTGCGATATCTCTTACTGCCGGAATGCCGTCTTCACACACCAAGAAAACTCCCTCTTCTTAAGTGTCTAGACAGACTCCATTTTCTACAACTGCCTTCCTTCTTCTCCCCCCCCCCCCTTCTTTTCCAGTTCCTTCACCCCCCCCCCCCCTTCTTTTCCAGTTCCTTCACATCCCCCCCCCCCCCGATTCAGAAAGCAATATAAAAATATGGTATCGTTCACAGAATTTACACATAGAGAGTTATTGAATTAAATTCTTCTTATTGCCGCGTTTAATTGTTTGTGTTGGCGGTAGATAATTTACAACAGGCCTTTTTGAAACTTCTCTTTAAGACGATTTGATAGATTTTCCTTTATTGATTAAACTTACGACTTCAAGGTTTTGGTGGTGGTGGTGGTGTTTTAAATCCAGTCACTGTAGATGACCTGTAAGCGGGGTTGAAAAAGAATCATCAGAGTAGATAAAAAATGTTATTTACTGACTGTCATTTTAATAACATTTTCATTCAGAAGTTGATAGTGTGGATGTTGTTTGTGGTGTTGCAGAAATCCACGGAAGTGATCAACAAGATACCGACCATCATGCTGTCCATATCTTATAAAGGCGTCAAGTTCATCGACGCCAAGTCCAAGGTTGGTCAATGCCGTCTGTCTCACGTTGTAGCAATCCAGTATTACACGTGACGTCTCGTGTTGTGCGGCCAGTTGATAAGGAGCTTTTCGTGGTGCTCTGGTTTTTCCTAAGATCTTTGTGTCTTGGGCGTCTTTGTCAGTACTCTTGAGCATAGGTTTCACTTTTTAACTTTTTTTTTTTTGGTTTCTTTTTTTCTGTTTGGTTGTTTTTGTTGTTTATTTGTTTGGTTTCTTTTGGTTGTTGTTTTTGTGTGCTAGCTAGAGCACAAAATTAATATGATAATATGACAGATTTAATTGCCATTGCTAGAATCACTGTTGAAAGTTAATCGCACCATGCAGACGATACGGAATTCAAGACTATCATAATTGTGTGTTCTGTCTTGTGTTTGGTATTTGCAGAAAGTCATCTGTGATCACGAGATCGCCAATATCTTCTGCGCATGTCAGGACGGGGACCACATGAACTTCTTTGCCTACGTCACAAAGGACAAGGAGACGGGCAAACACTACTGTCATGTCTTCAGCGTCCGCAGCAGGGTAAGCGTGTGTGTGTGTGTGTGTGTGTGTGTGTGTGTGTGTGTGTGTGTGTGTGTGAGAGTGTGTGAGTGTGTGAGTGAGTGAGTGAGTGTGTGTGTGTGTGTGTGTGTGTGTGAGAGAGAGAGAGAGAGAGAGAGAGAGAGAGAGAGCGTGCCCGTGTTGGAAAATTCCGTGTTGCACGTGCTACAAGCCAGTGCTGGGTGTCTCCTGTCCCCCTACACCTTGATGACCTGCCAGTGGACAACTCGCGTCCCGGAGAAGCAGCAGGAACCGCTGAGAAGCAAACTGTTTTAATGACCTTGTTGTGAAATAAAAACAAACCAATCATCGTCTCCGGGCATTTGTTTACTGTCGTCATCCCGAGAGTGCCAGTAAGAGCAGGTCGTGCACTGTGACGTCATGGTTTTCCTGTATCGCTGCTCGCCAGTGGTTGCTTTGCAGTATTGTGTTCTTCTGACGTCAGAGTTTGCCTGTGTCGTGACGTTAAAAGATTTCCTGCGTCGGCTTTTCCCACTGGTTGCTTTGCGGCGTATTATTGTTGTGACGTCAGAGTTGTCCCGTGTCGTTTCCCGCCAGTGGTTGGTATGGGGTGTATTGTGTAGTGATGTTTACCACCCAGGCGAGTGATGTAGTGATTTCTCACAGCACAATGTCTGACAGCAGTGACAAGATGGGGTAGTGTCCCCTTTCACCCGGGTGGCCTCCCCTGTCTGTAGCCGACAGCTATTGGTCTGGTAATGTCATTGTTTTTGTTCACTTAGTGTTCACGCCGTGAGTGTAATGGAAGTTGCTGTCACCAGTGGATGTAGACGTTTACATTACAACTCCGCCATTCTCCTCCCCACCCAAAAGACGGGAGAAAAAACACGAACGTCGCGCTGCAATGAAATTGTCCACAAACATTTATCTACCACCAGGGGGCGACACAGCTAGGGCGGAGCAGTGAATGCCGGGAGTTTAGGCGCCATAGAACGGGTGAAACTTGACCCGGCGAAGGTTGCCTATTCTCCCACCCTGATATTTGGAAACTTAATTGCGCGGGTGGCTGACGAAAAACGCCTGTGGCAGTGGACGCTACACGCGCTCTGTGCTGACAGAATCAGGCGAGTTCAAGTCTTTCCTACAACGCCAGAAACCACAATAAGACACGTGCAGTTTGGGACTGAGACGTCAGGTTCAGCAAATTGCGAACATAGTGGGCGGACAGTCGTCAACCGTCGCCATCATATGCTGCGTTAAAATAATAATTATCAAAAAGAAGGAAAGAAAAAAAAAAGAAAGGGAAAAAAAAACACGCTTGATTGGTTACGTGTTCAGAATCTGTCAGAACTTCAGTTTGATCCCGCTACGCCATCTTGACTCCTGGATTCAGTTTAGTGACGATTCACTATATAGCGACATCGGCTGAACTGTGGGCAAATCGTTAGCATTCTGACGTTACAGCTTAACGGTTAAGAAATTCTCAGATCACCTGATGCCCAGTGACAATGTACCTGGCGTTGGGCAGCAGGGCTGTTTATTTCTTTATTAATTCATTTATTTTACGTATCCATTTATTGTCCTAACTTGCTGATGAAGTAATGTATGATGTGGCCGGGGATGTGAAGTGAGGGCACACTTTGGGGGATGTGAAGTGAGGGCACACTTTGGGGGATGTGAAGTGAGGGCACACTTTGGGGGATGTGAAGTGAGGGCACACTTTGGGGGATGTGAAGTGAGGGCACACTTTGGGGGATGTGAAGTGAGGGCACACTTTGGGGGATGTGAAGTGAGGGCACACTTAGGGGGATGTGAAGTGAGGGCACACTTTGGGGGATGTGAAGTGAGGGCACACTTTGGGGGATGTGAAGTGAGGGCACACTTTATGGGATGTGAAGTGAGGGCAAGTGAGGGTGAAGTAAAACATCACGTCCAGCTTGTCTACATACGTTGAGGACTGATGACAGAGGTTGCTAATTATTGTACAGTATATAGTGTAATTACTGTACAGTGTAGAGTGTAATTATTGTACAGTGTAGAGTGTATGTGTTGGCCGTCCGGATGATACTCACGCAGGTAAGGTGGCAAGACGGCGTGACGGACACGCGTCAGTGATGATGTTCATGCTCCACTTGATGCGAGGAAGAGAAGGGGAAGAAATTAGCTGGGGAAAGGGTAACACTATCTATGGGCCGACTGTGCGGGCATCACGCTAGGTGTCGCTGCTAGTGCCCTGTCCCTCCGTCCCGTCACACAGAGAGGGAGCGGTTTAATGAGGCGGCAATTGTGCCGCTCCTGAGCAGCGACCTTCCCATTATTCGGGTTGTGGTGGGTTTTGTATGGCCGCCTGGAGGGCTGTGATAGAGAGGCGCCCCCTAGGGGTGTGTCAGGTGCCAGAGACACGGCAATTATGGCCGGTAGAACTACAGGTAGACACGTATAGACTCACCTTCACTGCTACGGCTCTCCGGGTTCGCTCCTACATGAGTGTGATGAAGATCTCATTTGTACCGAAACATCAGTAATTTGACACCTACTTTTCCTGAAAACAAGACTCGACTGGACATGGCAACAGTGACAATACAGTGCGAATGGTTTGATGGCGTCATAGAAAACACTGGTTAGTTGGGGAATGGTCCAATGGCAATGTGTGTTGTGACTGTGACATCCGTTAATGTTGTCTGTACATGCTCGAGGAAGGCCTGCGAGATAAAGACGATAACGACGATGTGGTAATGATATCACACGATCAACAGTCCAAACTGGACTGGTCGTTCTAAACGTTCTGTTATTCTGCATTCAGAGTGAGTTATCCAACAAGCATTGAGTTCACAGAGAGATCAGTAAAGTCATCTTTATTCGTATCGTTTGTGTAATCAGAAAATGACGATTACTTGTGCACGCGCTCTGTCACAGACTGGAGCCTGTGGATCACACACCGACAAAATAAAACGCACACATTGAAAAACAAAATACTGTGCGCACACTGAAAAAATATTGTGCACACATTGAAAAAAAATATTGTGCACACACCGGAAAAAAATTGTGCACACACTGAAAAAAAAATGTACACTAAAAAAAAAAAAGTGTTAGTGTAGATTATATGCAGACCGACGAAACGAAACAGCTTTGTTCTTTTGTTGTTTTATTTTGTTTAATTTTATTTTGTTTTTTGTGTGTTTTCTTTGTTGTTGTTATTGCTGTCGTCTTGTCCCGAGTGTTGTTGTTATTGCTGTCGTCTTGTCCCGAGTGTTGTTGTTATTGCTGTCGTCTTGTCCCGAGTGTTTTGTTAACAAAATTTAAAAGGGTCACGTGTTACACGCGTGTAAAATGGCCGGAATGGGGCTGGTGTCCCCTATGGCTTACATGTTCGCGTTGTGTTCTCGGCAGCCGCTGTGGTGGTTAGCGGTGTGTCCCGCTGTTTAGGAAAACATTTCACCTGTCTGCGGGGCCTGAAAGGGGTGAATATTGTCATGTTTACCTTCTAAATGTCACAGAGGCGAGCATTAGCAGGCCCGAATCGGTCAGCAGGGAGGCGAGAAATGAGACACTGTGGTGAACAGTGGACGGTCATCTTACACTGTGATCCCCAGATGCTTAGAAAAATGTTGACACACCGTCTTCTTTACACCGGCCACCTCTGTCACACCAGAGTCCCGCTCGCCTCTCTAGTGGCCAGTAATTGATAGGAGTGATGGCCGACAGCCGATGGACAGTCTGGAACACTGCTCTCAAATCCCGCACGGTATGTGTGGTCACCACGATAAATCTTCTGCGGTGTATAGCCTGCTATAGTGTAGGTTCGGGAGACACGTGATCATGTTTCGGATAAAATCAAGTGTGAGACAGACACGTGACGCATAAACTGGCCTTGACTGAGATATGATAATTTAATGATATAATTACACCCGTATGTAGGCTTCACTACTGACTGGCGTGTTTGTAGCGGCTGGAATTACCGTTCCTGTTTTCACAGAAACAACGGTGACAATCGCCATGGCCCGGCCCAGGACGGCGCAGGCAGTCACGAGTTCCTTCCCTTACACCAAGAAGCTGCGAGCTCGCGCGCTCTCTCTCTCTCTCTCTCTCTCTCTCAATTAAAGACAGATGGATAAACAGTTCTTTTGATTTAAACTATTTCCCTAAATAGTTTGTGTGGAATTTTTTCTTTCATATTTTCACACACACACACACACACACACACACACACACACACACACACACACACACACTGGGTATGTCCACACTGGCTAAATGAGTGTGTGTCGGAAGCACGCCCCCCAAAAAAACAGAAAAAAAAGACTGAAAGAAAAGTAATAACAGTAATAAACCAAACGCCTAGCAGTTTGCAAGATTAGCGAGTAACAGCAGTGTTGTACATGTACCAATTGACACTGTGTGACGGACCGGAAGTGCGATAATTATGATGTAGGTGACTGTGGTCAGGACGTGACGGAGATGAGGTCATGTGGTGACGTAGTATAGCAGGTAAAAGTGTCGTTGTCGCTCAGTATGACGCTGATGACGTGTGTCATCGTGTCATAACAAACCACTACCATGGATTAGCGGCGTTCATCTGTGTGTTGAGGGTCAGGGGAAGGTGGACGGTGAGCGATGGGTTGTGCACGTGACATCACGTGACACCACGCTCCCAGTGTCCCTGGGTCTCCGCTCTGGCAACCCGTCACCTCGCTGGTCCCTGCACGTGCGCCATGCCACTCTGAGTTAGCAGCTCCGATCTCGCGTCTGTTCGGTTTGATGGTTCAGATGTCCCTCACACTCAACATCGTCAGTTCTTCCGTCAGACGTTTTTGTCATTTGACAGAACTATTTATTTATTTATTTATTTATTATTTTTTTTTTAATTTTTTTATTATTATTATTATTATTAATATTTTATTTATTTATTTATTTTTTTGTGGGGGGGATGTTCAGTGGGTCGCCAGCACTAGAAGAACAAAAAATAAATCGTCATATACATACGCGGTTATTGTACGCGGTCAATGTACTGTTGACACGTGAACAGTTGTGATTGTCGTGTTTCTGCATATTTTGATGTGGTGAAAAACATCCTGACGTGCCCACTTCCTGTCCGGTGGTAGAAACAAAATTCCATTCCCGAGTGTTGGCGTCGGTCTGTAGTGTGTGCAGGAAATATTGGGCCGGTGTAATGAGACAAACTTACTCCCAAAAAAATTTACTCCGGAGTGAAAAAAAAATTTTCTCCAGAAATTCTTACTCCAGAGTAGAAATATCGCAACATTTCGTACAACACATAAATACTCCCATTACGAAAATTTGACTCGTAAACAAACTCTTACTCCGGAGTGAAAATGTCGTGCGACAGAAACGTTCCTCTACTGTGTTGTTTAGTTAGGAGTAAAACCCGCGTACGGTCAGTTACTCCACAATTAGGAAATACATATGGTATTAGCACCCAAGCATTCAGTCGGGGGGTGGGGGGGGGGTGTCCATACCATTTCTATACACGTCTAGTGTCTGTAAAACAAATGAATATGCTCCCCTGAATAAACTGAGAAGCGTTTTGATTTTAAAAATGAAAATCGAAAATATTTATATAAAGTGAACATTTTGCAAACGGATAACATATGTTAGATGAATATTGAGTTTGATGTCAGCTTTTATTACAGTGTGTATTCATCGACTTATTTGTCATTTGAAACAGAAACCAATTAAGGGAGATAAATCTCGCTTGCGACTTCCTTCCCTTTGAACAGTGCAACGAGTCTTTGGAATTTTGGAGAGCATCGCACTATCAAAACTGTGTATATTATTATTATTTATTATTTAAAAGGGAAGTAAGGTGTGTTGTGATGCGTGTGTGTGTGAGTGGGGATAATGGGAGTAAAAGAGAGTTTGACTCCGGAGTAAATCGTTGCTGGGAGTCAGTTTGTCGTGTTACACCGGCGCTGTATGTAGTGAGGGAATCCCTGTCGTTTGTCAACAGTGTAGCACACTTTGTTAGGTGTCCCAGGAATTTCTCTTGCCAGTTTCAGGCGGCTGTCAGGATGAGGGATGCGTTCTGTTGGTGCAGCGAGTGTTGTGTATGAGTTATGGGTCGTCTGACGCCAGCTACTTGTACGCTGCATATCACTGTCACACTGTCATACACACACTCTCACACAGCCTCCTCACTCCTCGCTCTTCCACGGAGTAGAGTCAGACGGCCGGCAGTGCTTCTAGTGCTATTACGAATCAAAAATTGTACAGCGAGAGACACACGTTCTTTCATCTTGGTCAAGTGTCATTATAATCGCCCCCACCTGACTTCGCACCACCGGGGGGGGGGGGGGGGGGGTGTCCGGCAGGTTTTTTGTTTGCTTGTTGTTCCCGGTGTATCTGCGATTGTAAAGTTCCGTCATTTTCTGACAAATCCTCTCAGGCAAAAAAAGAAAAAAGGGGGAGATAAAAAAGAAAAAGAAAAAAAAAGTAGATACACGTCTGTGCACTGTGGTAACTTTTTGGTGAAATCGTTTTTGTGGGCCCGATGCATGAAAGAGACCAGACTAGTCTGAGATTAGACTAGTCTGAGACTTACCTCTAGTTTGAGACGTATTATGTCTGGACTATCATCAGTATGTATTACCGTATAGTCCCTGTGTTTTACACAAGTGGTTTCATCATATTTTACACATGTGGTTTCATCATCTCTTATACGTACATGCGGTTTCATCATGTTTTACACATGTGCTTTCATCATATTCTACACATGTTGTTTCATCATATTTTTTACATGCGGTTTCATCATGTTTTACACATGTGGTTTTATCATATTTTATACATGTGCTTTCGTCATAATCTACGCATGTGGTTTCATCATATTTTATACATGCGGTTTCATCATGTTTTACACATGTGATTTTATCATATTTTATACATGTGCTTTCGTCATATTTTACACATGTGGTTTCTTCGTATTTTATACATGTGCTTTCATCATATTTTACACATGTGGTTTCATCATATTTTATACATGCGGTTTTATCGTGTTTTACACTTGTGCTTTCATCATATTTTGCACATGTGGTTTATCATATTTTACACATGTGGTGTCATCATAGTTTATACATGCGGTTTTATAATATTTTATTTATGCGGTTTTATCATATTTTATACATGTGTTTCAATCATATTTTACACATGTGGTTTCATCATATTGTTTATACATGTGTTTTTTTTCACATTTTATATTGCGGTTTTATCATATTTTATTCAATCGGTTTTACCATATTTTATGCATGTGGTTTTATCACATTTTATACATGTGGTTTTATCATATTTTATACATGTGGTTTTATCATATTTTACACATGTGGTTTTATCATATTTTATACATGTGGTTTTATCATATTTTATACATGTGGTTTTATCATATTTTATACATGTGGTTTATCATATTTTATTCTAAGAGCAGTCGCCGCCGAAGCTTTTCAATCCAAGTAGCGACAGTAAAATATCCGCCATTTTAACTAATCCCCCGTTGGGTTGCTGTCTCCTTACTCCCTCCCTCCCCCATCCTCCCATCCCCCTTCCCCCCTCCCTCTGGAGTGTATAGGGTTCACTAGGACGGATATGTATATACGTCCCCCTTCACAACAGTTGGGGATTTCTGTGGCCTTGTTACAGATGGTTGGAGTTTATTTAGGAGCCCTGACTGTCAGCGTGTGACAGCGTGTTAAGTTATTTCAGGGCCTAAACACGGCCAAAATAGCTTTGTTTGCTACCTGTTCTCTGTGACCGGTGAGCGGCCTCAACTATCTTCACTTGCCTGTTGACAAGGGCAAGCTGAGAGGGGATGATGGATTAAAGTGTACGGATTAGGGACATCCAAACAACATTATGTAATCGTCTGTTTTGTTTGAGCATCGCTAGGCTACAGTAGCCGGGCCGTCACGCACCCTACTATAACCTGCATAATTATCTTCTCTTTTCGTTCCTTGTCAAACTCCGCCGCCTTCCTTCGCCCTACCACTGTTCAGTTTTGTTTGTTTAGTTTGTTTACATCTTCATTAATTATTAAATCATTGGCATTTGGTTTTGTTTATTTTGTTTTATTGATTTTGGCGTATGCTACATGTACCACCTAAAGGTAAACACAATAGTTAATTTTATTGGCATAATACAGGAACTTAGGAATTCATTTATTTACTTACTTCGTTGAAAAGTGGGTTTCGGGACACTGGTTAGAAAATAAGCTGAAGGAAGAGCATTAGCTGACATCCTTATAAGGACCAGAACCAACCAAAAAAGTTTGGATTTAAAAAAAATAGTTATTTATTTATTTATTTATTTTTATTTGTGTGTGTGTGTGTGTGTGTGTGTGGGGGGGGGGGGGGGGGGTAATTATTAGTCATGATCGTCTCATTCATTTGGGTTTTGTTGTTTTCGTATGTGTATTTTTTTTTAATGAGTGAGTGATTGGTTTGTTGTTGTCTTTGACTCCATCAGTACAAGGCGAGCGTATTTCAGCGTGGCGTGTGTTGGATGAGACAACCAGGGTTATCACACGTCGTGTAGGAGTTTCCTTTCCAACCTGTGTTCCTGTGTTTTGTTTCCTGCCAGTTACAACGTTAACTTTATTTACTGGCGCAGTGTCGCGCTGCGGAATGGGATCTGTAGAAATTCACAAACACACAAGACTTCCACTTTCCACAGTTATTTACAGTTCTGCTCAGTTTCTCATTCGTCTTTGCTAGCTGACGCCAAGGATGAGAGTTTTATGAATCATGTTACTCACCAGTCAGTGGTTGTGGTTGTACCCACACAGAATGATCCTCTATAGAGACTAAATAATAATGCTACTCTGCTCTTGCTACTACTGATACTTGGATGATGAGACTGGATCTTGGCACTGAAGCTAACTACGGTCATGAAAAGCCAGCGTACCGTCGCTTATTTTGTATTTGAATTATTGGCGACATTTACCGGTAGACCGCATTCATTCACTGGACGTTTTTTTGTTTGTTTGTTTGTTGTTTTTTTGTTGTTTTTTTCTCCCTCTCTCTTGTCAAAATGTACGCACTCAGTATTCAATATCCCAGAAATTTTGTTTTCTGGGTTGTGATTTTTAACAGTTCCAGGGACCTTTGGAGCGTCAAAAATATAAGTAGTTCTGATTGGTATCTGCTAAACGCATCAGCAACGACGGACAGAAAAAGATGACAATTTGATCTGAAATATGAAAGACTTTGACTGACTGAGAATGAATAGTGGCGAACAAGAACAAGACTTACTGTCATATAGTGATATGTAGAGCCGTAAGGGTTGTTAGGCACTCAGTGAGCGTTTTATGGATATATTTTTTCCCTATCGCGATATTGATGTATTGAAATTTCGTGTACTCGTTCGTGATCGAGCTGTAACTATTGAGTGAATACGATCGGTATGACAAGATCATCGATATGCCTCGGACAGTCCGGTGTTGTGGAGTGGGAGGGGGAGGGGGCGGTGTTGGGAGAACGTTGGGCGTCCAGCTGTGGTGTGACGTGAGTGTGGAACAGATTGGGAGTGGTGGTCAGTGTGGACAGTTGACACTTGTTGGGGAGATGCTTCGTGTCTTGTGTCCACTTGGCCACGCTGCTGTGTATGGGATGCGCCCCGTGTTGAAGTGCCCATGTGTGGAGACGTTTGTTGTCGTCAGTAGCAGCGAGACAAGAGGCCGGTGTGAGAAGTGTTTGCAGCGATCGAGTCAAGCCTCTTGAGCCGCGCTCTAATCCTGTTGTGTGGACACTGCGTCTCTCTACAGCCCTCTCCAGGCGGCGCCACCACTCCAGTACCTCTTGTCCTGCACGTCTTGTTTCTAAACATGGCGCACTAGCCTCTCCACCACAAGATTGTGCTGCCCTCGCCTCTTTCGCTTTCGTCTCCTTCCGCTTGCATAGTGTCGTTCAACGTTGTGGCTTTGTGGCGGGTGGACGAGGGTCCGGGTGGCAGGGGGCAGGGTTGTGGCCCCTAATTGCCGCCCCTCACCCCCGGGGTCGTGCCCCTGTCTTTGTCCCTCCCGCTGCCTCCACTTGCCCGTCCACTGGGTCCGCCCGTCACGGGTCGTGAGACGAGCACCCTCGGCCAGCCCTCGGTCCTGCCACGAGTGGAGCTTGAGACAGTCGGTGACACTATGGTCCTCATCCTCTGTCCTGCACACAGTACAGGCTGGACCGCTCCTCCTTACTGAGGTGGCAACACTAGGTGCTGGAGCTGGCCTGGTGGTTGTGACGTCACTTGTGCTTTCTGGTCGGTGTGTCCGAGTTCCCGTGTGTCGTCATTAGGGTTTGGTGGTGCTGTCCATTGTCCCCCACCCCCTTCGTGCATGGCATCCCCGGCCTCTTCTTCCCGGCAACCCCCGCGGCCCGTGTCCCCCCATTTGGCCATTTGAATGGTGACCCCGGGCAGGTTGTGAAAACGTTGCCATTGTATTAGTGGGAGCGAATTAATCAGACACTGGCCCTCAGCTGTTTTGGCCCGCTGGTCTCGGCACAATGCTCAACCCACGGCCCGGGGACTCGCGCTCTGGGAGCGGTCACTCATGCGGAACATCGGCTCCCCCGCTCCACTGGCAGAAATTGGCATGGTCAGTCTGGCGGAAAATTTCCTCACCCCTCCGCGTACCCCTCCCCACCCCGGCGTGGGCTGATGGGAGCGTGTGTTAATTACTAATGAAATTTTATTGTGCCCAGCGCGACTAGTGGAGTTGGGTGGCTGGCTGCAGCAGCCTCCTGTGTCGCGCTGTTACCCGAGCTGCCGCGCCAATCACGGAGCTTTTCAAGTTCGATTCTCTCAATTTACCAACTAATCAGCCGGCTTGCCCCGCGCTGTCCGCCTGCACTCTGCACAGCCTAATCATAACGCTCAATTCCTGCACACGTCAAAGCTCGGACAGGTCTTTATGTACCGCAGATACCCTCACCCCACCTCCCACCTCCACCTCCAACCCCCCAACCATGACGCCTGGCTTATGTTGCACTCCGCTCCACCGCTACCGCCCTCCCGACCTTACATTTTCCCTTGGAGTTTGGGACGGGGGAGGGTGGGGTTGGGGTGTGGGAGGGGGAGGGCTGGGCGGGGCGGGCGAAAGTGAAGAAGGATTTTTGCCGCCAGGAAGACAGTGAGTGTATGGATCGATTTTTCACCGGGCAGAAATCAACTGCCTGAAGTCTTGCCGCACACCATGGTAGCTGAAACACCCTGACAATCTCGCCTCACTGCAAGGAAGCGGGGACGGGGGGGGGGGGGGGGGGGGGGCAGTAGACGAGATTGGAACGGTTTGTTGGCCAGTGTCTGGTTGTCTATCTGATGTCTTCCTCAAAACGTCTTGATACGTGACGTACTGGATGAAGCAGATTTAATGATCACCGTCTTCAGTTTGTTGATGACAGTGTTGGTAGCGTGACGACCGTTAACTTAGTCTGGCGTCCTTCTTTCTCTTTCAAGTAGGAAGGCAAATTACATTTCCCCGCCACGCGCGCTTGTGTGTGTGTGTGTGTGTGTGTGTGTGTGTGTGTGTGTGTGTGTGTGTGTGTGTGTGTGTGTGTGTGTTATTCCTGTCAGTTTGGCCTGTTTTAATGTCAGGATTTGTCGTGTTTATTTGTGCATGCAGACATGTGTTGTGTGAGTACTTGAAGATACGAGAATGTGAATACGAGCTGCGCTGTTGTTTAGGTCGTAATGTAATGTCACTGATGAGACCACGGTAATCGGCGGGTGTACTGTGGACTGTAGGTCGTAATGTAATGTCACTGATGAGACCACGGTAATCGGCGGGTGTACTGTGGACTGTAGGTCGTAATGTAATGTCACTGATGAGACCACGGTAATCGGCGGGTGTACTGTGGACTGTAGGTCGTAATGTAATGTCACTGATGAGACCACGGTAATCGGCGGGTGTACTGTGGACTGTAGGTCGTAATGTAATGTCACTGATGAGACCACGGTAATCGGCGGGTGTACTGTGGACTGTAGGTTGTAATGTAATGTCACTGATGAGACCACGGTAATCGGCGGGTGTACTGTGGACTGTAGGTTGTAATGTAATGTCACTGATGAGACCACGGTAATCGGCGGGTGTACTGTGGACTGTAGGTCGTAATGTAATGTCACTGATGAGACCACGGTAATCGGCGGGTGTACTGTGGACTGTAGGTCGTAATGTAATGTCACTGATGAGACCACGGTAATCGGCGTGTGTAATGTGGACTGTAGGTCGTAATGTAATGTCACTGATGAGACCACGGTAATCGGCGTGTGTAATGTGGACTGTAAGACACTTTGTGTGACGTATTTTCACGTAACCTCTTCGGTACTGTAAGACGCTGTGTTTTGGCGTAATGTCATGTGACGTAATTGGTACTGTAAGACACAGTATTGTGACGTAATCGGTACTGTATTGCTCTAGGGTGTGGCGTAATGTCATGTGACGTAATTGGTACTGTAAGACACAGTATTGTGACGTAATCGGTACTGTATTGCGCTAGGGTGTGGCGTAATGTCATGTGACGTAATCGGTACTGTAAGACGCTGTGTTTCTGTATGTTGCAGGAGTTAGCAGGGGAGATAATCTTGACGCTAGGCGAGGCGTTTGAGATCGCCTACCAGATGGCGCTGAAGGAGAAGGCAGAGGAGGACGCGTTCCAGTTTGAGCGGCAGTTGAGTCAGAGTGATGCTGATGATGCCACGTCACAGTCTTCCAAGGCCTCCGTCAACACTGTATAGCACTAGGTGTGGGTCGTCTACATCACTCTACACACAGTCATACTCTCTCTGTGTGTGTGTGTGTGTGTGTGTGTGTGTGTGTGTGTGTGTGTGTGTGTGTGTGTGTGCATTTCAATCAGCCATGATGGCCGTCGACTTTGCCATCAAACACCGGAAGCGCCTGACTCCTCCTCCTACTTCCTCACTCAGCCTTGTCCCACACAAAGCTACATTGTCTTGTGCTTCATTCACGTCCTTGTTCCCCTACCCCCGACTGTCCCAATGTGTGCTATGGTCAGCCTGTCTCCCGGCCTCGCCTCGCCTCCCCTCGCCTGTCTGTCGTCCAGGGAATGGTGAGATTAGCGGCGCGCCCACAACACACAGCAATAAATACATGTAGTTCCCTGCCCCAAAGTCACATGACGGATTCCCAGGAAACGTGGCCCCCTGGCCATAGAGCTGTATGTCATGCGCCACTGTCACCAGACACTTGTTCAGGCGCTGATTTACAGCCGTGCCATCCTCCCGGTCCCTCCCTACTGACATGAGGTGTGTGGTGTGTGTAGGGGGGCAGGGCAGGAGAGGATGACCGGGTGTTGATTGGTGCGATGTTGGGGTGCCTGCCCTCTACTGTAGATGGACAGGTAACAACGGCAGGTGAGAGGTCGGCAACAACATACCTGGGGAGGCTGAAGTGCTGGGGCGTGCGGGGATGGTTGGGGGATAACGGGTTTTTGTTGTTGCTGTTGTTTTGTTTTTCCCGCCACACTGTCAGCATCACGAGATGGCTTATCGATCTTCCCAGTGACCACACCCACCTTGTGTAATGTTGATTTGTAATAGAGGCCCTGGGACCAGATATTATAAATACATTCAGTTTTACATTCAATTCATATTTCTTACATTCCAAAATTATTCACAGTTACTCTCACTGCACCTTTCGGACTGAGACGCGTCAAATATTTGTGAATGCCCACCGACAGGGAACGAGGTTGTCCTTGTTCGCCGTCATCGTTCTTTTTGCCGGTTTTAACTTTGCCGTTTTGATCTGTGGGATTAGCAGATGGTCTCTCTCTCTCTCTCTCTCTCTCTCTCTCTGTGAGAGAGAGAGAGAGAGAATGATATAAAGAAGAAGCGGTGTGGCATCCCTGTCGCCATTACACAGGACGATGTGAGGACACGTTACCATCCATCTTGTTTACACATGGTAATTTCTGGCGAGAGTTCCCGTCACCAAACAGATGGGGCCGGCACGTAACGAGCACACAGACTGCTGGCTTCCCCACCACCACATTGTCTTAGTTCCCTACCAGCCCCACCCACGGGCCGCCGGCACGTCCCAGTGGTCGTAAATCTTGCGGACCATGCCCTGCCCCCAGGGGCTGACGGACACAATATTGGGCTTGTCGTCGACTTTGGGGTCGGCAGTGGCTGTTTTGGCCAAATAAAGGGTCTTGTGCGGTACCATCCATCACTGGACAATAAGGGGCCCGCCACAGTTCCACACAACCCCACATCCAAGTCTTCTGGCAAAAATCCACCCTCCATTCTTCCACGTCCGACAGATTTTTTTTTATTTTTTTTTTGGGGGGGGGGGGGATCAGCTTTGTTTGTGGACCGATAAATTGAATGATAGTCCTGAGTGTTGTGTGGAAAGTCCGGACACGTGACACGTGTGACGAAATATCGATTTCTGTGTCTGCAGCTCACACAGCAGGCAGGTTTTTGACGAATTGAATTGTAAAACTAAACACGTAAACGTTTTCCTTTGTCGACTCGGCTGTTAACGGACTATTCGGATCCATAAGGCCTGTACTACTGTAGGCATCTTGGGACATTGCATGAGTTGTCGGTCGGGAACAGTCGTGGGTTTCTGTAACTAATGACATCGATAATCCTATAATAGTAATAATAATAGATAATCCCACAATAATAATAATCGATCATCCCACAATAATAATAATCGATCATCCCACAATAATAATAATCGATCATCCCACAATAATAATAATCGATCATCCCACAATAATAATAATCGATCATCCTAAGTTTCTCCAACTAAGGACATCGACAGTCCTCGGTTTCTGTAGCTAAGGACATGGACAGTTCTAAGTTTCTTTAAACAAGGACAGTGAAGTTAATCAACAGAAGATCTCTCCAATGATATTTCCGTGCAGAGTCACGTCGGCTAGAGAAGGAGGAGGATTGTGGCCGAACTGTGGGAACCATTTTCTCTTGTTGCCGGAGTGAGATGCACCCGTTCCCGCTCCATGGACTGAAACAGTTAACTTTATGCTGTGGCCATGAGATGGGTAAAAATCCCGTCTGTGGGATGTGCACCTTGTGATGTTATTTGGGAGACAGACTAACTCAGCAGTTGTAGTGACATACACTTGGGATGTGCACCTTGTGATGGTATTTGGGAGACAGACTAACTCAGCAGTTGTAGTGACAGACATACACTTGGGATGTGCACCTTGTGATGTTATTTGGGAGACAGACTAACTCAGCAGTTGTAGTGACAGACAGACATACACTTGGGATGTGCACCTTGTGATGTTATTTGGGAGACAGACTAACTCAGCAGTTGTAGTGACATACACTTGGGATGCGCACCTTGTGATGTTATTTGGGAGACAGACCAACTCAGCAGTTGTAGTGACAGACATACACTTGGGATGTGCACCTTGTGATGTTATTTGGGAGACAGACCAACTCAGCAGTTGTAGTGACAGACATACACTTGGGATGTGCACCTTGTGATGTTATTTGGGAGACAGACTAACTCAGCAGTTGTAGTGACATACACTTGGGATGTGCACCTTGTGATGTTATTTGGGAGACAGACTAACTCAGCAGTTGTAGTGACAGACAGACATACACTTGGGATGTGCACCTTGTGATGTTATTTGCGAGACAGACTAACTCAGCAGTTGTAGTGACAGACATACACTTGGCGGCAGCTCGACGAACTGTTTATTAGCGCTAGTTTCCCTTGCAGGAAACAGGGAGTGTCCGCACCACGTGACTCCGTCACGCCGTCCTTTGTCCGCCACTGTCTTCGTGCCTCCTGCCCCACCCGCGTTTTGTTTCTGCCCGACCCCTCGGGACTGCTGGAGTCCCCTGGTGTCTTTAGTGTCGTGTTTTAGTGTCAGGCGCCGTAACTGGGATGTGAGGAGGGGAGACAATCGGCCAGCATATTGACCCTTGTTAGCGCACCATCCAGCCGGCACTGATGACAGCGCCCCCTGTCCCGCTCCTTGTCTCTCCTTGGTGCCCGTGTCCCCAGCCGGTGCTGACCTGGCGGGCACAACGTCATCAGACGGTCGTTTGCAGTCTTTACTTTCTCTCTCCTGGCTGAGTCAAATGCGGGTGTTTTGCCTTTTTGTCGTCCCGACACACGCTCGCCAGTGAGACTCGGATGCCGCTGGCAGATTCCGGTCCCCTGTCTCCCGCCGTTACTACCCGCCCCGCCACCCCGACTACAGCTCGCCCAGCCTAACTCGTCCCCATGTGACCCGCACCTTTTGTCTCGACCATAGTCAGGGGTGCAGCGCGTATAGTGTGGAGGATCTGTTGCGTGTTTGTTATGCAGATTTCCCGCTCGTTTTGTTCCCCTTGTCATGCAGATCGTGTGTGTAGGACCCCTGACAGTTTGACGCGCTTCTAGTGAGCTATGCTTGTGATGACTTACAGAACAGAACGACCAGTGTCAAGAGGTTATTGTTTGATAGGGAGCTCTCTCTCTCTCTCTCTCTCTCTCTCTCTCTCTCCAGTCTCACACACACACACACACACACACACACACACACACACACACACACACACACACACACACACACACACACACACTCGCTGATCGCCTCATCAAAAGATTTGTGTCCGTAATGTGACAGACCGGTTGTTGCATCCAAACGACATCTTGAGATCAAGTCCCCCGGCCTGTGTCTCGTGACGATGACGTTGACGGTGACTGTGATGGGACGTCCCGCATGAAGCGCCCCCTGGCGGACATTATTTGCCAGTTAACGTGCCCCCTATCACTGGCTGCCGCTCCACACACACACACTGGCGTCCAACTCGCCTTGTAACTGGATTTGGAAAACCATTAGTTTCACTTTCCTTTCTTCCCCTTGTCTTCCGCCTTGTCTCATGTTCCGCTCAAACCCTGGCCCGCCGTAATTAATTCTTTGTTGCCACACACGCTACGATTGACGGATGGTCGCGCCTTTTTTTTTTTTTTTTTTTTTTGGGGGGGGGGGGGGTGTATGCAGGACAAGCTATCAGTCGTAATAATTAGAAATACTTGGCTTTCCTATTAAATGTTGCATGGGATATTTGGGTTGCATCTGTAGGGTTACGATGTGTAACTTTGTCCATTACACATTTGCTCGGCTCAAAGCGCGGCAACGTGAGTCGTGTTTGTGTGTGTACTTGTTGGTGGTTTGTTAGGGTTAGGGTTTGTCTCTGTGTTGTCATTTTGTCGATATCAGACGATATTGCGTGTGTTTCAGGTGACGACACGTTGTCTGCAAGTTGACGACTACATCATCTGTGATGTCGCACACATTGCCACACCACGTGACCTGTACATAACCCGGTGACCCGAGGCCGTCGATGACGATGTTACAGCGGTCAAGGACGGCAAACACCGCCCAGCTACTTGGCACAGAGTCACTCATCTTGTTTCTTTCTTTGTTTCTTACCCACTTCCACACCACACCACTAGTTTGTTGACCATGACAGTGACGGCTGTCAGAGGGATACTGAACTGTGTCTACTGTTGTAGATGTATCGTATGCTGTGCACAAGGGATTGTGAGTATGGCAGTGGGTAAGGAGATGTAGAGGAGACGTCAAACTAATAAACTTGTTTCAACCAACCGCTGACAGACTTTGCTGCGTTTTGTAGTCGGGGGTAGTCGCTGTAGTTGTTTCTTCAGCTGACAGTTTCTCACTTTGGACCAAGGAAAGTTCCTGACGATTGGGCCAGAGACAAGTCACGTGATTATTACGTAGACCAGGATTGGTTGTCACGGGTTTACAACAGGGGTGACGTTATGTGCTAAACAGGCAGAAGTTTGGTGACGTGGCACGGGGAGATGGGAAGTAATTGTCACATTAGTCCGCTATGAGCGAAGTACATGTACAGGCAAGTGAGTGACGTGTGCAGACATCGTCAGGTTATGGTCCAACTTCAGCGTTATCGTCTCGCGTCTTTGTGTGTATATAGGTTTGTAAATAAAGCATTGTACATAAAGAGGTTCTTTTTGTCTCGGCGTTTTAGTCTCACGTCACGACTGATGCTTCCATTTGACAGAAATCCCCTACATCTTATCCACGTGTTGGCGAACGCAAAGAACGTGTCGGGTGAAAAAGTCAGACAGGTGTAGAAAAATACTGTTGCTAGTTCCCCGCCAGTTTCATCACTATGGTCGTTTTCTACAGTATGTATTATAATAACTTCTTCTCTCGCGTCTATTTATGTATTTCTTACAAGTTTTTACAGCTTAATTTTCAAACTCTTAACTGCACAGACTCAGACATGCACTAACAAGGTTTGTACGGTTTTTTTGTATCACGTGTTATGCTGTAGCACGTGTAGTGGTTTACACCGTGAAGTGAGTGAGCGTGACGAGTTCTGATAGTGCAGTAACTGAACTTGATAGAAATGTGCTGTGGTGGTTTACACCGTGAAGTGAGTGAGCGTGACGAGTTCTGATAGTGCAGTAACTGAACTTGATAGAAATGTGCTGTGGTGGTTTACACCGTGAAGTGAGTGAGCGTGACGAGTTCTGATAGTGCAGTAATTGAACTTGATAGAAATGTGCTGTGGTGGTTCCACTGACGCTACAGTAATCTCCTGTCGTCTGTGTGACTGAGGATGAAGTCAAGCGCCCATTATGAGCGCCTCATGACATGTATTGCGTGTATGCTTCATATTAACACTTCACTAGCGACACCAGGCGTCAAACTGCTGCAGTTACACGGACGGTAACTCGCTCAAAACTATAGTCGTTGGGTTTTACCCATTTAGAGTTATCGACCCACTCAGTGTGCAGTACCATAGGGAAAAAGGAGAAAGGAGCATTTCTTTGATAGCTGTTTTGTTGTTGTTGTTGTTGTTTTTTTGTGCTGATGATGCTGTTTTTCTCTGCACTGCTTGATTCCTGTGTCCATATTTCTTTCCGTCTGTGAACTAAATGCACAGTGAAGCTGGTACTTACAGTGACACAATTCCAGTAGTGAGAAGACGTTGGTGAACACATAAAAACCGCATCTTGACCAAGCTAAAGTAAACTAAAGGTGCTTATAGGATATAATTATGTACAGCTCAGGTGAGTTTGAATGTGATCGTGAAAGATTAAGTTGTAATGGTTAAAACTTGCTTCCCTTTTACAATAAGACTATTTTCACGCTCCTGTCTGTACAGTGACAGTAAACACGGTATAGCGGAGAACACTTCCTGTAGTGATTTGAAAGCTTTTGAAGGTGCATTGTGTTTTGGGGTACTTAATCTCGGCTTTAACTACTTCTAATATAATCCTGCTCAGGAAACAGGTGATCACATGATTGTAGCGTTGGTGTCATCTTTCTTCAGGCGGACAATCTTTGATAGTCAGTGTGTGTGTGTGTGTGTGTGTGCGTGTGTGTGTGTGCGTTTGGGGAATATCAGAAAGTCATACCTCCATTTGTTTTCCTCAACTGATTGTGATGTTTTTCTTGGTGGACTTGACTATAACACAGAGGGGAGTCCGGTGGCTCGTCAGTAGAACGTAGGTTCGAATACCGTAAGAGCCAAAAGTTGTACAAGCCATGGTGTGTTTTATAGGGTAGTTAGGGAGGAATGAGACTGACGTTTTGCCGTATTCCGCATGAAGCAAGGCTTGTGATTTGTGGTTTTTGTAGTTCTTCAGTCCTACTTGGTTTCACCGTGTTCCCTTCACTTTCCTGCTGTACAAGTCGTTTTTCGTGATATACATGTAGTAGGTGCATTACTGTTGTTGTGGTGTACAAAATTATCAGTGATCACATGTTGTAATTATACATTAGTGTACGCCAGTTTAGTTCACGCACGCTGTGAGATTCCTTCATGAGATTCCTGCCTGGAGCTTTCTTGTGCGCAATATTTCATATGGTGCCAGTTGCATAGCAGTGAAGATAAATCTCTCTCTCTCTCTCTCTCTCTCTCCCTCTCTCTCTCTTTCTCTCTCTCTCTCTCTCTCTCTCTCTCTCTCTCTCTCTCTCTCATCTGAGATAGTGTGTTCAGATAATACTAAAGTGCCATATTATATGTTGTTTGGTTACAGCAGCGAGTTCCAGCCTAGTAGCAAGGAGACATTGAGTGAAGCACAGTGTTAGGCATTATATTAGCTGTAGCTAACCTTCCACGTGGTCAGCACACAGCAAGGCGTATTAGAAATAGTTGCACATCGGCTTCCTCCAACTTCTTGTTTCCATTTCTCTCTCTCTCTTTCTTTCTCTTTCATGGGAGGGAGGATGGATTTTGTTTCCACGTGTGAGCCCGGTAGCTACGTGGGCTGTGTTGTGGTTTGTTGCACGTCGTTTCAGTTTGTGATGGTTGTTGGCTACGAGTAAATGTGACGTTGCCATTCACGTTTCTATCTATCTTCTGTTTTCACATGATTTAGTGAAGCATTTTCCAGCACCTAGTAAGCTGTGTATGTGTTTATTTGATGTTGTTGCATTGCTAGACTAGTCTGAAGCCTAAGTGCTCAATATAGATACATGTAATCACGTGACCTAGACCACTGTACACATCGGTTTCGCGCTTTATCACATTCCTGCTCTCAGCCATTCCTGTGTTCAGTTTCCTGTTGCACTAAAAATCTCTCTAGTAACGAGTACTGCATTGTAGAGAGGCCACCATTTTTCTACAGTTAACAAGGCGTTGTGGAGCGAGCTTCTCTGTTAACATACTATACACAGTAGATTTAGATTAGCTTCTTCTTGGTTTGACCTCATTCTGCTATTCTGCTGCACGTTTATTTCTGTTCTGCTCTCTGTTCCGTAATTCCGTATCATGCGGGAACGGTTCAGTCGATTGCCTCAAGATGATGATGCAACGTAGGCAGTTGTCTGTGCTGCATGGCCCGCCATGTGCTTAGTGTAGTGTCGTGAGACGTCAATCTCTTTCTACCGATAACTTCAACAGATTTGCTTGTCTTTCACATCGTGCACCAGTTGTTATCATGCATATCGGTAAACATAGCATGCTAGCAGGCTTAGTCCTCTCACCACCTGGTTGGAAAAAAACATATTATCTGAGATGCGAGCTAATTTTTTAAAATTTAATTTCTATTTATTTGTACTTCTTTGTTGTTGAATTGTATTATTTTCTTTCACTACTGAATTATTTATCCACAAAACGCGCAGCTTGGTGGTGTGGTCGTATTGTAGGGTTGGTGACCGTTAGACAAACGACAACATTCATGTCGGCATTAGTCAAGATAGAACACTTTCAGCTTGACTGACGTCATCATGTACTTTTGTCGACAAAAAATAAAGCAGGACTCTATGAGTGACGGTGATGGCGCCGTGACGATTTTGCATTTTGCAATGTGATAAAGGTAGGGAACTGACGCAAAGCTTCTAACGCCAGTACGCATGTCCATGAATACTAATTAATCATAATGCGATTGGATCTTGGTCTTTCAGTGTCGTGTGTGGGTTGTCAGGCCCGTGTGAACGTCAATCATGTACATAACATATAATTACGCATGCTGTTGTCTGGCTAGGGCGTGATGTGTACACGTGATGTGGATCACGTGATGTGTACACGTGATGTGGATCACGGAACCTGACTATGACCACTTGGCCTGGCTCGAGTATTAAAAGTAAAGTCGCATTCTTATGGACCCCTGTCTTATGTGTACATTTGTGTGTTGGTGTCGTTTGGCTCTCTCTCTCTCTCTCTCACACACACACACACACACACACACACACACACACACACACACACACACACACACACACACACACACCATTTGCATTTGTTCAGTGTTGTTCAAGTTGTTTTCATGCTGAACGTAAACGTCCTGACGAATTTATCTCTAGGTAGCGGGACGCTAAGTAACGCCACACACACACACACACACACACACACACACACACACACACACACACACACATTCTGACGTGGATAAACGGCTGACCATACTGGAGAGTGACCGGAAGAGAGTCCGTGGATGGAGGGTAAAGCAGAAACCGGACGTGACGACAAATTGCGGCAGTTTTCTCGTCCGCCACATCAAATGGCCAAGCGCAAGGTCAGACGTGTAGGAAAGAAATGATGGTAATTTGTGTGAGTTTGTTAGTTCAGCCCTTCAATATCACCCTTTGATGCTCGCTTCCCGGGGCGGGCCCACTATCTCTACGCTAATGGCGACCACCACAACACGCTCGCTCACGCACGCGCACGGCAAATCCAATCAGCGCCAAGAACCGCAGCTTGACCCTGACGCGTGCGACCTTAACTGCCCTCAGTGACCCCAGACCCACGTGACACGCGATCTGTAACGTTGCGGTTTGATTGGTGGGTGTCGCTGCAGGCGCCGTGTCAAAGGTCAAGCTCTTTAGCGAGAAAGGCGAGGAAGATGATTGCGTAAGAGGCAGGGAGTAATCACTGCGGTTTGAGCTGCAGACAGGGAGTAATCATTGCGGTTTGGAGATGGGAAGATGCGACAGACGCCGTGCACGAGGACCAGACAGGCGGGTGGCTGCCGGGGGTGGGGAGCGGGGACAGCCCCGTCACACAGCTAGAAACATCTCTAGTTGTGTAGGACACGAGAACAGCCTCTCACTGGTCACACGGGCCTCAAGTTCTGGTCCTGGAATGGACGGCTATGTGTTTTTGGTTTAAACAGATTTATTTTGTTGCACTGGAGAAAGTACAGAAAAACAGCCTGAACATTAACAAGACGTACTCATGACACGCTCAATAAAATTTCAATTAAAACAACCTTTGCAACGGTGGTTCACGAATTATGAGAGAGGAGGGGGGGGGGGGGTAGGTCTCAGTTTGTCAGTGAGCATTTACATATCAACGGCGGTCAGCTGCTGCAGTCGATCATAGTATGTATTAATGTATATTCAGAAAAGCCGCGTGCCGAAAATGTGATAAACTCTACAACTGTGTGTGCTATGTGTTTTTGTCAGTGTGTCGTCGCCAGGCCACTTGCAGACTTATTTAGGTATACTGGATTTTTTTTTTTTAATTCTCAGTTGATTTAGTAGGTTTCAGATTTTTTTTTCAGATAACGTCATTGCGAAACTCAAATTAAATGATGATAAGTTTGATCACAGATAAAACATTAGCTTGTCCACAGATGAAACATTAGTTTGTCCAAAGATAAGACATTAGTTTGTCTAAAGATAAGACATTAGTTTGTCTAAAGATAAGACATTAGTTTCTCTAAAGATGAGACATTAGTTTGTCTAAAGATGAGATATCAGTTTGTCCAAAGATGAGACATCAGTTCGTCCAAAGATGAGACATCAGTTCGTCCAAAGATAAGACATTAGTTCGTCCAAAGATAAGACATTAGTTCGTCTAAAGATAAGACGTTAGTTTGTCCAAAGATAAGACATTAGTTTGTCCAAAGATAAGACATTAGTTTGTCCAAAGATAAAACATTAGTTTGTCCAAAGATGAGACATTAGTTTGTCCAAAGATAAAACATTAGTTTGTCCAAAGATAAAACATTAGTTTGTCCAAAGATAAAACATTAGTTTGTCCAAAAAAACTGAGAGATGGTCGTGGTTCAATTGTTAGGCACATTGTGAAAGACACACTCCTCTCTCCGTGTCCAGACCACAGTGTCGTGTGCAGCAGTAACTGTGATTTCCTTGAGAGGCCAATTAATTGTAGCGCGGTAACGATAGTAGCTGACGATATGCAGCTCGTGTCACAACCCACGTGCTGGGTGATGATGACGACACGTGACCTGACGTAGTGCACGTGCTGACTGGAACTTCTAATTGTGGGTCCGGTGTCGTGTAGTGCCGTCAGTTGTCTTTGTGACAGTAGCGAGAGTTTGTCGTCTGGTGTCATCCTGTAGTCACAGTTCACAGTGCACCTCTCTTACTCGTGTGTGTGTGTGTGTGTGTGTGAGAGAGAGAGAGAGAGAGAGAGAGAGAGAGAGCACAATTACTTTGATGGAAAAGATGCAAGCTGCATTGGATTGGAGAGAGAAGTCTCAGTCTACTCGACTTTTTATGTTTCTTGTTCAACACAAAACTTAATACAGGCTGTATTTGATACTAGACGCATTCTTGGCAGTTTTCCGCGCTCTTCAAATAAAGTTGACAGTGAAAGTGGAAGTAGTAATTACAATTTACTTTCATCACTTCCCTGGCCTGGCGTCTCGGGGGCCGTCTCCTGGGTCCGAGGAGCATGTAGTGTAGGTAATCAGAACTGAGATCAGGGAGCGTGACGGTAGTGTAGGTAATCAGCAGATCTGAAATACATTTTGTAACACGGTGCAGTGCGTCGTCACCTTGACGCGCACATCAAAGGAGCCGACTGTATGATCTGAGAGCGGGCTCGTCGCGGGGTGCTGACAGAAATGAGCGGGTAGATGACGGGTGGAGCGGCTATGCTGCAGGCTGAACGGGTAGGCGGTGAAAGGTAACACAGGCAACAGGTGAAAGGGACGACATCTCAACTGTCGGGTGCTGGCCGGGTGGCCAGGTACACGTATGATTAGATACGTCTCCCACTGGAATGGAAATAACAGTTCGGGTTTTCCTCCGTTTCTTATAATTATACGTGTGTTTTACTCTTCTGTTATCTTCACATTTAAACACATTAAGTTATTTTGTTCTAATGACATACAACTAGTTAGTATTATGTTGGTATTGTTTGCATTCACTCGCTAGTGGACAGTTCTGCATTGTGTATAATTATCTTCCAAAGTGTTAGCTTGTCGAGGTTTTGGTTGCCACGCGTTTTCTGTCTGCGTTGGCTGATTGCCAAGAACAAGAGAAGTTTTTATTAACGGAAATACGAAGCAGTTTCCACCAGACCAACAGCATGGGTGACGAAGGTCACGTGATACCGTTTCTTTCTCTGCAGCATCAACAACACATTCGTCTGTTTCGCTCGATTCGTGAGTCGCGTCGTCTTTCCCCTCTCTTGCCCACTTCACCCCACCCCCCTCACCCCCCCCCACCCTCCACCCTCCCCCTCCGCATCCCCATCTCCCGTCAATGAGGGACCATCACTTCCAGTCGGCCGCCTCGAAATCAACGACTTTTTCAACTTCTTCGGATTTACCTTAGCAACGGGGAGTTTCCTTGACAACCGGGTCTCCTTCTTTGTTGCCTTCACGGTCAGGCCGGAGGCGAGTTTGGCTGACGACCAAATCATTACATGTCGAGCTGTGTGTTTGGCTCAAAATATTGCCATCTAAAAAACAAGAAAGTGGGCATATTATCATTATTGAGACTAAAGAGCACATTTAGGACGCTACTAAAATACCGGCTACGGGGAGATGTGTGTGTGTGTGTGTGTGTGTGTGTGTGTGTGTGTGTGTGTGTGTGTGTGTGAGAGAGAGAGAGAGTTTTAAGTCAGACGTCGGCCTCGTCTACAGTTATGGAGGGGTGATAAATTGTGATAACAACTGCAATTAGCTGTTTATCTGACGAAGTGTATTCTGTGTGGAGCCGGACTGCGGGGTTTTGTTGCTGGTTGTTTTTGTTGTTGGTGGTGGTTTTTGGTGGTTTTGTTTGTTTCGTTTTTCATTTAAAAAACAAAACGACACCGCAAATTGTGAAGAACGAAGAGTGTGACTGTGACCTGACTGCCGTTACAACACTGTCCGGCTTTGAGCAAGCTAGGCCATTGTGTTCTAACGGCCACGTATTTCTCTTCCTGCACACCGTACTATACAGCGGAGGAATGACTGTGAATATAGAAGCATGTTCCAGTGTTGTGTATGATGATCCCGACTAGCGGCTTGGGAAGCGGGTCACCAGAAGTCTGCTAACAGTCCAAGACCCACATCGTCATGATGATGTCAGTCAGCTTGTGCCGGGATCTCAACACTCTCTCACTGCCAGCACGTGCTGCTTGTTCATTTCAATAAATTCCTGTGCGCGTGCCCCTCACGAGCCCGTCACGAGCTATGGTCAATTGGAGCGCGCGCGCCACCGATAATTGGCCACATACAGGAGGTCCAGCGGGAGAAGATTGCGTTGTTCCATCAGCGCCTGATGGTCACCGAGCTGTTCCAGGAGAGACTCGTCTAAGGATTTCTTTCTGTGCGGACTCACCGTTCATATGGCCGACGTTTTCCGCCCCAAGTCACACCGGGCGGGAGTGAGATCCGGAGAAAATCACCATCTTCATTTCCTTACCGCACGTTACGCGCTACTCTCCACTGCCGCTCTCCCTTGGCCGATGAGGTCACATGATTTGGCCGGTGGCGCTGCTGGTCGGCCCCAGAGGCTGTCGGGATTGCGGGCGCGGGGCGCTGGGTCTGTGGTCTATGTTGACCGGTTTCTGGTCAGGTGACCTGGGCAAATATTGCCGCACTGCCTCATTCCGGATCACCGCCTCATGTCCGTACGGTCCACAGCCCAGCAGCCTCGCTACTTCAAACACTGGCCGACTCCAAGCAAAGGAGGAAGGGGGGGGGGGGGATGGGGCGCTTGTGCGATATCCGAGAGATGACTTAGTGTGATTGACATGGCGCTGACATGTTCACTGAAGTGGCTATATATTCATACAGACCCTATCAATGTTGCTGTGAATCCGGCTACATGAGTTTTCCTGCCAAAATTGTGCCAAGACAACGTTAACATTAATTAATTAATTAATTAAGCATGCAGATGGCATCACTGACATGATCTTCAGATGGTGGCGGAGAGAAGATGAACTTGTTAACAGCTTGTATTAGGTATACGTACGTCAGCCGCCAATCTGAACCAGGTGCTAGTCTGGTATGTCTCCAACTGAAGTCAGTGGTTCGTTTTCAGGAGCCTGCACACACTACCCGCTACTGACCTCACAACTGTTCAAGTATTTCCGTAATTTCGTTCACGGACATTTTTTTGGGAAAGAAATTTAGAAGAGGTACAATCACTACGATGTCAGAACGTCAAATTGTCCTTTACAAATTATCTCTTCCTCATCTCATAATTATGTAACATTATAAGCTTATAATAATTCACATTTTCTGTTCAAATGTTTAAATAAATCTTACACACTTAAAATAAATCCGCGCAACCCGTTT